>JACAZE010000020.1:600000-897043 GCA_014461115.1 Mycena chlorophos
TACGAGGACGAGCTCCTGGTCGGGGATCTCGGCACTGCCCAAGGCTCGCCTGCGTTCCGCCTCTCGCTGCACGGCCAAATCCGGCCACCTCCGAAGCGAAGCTGAAGCGCCGCTCCAAAAACACACCATTTCGCCTGCCTTCGGTCTGTCTCCCCGCAAATGAACGCATGGTACACCATTGACCCCGCTCCAGCTTCGGCCTGCTTCTTCATTTCACAGTTCCCATGCCCGTCGAATCTGGGCTAGACCTACTCGACTCGGAAACGTCGGACCGTTGCTAGTTTCGTCGGCACCCTCAATCAGACACGGGCGGCTTCGAGGTACTTGGGTCCGATGACCTTCCTGCGGCGCGCAATTAACGTTTCCTAGCGCGGATCGGGCACCATCTGTATGAGCCATCTGCCGGGACTGGTGCATGTTGGCCCCGAGTCAGTGGCAGTCTCCTGGGCTCGGTTTTGGTGTTTGTAGTGATGGCTAGCCCCAAAAGGCTTGACCGAATGCGGTCAAGCCCAATTAGGCTTGACCCAATGCGGTCAAGCCCAATTAGGCTTGGCCAAATTGGGTCAAGGATGGTGACACTGATGGTGACCGTTAGGCAGCTGATTCGATGCTGTACGCTGTGACAGCTATGTGACATTGCATCAAATACATTGTTTTCCCTCTTTTTGTGTTATATAAAATTCGGAAAATTCAGAGAAAAATTATAAGTATCTGGACTACTTATAATGTCCAATAATACACAGCATATGTTCAGAATTGAATCCAAAATGAGAAATAATAATCTAATTTCTATCTACTTGAGCCCTCCTCAAATTCCATAGTCCCAAATATGTTGTTCTGACATGGTGGAGTATCATATTGTGTTTTTCGCCCAGGACACGTCACTTGATGACATGCAAAGCAGGCATTTCTACAGCGCAGAACTCCTTGTGATCCAGAACATGAACTTTTCTGACACTTGACACATTTTCGTCTTTTCTTCTGAGGTGGTTGAAAGTGTTGGAATATCCCAGCAGTTTCATCAGCAGTACGCTTTTCTGCACTTGTATTTTCTGTTCTTTGAATTTCTGGCAGAACCTCTATTTGTCTGGACAATATTGTGTTAGGATCTTCTAGGCTAAAGGTGCCAAGTGAAGATATTGGTGGTGCAGATCCTAACAGATCTTCAGACATATTGATGAGCCAGTCTGATTGATGCGATTTCTGCATGTCTAGTCCAGGTATAACTCCGGTAGCAGCATGTGCATCTTCCATTGGCCAGTCCATTGCTGACATCTGGGCAATCCATTGATCTCCCTCAGAGAAAATAGGTCCACTAGGATCATTGTGAAGTATCATCTCCTGAGCTGTAGCTTCAATGACCTGTGAATCAGCCTGTGAGGTTGTTGATGCTTGTGGTGCTACTATGACCCTACGTCCGGACAGTGGCCTTGGATCAGAATCAAACTGCATTGCAGGAACAACATGTGCACCAACAGCACGGCTTGAATCTCGGTGTCGCCTTTCAAGTTCTCTTAAAATAGGTAGGGCCTGTGCAATAGAGTTTTTCTCATTTGCTCTCTTCAACCATTTTGAATGGTAAGAGTCAAGGTGTTCTTTGAACTATAATATCTTAGCCACCAATTAGTTAATCAAGAGAGTGAATTACCTTATAAAAAATAGTTTGGCCATTTGCTGACTGATTCCACTCAATAACCGCATCTTCCCAACCTCGTGCCCTAGTTCTAAAGGCAGCTGAGTTCTGCATTTGCTCAGTGAACACTCTTTTTTCTTCAGGAGTATGGACTGCAATAGCTGCAAATTTTGTGCCCTGTTGCTCTGCAAGGTATGCATGTTTGAATTTATAGTCCTCAGCAGTATTGTAAGGAAGCATTGCAGAGTTTTGACGTGCACTTGGTTCAACAGGCAGGATACCAACCCGTTCCCCGCTAGGAATATAAAAGCTACTATTGGTCCACCCACGAAGTATTGGTGCTGCAGGCATTGCAAGTCGCAAATCTGCATCCTCAAGCAAGGCCTGGAGTCTATCAAAGACTTCAACATTATAGTGTCCTTTGTAGGCTTTGCCAGTCCTATTTAGAGTTCCAACTGTGAGATTATGGATGAACACATAGTCTCGAACCCGACAAGCTGCATGTTTGACTGAAACCCCAGACTTAGGCATTCGTGCCCGAAGTGAATGATGAATACCTCCTTCGGCATGATTTGTACCTCTGAAGCATCGAAACAGTGGTAGATTAGCACCATCTTTTGTATCAATTCCCATCTGTGCATAGAAATTGGCACCTGGAGGATCAGAGATAAGTCCAAACAAGCAAGCTTTGAGAATATTCTTGGCTTCATGCCATGCAGCTGCATTGAAGAGTGGGAGTCCAGTCTTTGCATCCTTCAGTGGCCCATATATCCGAAAGACTTCCCGAACTGCATGATACAGCTGCTTTGGTGGGGCTACAATACGTCGGCATCTCTTCCATAGCCAGGCAGGATTGAAACGAAGAACTTCATCCCAAGTTTTATTTTGTTTTTTCAAAAATTCTTCAATCCTAGCTTTATCCTCTGGAACAGGAATAAAAAATGCATCACGGAGTGCCACAAAATATTTCTGGCGTAGAGGGTGATCCTTCCGTACACGGACTCTTGCCATAGCATGCCACACATCCATTAAAACACGGCTTTGGATATGCTCGGGCCAAGACTCAAAATCTGCACTATTGACCACATCAAGTAGCTTGTCTATCTCATCAATAGAAGCGTCACTTTCTGATGCATCAATGGACTGATTGCCACTTGTACTAGCATCACTCTGTTCAAAGCTATCAACCTCTTCCTGTATTTCAGCAGCAAGGGCAGATATATCCTCATTGTTTTCAGCAAGTGAGGCATAGAGAGCTTCCAGTTCTGCCTGACGAAAGGCTGGATCTCCTGTATCAACACTTGGCTGGGCTGGGTCCTCAGATGCTAGTGCAGGATCTATTGGATTAACATATATATTCTTCCGAGGATGAATAACATCAAATGGAGGATTTCCGAATTCCTGGAGTGGCTGTTTATGCAATGACATAATAGCAGCTTGTACAAAAATCCGAGTTATTGTGATTCGTGCCCGTGTCTTAGTAAGATTTACTCCAGACAGACCCCTTAGTTCATGAGATATTTTCCCCTCAGCTAAAAGAACATCATCTGCTCCATGAACTAGCACTGCTGTACCTGCAGGTGTATCTTCCTTAACCTGAGTACGTATTCCAATAGGAGCAAGTTTCTGATAAATTTCTAGAGATGCAAATGCATCACAAGCTGCATATTGTTTCTGTTCTGCAGAGAGATCTCGGCTTTCCCAGCCTTCACTCACTCGAATTTGATCTGGCTTTGCTAGTTGTTTACCAAGAACCTTTGCACAAATCTCTGCAAGCCCTGGCCTTGCAGTCGGAATAATCTTTAATTCCTTAGCCAGCTTTGCTATATCAGACCCTCCAGCACATGTGAGCTGACATTCATTGAAAAGACGCTTGAAGTCTCCTTCAATGTTTTTGCCAGCTTTGACGATTTGTGGATTTGAGAGGAAAGAATTGAGAATAGCTGGTAATTTTCCACGGAAGTGTGCTACCTGAAGAATATACACAGATTTTTTATAAGCAATCTGCATAATTGCAGTGGGTTGCTGACCAGGAACTCCACGATTGACATTCCATTCCATGTCAAATGCAACTACCAGTTTTGCCTCGGAGTTGTCCAGATCAAGATCATGAAGTATGCTAGATAGTGCATCTGTAATTTCCTCAACTGAGTATGCAACCACAATGTTCACATCACTTGGAAGGGTATATGCATCCTTGTCTGTGGGTTTGACCACTGGAACCACACCCTCTGTAAGAGATGGAAATACACCCTCAAGAAATTTTTTGTCTGCAGCCACATTATCAACAAAAATAAATTGAGGCTGTTGATGTCCATAGAGATCTAAGCTTCGTCGGACTTTCTCAAGTGCAGTTTGAAAGGATGCATGAGAGCTTGTTGCAACAAATGCTAAGAGGTGTACTTCACCATATTCATTCACCAAAGTCAGAGTAGCTGCAAAAATGGACTCTCCATTAAGCTTCATAATCTGCTTGGTGACTTTATAGCTATGGTCCATCTGGCCAACACGAAGACTCTTCATTGCTGCTTGTTGATCCATAGCAGTTGCATTTTCCTCCATGGCATCATTATAGAATTGTGCCAAGAAACTGGAACTAGCAACAAGACCTGCATTTCCCTTGCGATCTTCAAAGGTACTGAATGGTTCAAAAATATGAGGTCCAGGATTGGATTTATACCAAGCAACCACTCCATCCACATATTGACAGTGTAACCTGTCAAAAAAGAGGCGATGCAAGACTTTTAGGCTATTTGAAAACTGCTTTGAGCCCATACCATATTGGAAGCATGTCCGCATCATATCAAAGACACCTTTAGCAATTGCTCCTCTGTGACTGAGATACGCAGGAAATTCATCTCGTAGATCTCGTGGAAGGTTTGCCATAATCCTTGCTATCCCAGCTATTGAAGGTAGAGTCTCCATCTTTATCTGTAAATTCGTTTCTCTTCTTTGCCTTTGGACAACCTTTGCATATATATCGATAGCCAAGCATATAGAATGAATTCTGAAAATCGACAACTCAGGAGGTCGTGTATATCCATGCCTGCCCAACTGCTTCTGACACTTAGGACAAGTTAGTTCCTTTCCTAGATCAAGCAGCATAGGATCCCAGTAGAATAGCCGTGTATGATAAATGTCATCTGGAGTTGGCTTCCTTAAGACCATGGAGCAAGAAGTATGTAGCTTTTCTTGGAACCCAGAAAGATTCTACCCTAGAATAGAGGTTCTCTCCATATTTATCCTTAAAATTTGCCACAGCTAGCGTGACATGAGCAGGTAGTGGGCGCCGAGGTGTTGAAGAAGATTCTTCATCTGGGTCGACCTCTTCTTCATCTTCAATGCCCTGGCCTTCACCCATCTGGTCATGAACATCAGTATTGAATATATCACCATCCAGATTTTGCTGGGGATTGAGCTCTGGAACCACATATTCTATATGCGGTTCTGCAGTTGATCTGGTTGTTGATGTATTACTCTGCTCCAAAGTCTGAGAAATTTGAGAAGCAGGTCCAAAGGCATCTAGTGTCATTTGTTTGGGAGGTCCTTTGGGCTTCTCAGTAAGAAGTACAGCTGGTTCCTGACCTTCTGGACGACCCTCATATGATCGCTGTAATATTTCAAAACACAATCATTTTCAATAAAGAAAGAACACAAACATGAGGTCCAGAATAAGGTTGATGCCGTCTTGGATCAGGTGGCCTTCCCCGGCCTTGGGTGGAGCCCTGAGGCTTGGCTACTTTGTTCAAGGTAGGTGGTCTACCACGAGGTGCGGAAGGAGGTTCTATAATATTTGGTCAGAACAAAATATTTTCAACACTTACAATATTATACCATAGTCCCCAGGAACAAATTGAAACTGAGTGTGCATATCTGAGGTGGTTGAAGAATGAACTATTAAGTAATCAGCAGGAAATAAACAAAATTTTGGACATTGAATAACTTTGAAGCTCATTTGAATTATCTGACCCATTAAAATTAGTTTTTATTGAGATAAATTTTTGAAGGAAGGCACCTATCTGGAAAGTAGCACTTGGGGACTCAAAAGTAGATCCTGATTGTACTGAAATATTGTTGTCTAATTTTTTTGTGAGCATCAGTAGAATTTATCTGGTGTATAGATAAATCAAGCTACCAGAGAAAGACTGATCATCTTAAAAAGGTTATCAGTGCCATAGATAACTAGCAATCAAAATACTACCTGACTCAGAAATCTGTAAATCTTGCTTATCTGGCTGATCAGAGAGAGGCTGGTTCTGTAGCGCTGCTGCAGTGTCTTCTTGTTCTGTGCTAGGCCATAGTGCTGCAATTGGAAGCTCTGTGAACTCAAAATAGTCAGGGCTCTCGGGCATGGTGGTGGTCAAAGGCAGAGTGTGCTTGTCGAGGCTTGACACGAGGCTTGACATGAGGCTTGATGGGAGCCTCCGAGACAAGCAATGCCAAGCACAATGTTGATTGACATGTGTCATGTGATACAGAAAGCTGCGGAAATCTCCCTTTCCTCTTTTCCTCCTCTTTCCTTTTTGGGATAATTACTCTTAATTTTTTTGGGAACCTACAAACACCATGACCGAGCCATCTCCTGGCAAAGGACTTGAGCGAGGATGGCAGGCCAACAAGGGCGATGGGTCTTCGCGGTTCTGACGGGCGGGGATGAACAGCCCTGAGAGCAATGCCGGCCGGGTGCACGGACAGGTTGGCGATAAAGCGATGCCAGCGGCGTTCCTGAATTGCCGGCGTTGATAGACAGGCCGACAAGAGGCTAGCGTCGGCGGCTTTCTCTTTTCTCTTCCCACCACTACCCACTGTCGTCGGCCCCGCCCCCGACCTTATCCCTTCTTCCCGCATCCCGCTGCTCACCCCAACCCAGCAACAACACACGATGAAGCGTTGCACGACGATCTCCCGCGGGCTGGTGCTGTTTTTGCTCACGACCCCGTTTACGACGCAAGCCGCCATCCCCAGTCCTGCGAGGAGAGCCGCCGAGCAGACCCAGGCGCAATGCGACAGCAGCTTCAACTGGTCGTACAACTCGGCCGGCATGTCGCCCTGTCTGCTCACGGCGTATCTGTGGGGAGCGTGCTTTAGCAACAGTGCGTCGTCCTACAATGTTTTCTGCTTTACATGCCTTCTGACGCTCGTCATTGCAGCCTGGAACGTCCCCGCTTTGACCCAACCCAACCAGTACACGAACCCCAACTCCACGACCGCCAATCTTTGCACCTGGTGCGTCTCATCTGCTCGGAGGGAATAGGCGCCCTTTCTGATGCGTAGACGCCCACAGCTCCTGGGCATCGTACAATGTTATCAGCGCCTGTACGGCTTGCCAGCTCGTCGACTCCGGGATCCAGACGTACGTCGTTCCTTCTCCTTGCCCTGCTCCGTGAAACGCTCACAATCCGCCACCAACAGATGGGCGGCTTATTCGCAAAACTGTGGCTCATTTCTATCCAAGACGTACGTGTTTGACATCCCTTCAAAGATACGCTTCGCGCCGATCCAACACTATCGCTGACGCTTGGGGCAGGTATTGGCCGTCCAACGTGCAAGTCCCGGGGAATGTGACGATTCCGTACTGGGCGGGAACAGATCGTGCGTCGTGTATTTCTTCCTCGCTCCCTTAGTGCTGACTTACCTGCAGCGACAACGTGGACGGCGGCACAGTTTAACGTCGACCAGGCCAATGCTCTCAATGGCCAACGTATGTCCTGACCTCGTCGTCTTCCACGACCGGCGCTGATGAACGTGAAACGCAGACCATCCGGATCTCTCTTTGACTGGCAACGCCGCGACGACCCCGAAATCCAAATCCAAAGCGCCGACCGGCGCGATAGCCGGGGGCGCCGTCGGCGGGGTGGCTGTCCTACTCATCGGCGGGTTGCTCGCGTTTTTCTACCTCCGTCGAGCAAAACGAAACGCGTCTGGGCCGCGCGAGCTCCTGGATGGCCCGCGGCGCATGCGTTCCATGGGGGAAATGTCGAGCAAGTCGATCGTTTCGTCAGGTCCGGGAACGAGCACCCGCGGCGGACAAGCGATGTCGATACTTGCCCCATCCACGCACCGTCCCGCGACTCTGTACACCACCGCCGGGACGCTCACCTCCCAAAGCGTCCACTCGCATTCGCTCTCCTACCTCAGCTCGCCGCCGAGTTCGCCTCCTCCGCATACGCGGAACTTTTCTCAGGCTACAACGAACGAGGCAGAAGTCATCAACCCCTTCACGCTCGTCCTGCCCGACGCTGCTTCATCGCGGCTCCCGCGCAAGATATCCGAGTCGACCCTCCAAACGACGTATCAAAGCCAAGAAGGCGGGTTCGCCTCTTCTTCAGCGTCGGCATCTGCAGGTCCTACGCCGGGTACGCCATCGGCTCAGATGCATTCGTACATGGATCCCGTACCGGAGCATAACACTCTGTCGGTTCCCGTTCCAGATTTGGCGCATGTCCTGGCCGAGCGGGCTCGGGCTTTGCAAGCCAATGACGAGACGATAGATCGGATTCTTCAGGAGCGGAGCACCTCTCCGCCCGCATACACCGAATACGCGCCTTCCCCGTCGACTTCTCCCTCGGTTTCGCCGGAGCCACTTCCCGCCGTCGACGGAGCCACTCTCCGCGCGCAATTCGGACATGGGAAACGCCCACGGGTGATCGCGCACGAACAAGGCTCCTCCGTAGACTCGAACCGCAGTTTCGAGTCCGCTTCGAGCTACGGGCAGGAGGGCAGTATCAGCGCGCTTGATGATGTTATCGAGCAGATGGGGCTGGGGTTGGTCGTGCCGCCCACGCCGGCTGGGGAGGCTGCTTCCACGGTGATCACAGGCCAGAGCGACGAGGTCGGCCAGACGCCGCGGCACAAGGTGACCGTGAGCAACCCATGAGAGCTTGACACACGTCGGAACGATCGCTTTGAATCTGTGTACCTCCCTCCGCTGTACCACCGCCCAATCGCCCAACTTCTTCTCTGTCTTTTCCCTCTTCTGCGATGAAAATAACTTACAGAAGACTTGTGGATGGACGCATCCCCAGGCCCCTCCCCTTAATATCTTCCTAGTCTGTGATGTTGTACTTTGTAGCATGTCATAATGAACTCGAGATGATTAGATGCTTTTCGGACGGCGTGGAGTTGAAATGACAGGGAACATTTTTAAACTCCTGCCAGTTCATAGCAAACTTGTGCTGGAGAAATATTGAAGTAACATCGAAAGTCTTCTGCGCACTCCTGGGTACAGTACAGTTGGCTGGGTATATTGTAAATTAAATCTTAAGTTAGACCGGCTTGTTAGCCTCCTGCGCCGCCTTGCCGGCATCGTGCCGCAAGTTCCCTGTACGTTCCATCAGCAATATGAAGTGCCGGATCAGAAATCAACGTACCGGCAACTTGCCGCTCCGTATCCCCAAGCACGGCACCCATCACCGAGTCGATCTTGCCCTGCGCACGATCGATGGTGCCGTCGACATACGCTTTCGCTTCTGCGGCTTGCACCTCGGCTTCGCCCCGCATGTGCTCATTGCGGCCGGTTTGTTGCCAGGAGGTCGCGCCGGTCATATGGCCGATCTGCGGAGAAGAAAGGTTAGGATTGAGGATAAGGAGTTAAAGAAGCGCACCATCTCCACGACGGTGCCTTTCGTTGAGTGGAAGGTACCCCAGGCTTTACTGCTTGCACATCAGCAACTGGAAAGCGGCAATCAAATTTGAGCGCAACGCACCTCGGCTCCGTGGAAGTCGACTGCGAGGGGGATGAGGGGGAAGAGGTGTTGGAGAGGTCATTTGTGGATGCCATTTCGTTATCTTTGCAGCAGCAGATCAGGCAGAGAGCGGTATTTATCGCAGTGGGTTAACGACGTCATAGCTCCAAGGACTGATGACGACAGTGGCGCGTCCGCTGATTGTATCAGGGTCCAGAACGTTCGATAACTGTTGGCGCTAACGCTTGGGCGCTTAATAGAGATGAGGGCCGATAAACGGTACATTACTCTGGCGAGTACTGTAAGCAAACAGCCGGCTATTTAGCCGCTCCTTCTGATAGCCTTAAGCCTTGCGCCCTCTTCTGCCGCAAGTAGCGGTATCGCGGCCGGTTCTTCGGCAGCAGGAGCTCGTTCCAACAAAAATATTGCGACCAACTTTGCGAAGGTGGCTGGGAGAGCGAAAATAACTGTAACAATAAGCGCCGGATTCGGCGCAACGAGCTGCATGGAAGATAGAATGATGGTGCCGTAGATGTAGTCCGCAAGCGCCAGTACAGTGAGTGCCATTTCCTTGGCCCTCATTGCTCGCGGCCAGCGCATCTTGAGTGGTTCCTTGACGAGTACGTCAATTAGATGCGCGCTTAAGCCGACAAGAACCCAGATAAGCGGGTTAATCCAGGTCGGGCAAGCGAATGAGATTACGCCACGCATCCCGAGGACCACAGCCTGCCAGAGAACAAGCCCAGCAGCGGCCGCGGTGAGGAGATGAAGGAGGAACGCGATGGGAAGACCGTGTCGCCGAGACGGATTGACGTCCTGCTCCGCCGACCAAATGTCTTCGGGCGGGCTTCGTGCGCGCCATATGAGCCCGACAATACTCGTTGACGGGTTACAGCAGGAGAGGAGAAGCGCCAGTATTGGGAAGCGGCGATGAATTTTGAGATGGTCGCCGCGATTTGTCCCTACCATCGAGAGGATCGTTGGTATCTGTTAAGCCATAGTCAGCCAAAGCAAGAGGCTCAGTGGTTGCGGACGCACGAAGCCAAGGATCGTCGCTGCTGCGCCATATTGTGCCATGAGGACGTTATCCAGGTTATCCTCGACGCATCGCAAAATTGCGTCGCACATGTCGATACTCGGCAAGTAGCTGGAGCAAGTGTTATCGAAATGCGTGCAATTGAGTGAGCAAGCAGAGATAGCCTCGATAACATTGTCGTAGGCTGCATAACCTGGGGTTGAGAACTTGTACTGCATCCTGGAGACGCGTCCGAGTCGCGTGTCCCGTCGTACGATTGTCGCGGGGCACTCGCAGAGGCGAGAGCCATGCGAATGCGGATCGCCGAAGCTTTTATGCTTCCACGGGCGCCACTGTACAACGAGGCCTAGCATCTGTTTCATAGTAGACGGGTCGAAGCCGTTGGTTGACCGCACCTGCCAGTGCTTGCATTGAATGGTGCTCACCGTAGGAAGAAAACCGGCTGATTATCAGCCGCGACCTACTGAATGGCCGAAACAGCGGCTGATAATCAGCCGTGTCTGCACCAGCCGGTTCCGGAGCTACCGCGTATCAGCCGACTGGGAACCGGCTGATAGCGAAGCGGCTGATAATCAGCACTTGCGCGGCAGCCGGTGTGAGATCGGCTGAGTATCAGCCCATGTAGAACCGGCTGATCGCCGAGCGGCTGATTATCAGCCCTTGAATAGCAGCTGGTGTCGATAGGCTGATTATCAGCCTGTTTAGTTCAGTATCTCGGACTATCTCCAGTGGATTTGTGATTGGCCCACACATCTTGTAGCTACTTATCAAGTTAAATTCACCTACACTGTACTACACTATTGTCCCTCGTGCTGTAGGCATAATCAGCGGCCCTGCCGCGGCGTCCGTCCGCCACTTAAGTCCCGCCGCCAGTCGCGGCACTTATGGTGGGCACGCGCATACACGATCTAGGAAGTATATGCAGAGATATGAGGGGGAGCGGCGGAGAGTAACGAAATGCGCACCTGATGTGCACCTAAAACCCGTCTCATCAGACGGGGGGGGTGTGGGTACCCCCCCCGTCTCATGAGACGGGTTTTAACGTTCCGCCCGAGGTTTCTTAAAAACCAGGGGTCTGGGGACCCCCGGGGGTGCTTTCTGGCGCCAAGTCCGGGGGTGAAAGTGACCGTGTAAGTGACGGGGGGTGTTTTGTAGTATAGATAGCTATGTAGGGGGGTAGGGTGGGTACCTGGGGGATGGGGGGGGTGGAGAGGGGGTCGAGGTAGGGTATGTGTAAGTGACTGTGTAAGTGACCTCTAAAGGACATTGAGCCGGGTATACATGTAAGTGACCTGGGTGGTGTAGATAGCTATGTAAGGGGTAGGTAGGTACCCAGGGGGTTGGGGAGGGGGTCGAGGTAGGTGCGTGTGCGTGTAAGTGACCTGAACAGGATATAGAGCTGTTTGTAGGCTGGGGTAAGTAACCATTAGAATGGTATAGATAGTAGAATAGTGGCCAGGGAAGTGATGGGAGTTCAATAAATATTGATGGGATCAAAAAAATACAGAACTAACATGGCTTGCAGAGGTACTATCAGGTCCGGCATGATTCCGGATCAGGTTTCATCAAAGTTGTGCTATACCATGATGATTATGGAGCAACACACAAAATCTTAATAGCTGCTCTGGTTGTAGAGATATCTCATTTTCTTTCCACTTGATCTGGATCAAAGTATTTTAGAACTCAATACACC
Organism: Mycena chlorophos; assembly: GCA_014461115.1. Taxonomy (NCBI): domain Eukaryota; kingdom Fungi; phylum Basidiomycota; class Agaricomycetes; order Agaricales; family Mycenaceae; genus Mycena; species Mycena chlorophos. The sequence goes on from JACAZE010000020.1 coordinate 612,048, forward strand.
CTTTCTAGGGTCTTCAGGATGTCCTTCCAAACTAAATACTGTGTACATACTATACTGGAGATTATATTTAACTAACAGCTGTGCTTATTGTCCACTTAAGATCACCTACATGGTCACCTACATGGTCACTTACCTGGTCACTTACACAGTCAACTTACACAGCTCAACCTGTGTAAGTGACCTTCTCATAAAAATAGTGCATCTATGCCAGGGTCCTTGCAGATTGATGGACAACATAAATTGTACTTCAAGTAAGACTTGAAGAACTTATCCTTAAGGCCTGCAAAACTTACATGGTCATTTACCCGGTCACTTACACTGGTTGCCAGTGTAAGTGACCGTGTAAGTTGCTGTGAGTGAAGTTGAGAAGTCACTTACCCAGTCACTTACCCAGTCACTTACACCACTCGCCAGTGTAAGTGACTGGGTAAGTGACTGGGTAAGTGACTGGGTAAGTGACCCAGTAAGTGACTGTGTGGGTGATATGGCAAGTGTGTATAGTATAGAAGGTCTGCAGTACATGGCTTGCAGTGCTATAAGTACTTTGTAGACTGACATGGAGCAAGGTTATCATTATACCAGGATGAGAGTCCATATCCTGTCTTAAGGTCTGCTTTACTGTCTTAGTCACTTACACGACAAAGCAGCCATCCAGAGCATTACTACTGTGCATTGCAAGCTTTCCACACATCTAAAGATCTGCCCGAAGCCTGCTACCTACCTACTAGCAAAGAGAAAGTCTCTTCCCAGGTTCTACAACTTTGGCTGGATGTGTAAGTGACCTTCCTGTCAGTGTCGGGACCACATCAAAATGTCATAGTAATGTCCCACTGTATGCTAGATCTTCAGAACTTGGTAGATGTACCCTTGAGTAGCGCCCGATGTTGCTTGTACCAAGAGTTTTGCAAGATTTACTGCATCAATTTCTCTGATCACCATCATCTGCCTATGATTGACCCATAGCTCAAGGTATACTGCATGGATTGGGTTGGTTGAACATGATTCTGTTAGTGCTCTCCACTCCCTATAATTCTATGTATAGATCTGTATACTTCCACTGTGAAAGATAACCTGTAATAATGTGATCTTTGATAGTTGTTATGTGGTTCAGACCATTTCTCTGATATTGAAAGTATTTCTTCAGCAACACCACCGATCTAGGAGGCTATATGTATTAGGAGCCTGTGTTCATCTTCCCCCCAAAAACCAGTGTCATAGCTACAGTACAGCCAAAGTAGTTCTTCACACAAAAATGGATTTTGTGCCTGTAATATCATGGTCTGTAGATGGACTATTGATGTGAATATGGATTTCTCTAGGAGCAGGCATTGCCCCCCTACAGAACCATGTCTTATTCATTACTTTAGCTGCAGAATCCACTGTGTTACACATACATCTTCTTTTGAGTAGATAACACAGATTAGGTTATTGTATGGGATCCAGGCCAGCTATGAGCTTGATTTCAATGCTGAACAGGTTTGTTCAAAGGCTGCTACAACTCTCTCTCCAACCCCAAGAGCTTCCTTTGAAAAAGGTTCCGACCATAAGTAAAGCTAGAGCATGAACATTTTGGCCATAGGGTGCCTACCCCATACTCCAGTCTAGTCTCTGACAAGCCATATAATTGCAAGTATTTCCTGTTTAGAAGCATAGTAGACATCTGAATGCATCTATATCACCTTCTAACACCATCCTACCCAGCCTCTAAAGTGAAATTTACTGCTGTGGTAAGTATTTATTGAGCAATTTTGGGGTTTTTGCCTGTATTTTCCTTCTGTAAAAATAGGAGGCTTCTAAATTTTGGGTAGGAAGTTCAGTATACATGTCTCCAGTAGTTCCAGAGTCCCAGATCTCTTATCTAGCCACAGATTCTCCATATCCAGGGTATAATATCTGACTGTTCTAGATATTGTTTTGCTCATGTCTCCGCATGTAGATACAAATGAGAAGTGGATACTTAGAAGGCAGTAATCAGGCCATGTTTTCTCTTTCCTCACCTTAAATCCAATAGGATCGCCTCAAGTCTCAGTGAGATATAGCTGTTTTGCCAAATCCTAGTATATGTGGTCTTATGTCTATAAAACAGAAGATAAAAATAGATTGTAAGGTCAACCTTCAAGTAGACCTTCACACCTCTTCTAATTAGCCTCAACTAGGAGGATCAGGTACAAACCTGAGCAGATATTAAGGCATCAAGCTGGAGATCATATACGATCACTTACACAGACATGGTCACTTACACGGGTTGACCTGTGTAAGTGACCGTGTAAGTAACTGTGTGTAAGTGACCATATAAGTGAGGACCTGTACATCATGATGTAGTTGAGTGATCACTTACACATTTACTTATATGTTGACTGATAAGCTGTATATCATGAAATTTGTCTCTTCTGGCATTCAACTGAGAAGTCACTTACACAGTCACTTACCCGGTCACTTACCCGGCTCAGCGGTGTAAGTGACCGGGTAAGTGACCAGGTAAGTGACCAGGTAAGTGACCATGTTAGTGATCTGTATATTATCTACATATAATACTATATCACCTTAATGAATGGCCAGCAGAGCTTCAGCAGGTTAGAGAAGGCTTAGACAAGATTCCTGCCCCTTGAGTATCCTTGTAATGCACTCTTGCAATGCATTGGAGTTGGTCTATTGAGTTACTTACATAGTCACTTACACAGTCACTTACCTTGAAGTGGGTAAGTGACCGGGTAAGTGACCCTTACCTTGAAGTGGGTAAGTGACCGGGTAAGTGACCCTTACCTTGGGTGGGTAAGTGACTGGGTAAGTGACCCTTACCTTGGGGTGGGTAAGTGACCCGTGTAAGTGACCCCGCCAACTTGGGAGGGCCCTGGCCTTGGGGGTGGGTAAGTGACCCCACCAACCTGGGAGAGCTTTGTAGCCTGGACCCCCCACTGACTGTCGCATACATCATCTAACATTGTATCTACAACTCTGTAAGGACCTTGGAAGAGGTCCAGTACCTTCCAATGCACTTTGATCCCGATCACGCTGAAAGAAAATTGCATATCTTTACAATTAGAGTAGCTATTGAGATTCTGTGTATTGCTCTATGCTCCCCACACCAAGGCGCAAGTTTGATAGAATGTGATCCGGAATCATGCCGGACTTGATAGTACCTCTGCAAGCCATGTTAGTTCTGTATTTTTTGATCCCATCAATATTTATTGAACTCCCATCACCTCCCTGACCACTATTCTACTATCTATACCAACCTAATGGTTACTTACCCCAGCCTACAAACAGCTCTATATCCTGTTCAGGTCACTTACACACACACACACCTACCTCGACCCCCTCCCCAACCCCCCTGGGTACCTACCTACCCCTTACATAGCTATCTACACCACCCAGGTCACTTACTTATATACCTGGCTCAATGTCCTTTAGAGGTCACTTACACAGTCACTTACACATACCCTACCTCGACCCCCTCCCACCCTCCCTATCCCCCAGGTACCCACCCTACCCCCTACATAGCTATCTATACTACAAAACACCCCCGTCACTTACACGGTCACTTTCACCCCCCGGACTTGGCGCCAGAAAGCACCCCGGGGGTCCCCAGACCCCTGGTTTTTAAGAAACCTTGGGCGGAACGTTAAAACCCCGTCTCATGAGACGGGGGGTACCCACACCCCCCCGTCTGATGAGACGGGGTTTTAGGTGCACATCAGGTGGAAATGCGTGGCGGTTCGCTCGGCTCACCGGCGAGAGCGTCACTTGAGAAATGGAGCGCTTGCAAAATTCGGTGTGGGCAACACAATGATTTCAAGGAAAACATACTGCACGGCGAAAGACTTCGACTGGACGACCAACGCGTATGCCGAACCATCAGCGTCTGACATCTGCGAGCGAGACACTATTGACAATTAGCTGAAGAGGAGCGGAAATTCCGAGATCCCTACAAAACCCTTCAGCAAGCGCCCAAAACGGAGAGCCAGAGAGGTTTAGCCGGTCAAGAGCGGCGGCGGCGATGCTCACGGAATATCGGGTTAACGTAGAGTCCAATGGGTTTGACAAGCGATAAGCTAGGTCAAGACACCAACGGTGAATACCTAACGGAGCGCCGCAGCTGGAAAGAGTTCAGCGTGCATCCTAAAAGCCTACGGTAACGTTGGATCGCGTGCGCGAAAGCACCGCACGCCCCTGCGAAACACCGCATGCCCCGGCGTCCGCACTGCGCGCCCCCGAGTGAAGTAACTGGCGGAGCTGCGGCGACGATCCGCTGTGGGGCCATCAAAGCAGACAACCCGGCAGCGGACCTTGCGGCCATAGGACGAGATTCGGTACCGCACCGCAATATTCGCATCCTGCAATCGAGATCCCGTCGTGTCGTACTCGAGAGGGAAAACGGACGTTGGTCGTCCATGAAGCGGTCTTGCAGGGCAGTGAGCGGCGTTGCTGATGCGGGGAATGAGAACGATATATGCGCTGTGGGCTCGGAGACAGATGGGACGTGTAGCGGTCGCATGGATCGGGCTTGAAGTGTCGAGAGATGAGTTGGATGAATAGTACCGAAGGGCTGATGAGCATCGTGCGAGGCGTCAGCGACGATCCAGCCCAAGTCCAGGGTACACACACCTCAGCCCTCGGGCCCCGGGGACCAACTGCGACCTCTGACACAGCCTCGGCAAAGTTTGGTGCGGGTAGCGGGTTGGACTCCGGATGTGCAGAAGCAGGCTTTGGCCGCTGACTCGGCGCTGAGGCGGGCCGAACGGGTGGCGGACGCTTGGACAGGGCTTGCAAAAAGGCCCAGGGAGGCTTTCATCGCGGTGGATGCATGCTCGATGGAGGTGGGACTGGAAGCGGCGGTTTTGGGGTGTCTTCCCGGGGGGCTGGGTGGTCCCTACGGGGGATTGAGTGGGGCCTTGATGCGTTCTCAGACGCTGGGACAGATTGAATACAGTATATATGTAGCTGTATGGTTGAAATAGTGTGTCAAAATTATTGTGTTCGTTGAAGCAAGTTTAAGCTGGCAAGCACAAGTTGGTAGCCTGTATGCAAGTTGGGCTATGAAGATGCAAGTTCCATCTGTCAGGCACAAGTTGAGGTTTATGGATACAAGTTGAGCTTGAAAGATGGATGTTATCTCATGCAGGCCATAATTTGGGGTCAGAGGCTGATGAATCACTGTTATCAGATCAAAATTATGTGATATTAGTGATGTCTCATCAAGTTTGAACAGTTGAGATAGGGAGTTCTCAGGGAAAAAATATTAGCTTTAGATGAGGCATGTATCCTGTGTAAGGCTAGTCCCTCATACATGGTGAAAACTGGGGCACTACGCTTGGAACTGAGGTGTCACAGTGACAAAGGGCGGGTTTCAGGTCGAGCGAAAACTACACGTTTTTTCTTGGCCCGGGGTGGTCCGAGCTAAAACATGTAGTTTTAGCTCGACCTGAAACCGACCCTTTGTCATTGTGTGTGATCAATTGGATGCCATCAATATCTGATGATGATTGAGAATATCATCAGCTCTGGAGGAGGTTTTGTTTAAAGTACTAACTTGTCTCTGGAGGATACAACTTGTGCTTCCAGGCTCTCAACTTGTGCTTCCACTTCCTGCACACTCACAACCTGTATCCGACTTCACAAACTTGAATAGACCTTCCCAAACTTGCCTCTTCGTAGGCTTAACTTGTAGCTTTCTCCCCTTGACTTGTTGCAAAATCCTTGAAAAACTGCCAACTTGTGTATTTTTGAATTTTGACACACTATTTCAACCATATAGCTGCAAGCCACAAGAATCAGCATAGAGTGAAATAGAGCCAGAGACAGACGCACCTCGGGCCCCCATTCCAGGTCTCCACCACCCACCGTTCTTGCACTGTGAAACACGGTGAGCGGTCTCAGAGGACCCTTGTCATAGCCCTGAGACACAAAAGTAAGAGCTCCGATGCGGTTATGACACAGCTGGAAGGCGCTCACCCGGTTACAACGGTAACGTTCTGCGGTGCTGAGGTCGCGTCAGCAGGCTGAAAGGCCGCAGGAAGTGACTAAAGCGGTCCGGAGACACGCAAGGGAGGTCGATCTGGGGCAGCGGACGCGTTGTAAGGAGGGAACGGCACTCGACATGGTGGTCGGAAGCAAGTCGTGATGTGCTGTCATCCAATTTGGCCCTTTGGCAGACAGTATCATCGTAAACACTGGTAATTCTTGGCTGGAGACATGAATGTCGCTCATTATTGCGTCCTCAAATATTCTCATATTTTTCCTGAATTTATTGCGCCAGAATCATATACAGGCAAGCGGGTGACGTGCTTACGTCAGTCCCGAGACTTGCCTCCTCCCACCACTCGCCCTCGCTCTGTCGCTGTGCGCTACAGCCTCGCCTCTCGCCGATCTCCCATCCTCTTCTAAGTGCCATGGAAACTCCCCATACCGATTTTCAGCCCGGCATAACCTCGCCGTCGTTGCCGCCGGCGGATGTCGTCTCCCACCAACATCGACGTGCCGGAGGTTATTGGTCGCGAAGGGCGCTTGCTGTCGGGTATCTAGACGAAGGTGAGCTGTCCCTTCGTCGTTTCAGAGCGTGTCTCACGTGCCCATTCCGCTCCGAAGGTCATTCCGAGGCTCGCTGGGTGAGTGCCCCTCGGCACCGGCTCTTTCGCCTCTCTGATGTCTCGAGTGTCTTCCATTGCCCTCCCCCCAAGCCCATAACTACCTCCGTGAGCACATCCGCTCCCGAATTGCTCCACGGTCGTCAACGAGCAAGCCCACAACCTCTAACTCCGGCGGGGCGCCCATCGGCGACGGGTCTCGGGCACAGCGGAGGGTCACGGTGGTACAGGGACGGGGTTGCACTGAGAGAGAGTCGGACGTGCCCTCAGAGCAGGCTTCCTGGTGCGCAATCCGTTGAGCATTTGAGCAATGCTTGAGCATTTTTCAGACTTCCGCGCCTTGGCGCGTCAAACCCACTTCCTTGACGCTCTCTGGACCTCTGGACGTGTCGCCTCTCAGTTCATCACCCTGAGCGGACTCTTACCTCCCGCTTCTCCTCTCAAAACAGTTTTGGTGCGCGTTCTACGGGTTTCCTGATTGTCTGAAGCGCTCCTGCCTCATCTTGCTACGATCTCGACGCGGACCCGACCATCCTACGCCGTCGACTCGCTTGTCCGAGCCCTCGACTCGCTTGTTCGAGTCGCGTAGCCGCGGTGAGCTCCCTTTTTCGAAGATATCCCCACGTCGTAATCTCATCCTCAGACGTCGGGTCTAGTGGTGGACGTGCGCCCGCTCGACTATTGGTGTGTATTACCCATCCGTTTCTGCGCTCTACTGACGATGCTCGTTCTCATTCGCGCCGCCGTCGCTTTGTACAACATGCCACTGACGCCCGTCGTCGTTGCTATTGCTTACTGATACTGGTTTCAGGGTTCATCGACGACTGTCGGTTACAGGTCGAATGAAGCGTGCCTGACCTAAGACAACACGGCTAACGGTACGTTTCTTCTGCTTCCATGACCGTTCCTGAAATCCTTCGTCGGAGTGCGGCATCGACTGGGTAAACTGGATTTATTCAATATCCGTCTCATTCCGATGCTGAGCCATGACTCCCCCAGAAGTCTCCACTTGCGCTCGCGACCGCAGCGCCAAGGCGCGCACCTTTCAATCTGTTGATGCTTCGGCTAATGTGTCCACAGGTCGGCCGTGGGCTATTTCATTGCCCAAGGCCTTGAATCAGGGTAAGTCTATTCTCGTCTGACGCTAATCCTTCGTTGCTAACTATCCCAAACTTCTGCGCTCGAATATCCCGCCGTCGCTAGTCCGCGCTCTGTATCGCGGGTTTGCGCTGCTTTCGATCTTCCTCTTTCAATTGGAGCTCATTCGTCTCCAGAATCAGCGTCGGAAGCGGGAGCGGACCCAAGCTACGTAGCGGGTTCCATGTTCATCCCTCGCCCACTTGACTTGCGCTGATTTTCTCTTAGACTGTACTTGCGTCTGCTATGTTAACAGCCAGGGTGCAGGCGGCTGGGTACCCCACAGAGACTCAGGTAAGTATGTCAGATTTAGCTTAAATAGGCGTCATGTACTGTAACTAGGTGCAATATACCCCAGCCTGGCGAATGAAGATCAGTAGTGCGCGCCCACTGAATATCAGCGAGATGAGCTGCTGAACATCAGCCTCCAACCTACTGAATATCAGCCGCATGCCCTGCTGATAGTCAGTGGCCAACCTGCTGAATATCAGCAGGTTTTTTTGCCCTAAACCGACTGATACTCAGCCCGTTCCCCTACTCATTATCAGCAGTCGGGGAGCTGATTTTCAGTAGATGGCGGCTGATCTTCAGCCGGTCCGAGCGGCTGATTATCAGCCGCGCCACAGTCCACGGTGCATGCTCTAGCCGTCTTCGTAGGGTAACGTGAAAAAGTGGCATGTTAAAAATTAAGTTGTTATTAACATGGTAGTAACACGTTATTAACATTATTAACAATCCCTCTCCCGGCGGCTCGTGTTAGAAATGTGTTAAATATCCGCGGCCATTGAGGATTGAACCCCCGCTTCTGTGTCGCACATGACAGAAACTGTCATCGGCTAGCTCTTCACCAAACCACATTGTCCGCGCATGGAGCGTCGATCGACGGGGCCCTCTGCCGGACAATGTGGGAACTCGACCGCAGGTATAAGAGGGCTGCTCGCTGGGTTCGCCTCCTCCTAATGCCGTCCCAACTCCCGGACCCGACTAACGCGTCCACCTTCGACATTTTGGAAGTCCTCTTTTTCCTCGAACACCATCTCCCCAATCTTCCATCCAACCTCCCGGTCCTCGATGCCTCGGAATCAAGATTCGCTCAATTCGCCGCCCCATTCTCGGTCAACGCCGCCCTGCTTGAGAAGAACTGAATGCGCGGCGGCTGCGTTGAGCGAACAGCTCAAACGCGCATTTGGCTGGCAGGCCCGGTCTTCCGGGGACGGGATCGTCGAGTTTACGGAGCGCGGCGAGCTTGTTCAGGCGCTTCCCGAGCGCTGCGGTTGGTGTTTGGGGAGGCAGACCGAGATGCAGTCCTCAAAAAGTGGATCGTCGATATTGCTCACGGCATCGAGAAAGCCGTGCCTTCTGCACGCCGAGGTAGGTTTCTCGGTTTCCGACGGCCTGTAGGTTCTTTTCTCATTGTTTTCAGGTCGATATTCCGTCACCGTCCGGGAAACGTAAGCGTGCCGAGCCATCGTCGGACACAGAAGACGATGACGACGAGGACGATGAACAAGAAGAGGACCCGAAAGCAGTTTTCATCATGGTGCGTGTATCAGACTATTAACAGCCTTCCTCTCTCATTTCTTCGACCCCAGCCACCTGGATACCAACGCATCCCCCGCCGAAGAACACCAACCGCGGTCGCCCACCCAACGAGATTCTGGCCGAGCTCGACATCAAGCTCGTCAAAGTCGACGACCCGGATGCGAAACCGTATCACGTCTGCGTCTGGTGTCCTGCCGACGAGACCCGCCGCGTCTATGCAGGCAATGTCAACTCCGCGCTGCATCCGCCACGCACTCGGCTGCGTCGGGCTCAAGAAACATAACCCGACATTGTACAACGACATCCCCGCCGCCGCCCGCAACAAGTCACTCAGCGGCGACTGAAGGGGTTGAAACTGTCGGAGAAGGATGCGACGGAGCTTTCGGATGTCGCGTCCAAGTCTGCGGCGGCGGAACCTCTCCCGAAACGAGGAAGACCAGCAAAGAAGCGGAAGGTCAACGAGACGCAAACCACACTCCCCGTCGCAGAGTACAAGGCCGAGGGTCAGCTTCTCCGTGCACAGCGCCTGGAGGTCATGCAGACGAAGGCCGATCTCTTCGTCGTGAAGTTGATCTGCGCCCGGCGGCATGGTCCCACATCTCATTCGCCACCCTGCCTGGAGCGGTTTCGCTGGAACCCTCAACCCCGACTACAAGATCACATCGGAGACCGAGTTTGTTGACTCGCTCATCCCGTCCGAGGGGGCGCGTTTGCACGGGCCGAACAGGTCAAGAACTTGCAGAGGGCGGCGTGGGTCCTGTACAGCTTTGACGGGAGCACCAGCCGGGCAAAGGACGGTTTCTACTCCCTTCACGGGACCGACCCTCATGGACGCAGCTATCTTCTCGAGCTGCTGAACGGCGACGCGACGGAGGCGCACACGTCAGAATGGATCAAAGATAAAATTGTCCCGGTACGTCCATCCGTCTGCTTGACCGCGTCCGGTGCTGAATACCGTCGCAGTTAATCGACGAAATCGGTCGCCATAACGCAGCGGCGAGCTGTTCGGACAACACAAACGTCCACGGCTCGCTCGTAGCCTGCTCCAGAAGGAGATTCCGACCCTCATCCCGCTCTGGGACTGCGTCCACCACATCCACAACATGATCGGCGACATCACGAAGCTCCCGCAATTCGAGAAGGTTCGTTTCCCCTCCGACACTGCTCGGATCGTCTACTCATCACTCGCTGCAGGTTTCGACGATCACGAAAGCACTCATCGCGCACTTCAGCATGTCCAACAAGTCGACCCACCTCATTCAAACGCCAAGACCGACAAGGGCGAGGTTCCGACGCAGTTGCAGAAGCCGGGAACCACGCGCTGGCTCCCTGTGGTCAACCTTCGTCTCGGTCCTGCCGTATCTCGAGATTATCCAGACGCTGGTACGCACCGAGAAGATCGAGTTCAAGGCACGTCGATGTTCTGTTTCTGGCTTACTCGTCCGCTGACTCCACTTGAAGAACAAGTCCGCGCAAAAGCTGTTCTACTCCCGCTCAACCGGCGGCGCCCCAACTTCCTCCGTTTCAAAAACGCGATGGAGGCGTACATTGCGATCGTCGCGCCCATGATCCGCTCACTTTGGTCGCTCGAGGCGGCCCAGGCTCGCATCTCGGACGTGTTCATCTTCTGGCACGCGATGGGTGCGACTAGTGCTGGCCAAGAATATAATACGATTTATTAAATATTTACTATAATAAAAATACTACAGATATAATACGGCTATCCAGTGGACCCAATAATATTGTTATGCAATAATATACTATAATATGATACTGATATAATATTATTATGGCCTGAACATAATAAATTATAATCTGTACCATATATTACCTCACTGCCGAGATGCCGAGCATGGAATCAGTGATCTATCAGCTCAACTGTATACATATTTGTTCTAATCAGCTATATTTGACAAGATCTGATCGGAAAAGAAGCATTGATTTGGTATCCCCTGCTCCGGATCCTAAGCACATGATGCATTGACGGCCAATCTGTACTGGAATCATTGAGGGAGGTGATTGTATATGACTGAAGTATGTTTTATGGCTTATAGCAGAGTATTGGAGTTGATACAGCCTTAGCTATTGAAGGCATTCAGGGCCTGCTGTGGTCTCATATTATAATATAATATAGTCTTAATATAGTCAGAATATTATGATAAAATATTATTATCTGATATTACAGATATACTACGGAAGCTAGGTGTCTATTATATTATGAATAAATTATTATTACGGGTTTTGCATAATAATATCGTATTTGGCCAGCACTAGCTGCGACGCTGAAACATCTGCTCGAGCAGCCTACCACCACCACCGGCATCTCCATCGCATTAGCCCGCCGCGTCACCTCAATCTACAACAACCGCTCGCCGAATTCTTCGAGAACGGCATCTACTTCGCCACATTCGGCATGGACCCTCGTTACCCCATCGAGGATTACCTCACGCCCGATCCCGTCGACGCCGACACCCCTTCCTCCTCCCCGCTCTCTGCGCTTGAGCAGTACTCGAGTTCTTTCGAGCTCGTTTGTGACGAGATGCAAGGCGTCCTCGACAAGCTGCTCGAGCAAGTCGAATCGGACCCGAAGAACGCGCATCCCGCTCTCGTTGGGCTCGATCCCGCGTGGGTTGCCGAGCAGTGGTTCTTGCAGATGTGCGCCTTCTGGACCCGCCAGTATCCGTTTGACCGGCCAGTTGAGAACGGAGATGCTCGCGGCTGGTGGGAGATTCTATTCCGTCATCCCCTGGCTCGCTCGTTGCCCTGTGCGCTTTGAAGCTGTTCTCCATCACGGCCAACTCGATGGCGGACGAACGGACCAACTCAATGGTCACCTGGATGAACTCGCCGCTCCGTGGTCGTCAGAAAATCAGCACCCTCCGCGACATGATCCAAGTCGGGCAGTACCACCGAGCTCAAGCCCGCCCCACTTCCACATCCGAGTACCGCCCAACCGTCAAGTTCCGCAAATTCAACAAGAAAACGATGGCCGCCGTCGAAGCTCTGGGGCGTCGCGGGGATGAGTCTGAGGACGAAGAGCAGAGCGAGGATGAGGACGAGGGAATGGTGTTGCGGCATCGGGAGGAACCTGAGGACGATGTTGATGACGAAGATGAGTCGCGCAAGCTGGAGTTTGTGGTCCATCCCAAGATGAACCTTGCTTCGACGGGGCTGCGTGACTTGCTCTCACCCGAACGCGTAGCTCCCGTGCCGAGTGCAAGCAAGACGGGACCCGAGGTTCCTCCAAAGGGTCCAAAGACCAAGGTTTCGGCAATTGATTGGGCTGCGATTCGCAAGAAGACCTTCTAGTATAGTTCTAGGTATTTTGTCGCGGGTTTTCCGGCTGTAAACACGCCTTTACTTTCGTCACGTGCTGAATTGATAAAGTCCCGTGCATGTTACTTAACATTCTTGTTAGAAAATGTTAATAACATAGGTTGTAAGTAACAATATTAAAAACTTTCCGGAAATTTTTTAACGTTACCCTACGTCTTCGGCGACTGGTCTAGCTCCAAGACGTGAGAGATCATGCGAAACTACCGGTCAACGCTTGCAGACGCACCTCGCGAAATGTGAAAGATGCGAAGCCCTGCGACGAGGGACTCAGGGAGCAGCGGAAGAGAGGCGACGCCAAGCCTATTTTTTGACGCTGATGACGACTGCCAGTGAATCGGCGGTGATTGACAACTTCATCATCCCAGCCGGTATCGGTGACTCCTTTTGCTTGTTGACGAACTCAGCACCTTAAACAAATGTTAAATCTGAAAGACAACCGGCGCATTCGACGTCCGGATCTTCACCGAGCTCAATTCTGGCTGCACGCCCTCTACCTGGGCGTCCTTCCAATAAATCACTCCGTTTTTTGCACTATCTCCTTCCTCCTCCCGCTCCACAATCCTCACCCGGCCACGGCCTGAAGGATCATAGGCATCCAGGTCGACATTCAATTTCGCTTCCGCGTTTCTGCAGCTCGCACCGGCCCTCAAAGCCAGCTGTCGGAGGCAGGGAAGCACTGGCAGGCGCGTTAGTCGTCTCTGCGTCGATTCGCAGCGTGGAGTTGTTTGAGTCGGTCATGAGGCGAGCGCGGAGGGTGAGTGCCGCATTGGATGTGTGCAGGCGCGCGTTGAGGTGCTTGTCTGGGAAGTCGCTCACGAGAGCGATTTGTGCATCGAGCGCACTGTGGACGGGTCAGATAAGCAGTTCCAGTGGTCGGTAAAACCACTTGAAGACGGCTACGCACGCATTCGAAGTCCAAAGATCCGCGCGCGTCTCGTTGAGCCATTTCCAGCCGACGAGCATGGCACTCACGTCGATCACCGCATTACTTGTGCGAATATCGAGCGCGCCGGATAAGAAGAGACCTCGTATGGCACCGCCCATGCTCTCGATGAGTGCCGTTTCGGCCGCGATACTCTGCGCCCACATCAGAAACAAACTCGGATGAGGGGGAAATTCATGGAACGCACGGCGACGTCGATGTCTGCATCTCTAGTCCTCAACCGGGCCGTCCTGAATATCGACCCCGACATGACATCGCCAACGGCGTGTTCGAAACGCGGGAGCTGCGTCGACAAGTCTCCGTACTCCTCCCTATCCGGACCGGCGCGTATGATAGGCACGGAGAGGGTGATATCTACCCAGACGTCCGAGTCATACTCGGCATTCCCCGCGCTCGGAGACCAGAACAGGACGCCCTGCTCATCGTGTTCCTCGTGGTGGACTTGGCATGCCTTGAGCTGCGCCACCTTATCTGGATCTTCGTGGCTTGCGGAGACGTTGACGGTGAATGGTGCGCGCGCGTCCTTGTCCTGGACGACATGTACACGCCCGTGCACGGGAGCCCGAGATAACAGGAACAGCAGGTCGAAATCCACAGCGGGAAGGGCGAACGCCGCGGTGGCCGTCCCGTCATCTTGCCATGTCCATTCGGCGCAGTGCTGGACGCCTGCGTTTGTGGGTGTCCAGTAGCGCTGCGTCGGTCGTCGTTAGCAAAACGCGAAGGAAAGACCTCCGCTGCAGACGCACATCAAGCCGCTCGTCCCGCGCCCTGCTCAGTCCGGGCCATGGCTTGTAGTCCGCGTCGAGTTTAATGGGGGGTGAACAGCTCGTCGTCCCCTCTCCCGAGATGCGGCGGACGCTCTACGAGCACCAGCGAAACGATGACGAGTGCCACGAGTGCAGAATAGGCGACGCGACGCTGAAAAGCCTGAAATCGTCGGAGCGGCGTCGGTGCGGGTGTGGAGGTGGGGGAAGGCAAAGGCTCAGCGTCTGGAGCCAAGGCAATTGGCCCCGTCTGGCGCGGCTCGGAGTCGACGGGGTTGGGCATACGTGTCGTCGTGGTCAGGAAGAGAGAGAGGTCCGCCAGTAACTCCAGTGATTGGGACCGGCAGATCGATGCCACGCTGTCACCGACGCCACGTCGCTCTCGACTGCGACGGCCTCCGTCGACATGCAGCTATCTTGGCCGGCGCCGGCCCTGTTCTCTCGCCCAGCGCTAGCCAGCTTGTCTCCCATTCCCTGTCTACACAACAGCTCGACGCTCGAAACTCTCGTCGCGTGTTTCGACAACTACACCGTCCCATACGATTTTTACACCGCCGAGACCTACGCCGAGGCGCAGCCCTTAGCGGACCAGCTCCATGACTGGACGACGCTCATCGACTCCGTACTCTCCGTAGACGGAAGCTGCTCTTCCATCCCCATCCCGCCTTCCATCGCCGAAATCTACTCCCTCTCCCTCTTTTCCGACACCTCAGGCCCTGGCGCGCAATACTGCGTATTGTCGGAACTCTACTCCTTAGATGGGGCATACGCCCGCGGATGGGGACTCTTCGTCGTGCCTGCCACCGCCCAAGGCGTCCAACGCGACGTCCATCTCGCCGCGCCGCACCCACAATACGACTTGTTCACCCCCGAACAGGCCGGCGCGCTATTCAAGGCCGTCGGCGCGCGCAGCTTGCTTATCGCCGGCAGACAACGGACGGCGTACGCCCTCCCTTCGGATTGTGTTGTTCCGACGAGCAACATAACGGTGTACTACAAGACTGATCCTGCGCATGACACCGTGAGTGGGGGAACTTTTCGTCGAGACTCGCTGAATATGTATGCGTTCGAAGGACGAACCTTTCTTCCCCGCAAGCCTCGCCATCCACGCTTGGCAAGAGACTCACGGCGGAGGCTGCCCCGCCGCCAGCTGCGCGTTTATCCAGCTGCACGGAAAATCCGCAAGCACCTGCCCGACGGACACGGCCTTCCTTTCCGCAGGACTCGGTGCGTCATCTCCCTCAATTCCTCTCCTTGAACTCTCACCGAGAGGAATACAGGCCGGGACCCAGCCTCTCGCGAATGGTACACCTCACCTACCTCACAGCCCGTAAAGCGCCTGAAACCCGCGCTCATCGACGCCTTCGCCTCAGTGAACTCCAGCTTCACATTCTCCCTTCCGTCAGACAGCTCCTGTTCGCTCGTCGCCACGGACAACGTCTTCGGGCGGTTCCTCAACGGCGTCCCGGCTGCGGATGTCTGCACGCAGAGCGCGTCAGCGGAGAGGGCCAAGGGCGAGTTCGTGCATGTTGAGCAGGCGATTGTGTTGAGAGAGCCTGGAGGAGAGGGTATTTATGAGGCGTGGGCGCAGGCTTTGAAGGAGGCGTTTCCTTTGCTGTGACGACGAAAAGCAGGGCACGGGTTTAAAGCTTATAGTGCCGTCGGCCACGGCGTCGGGTGTTCCGCCGGTCCGTCGGCAGGCCCAACGGAGCTTCACACGTTGATTTTTGTCGATGTCGCAATCGGGTTCAGTGTTAAACGCATGCAGTGCTGGTACGCATCTTTGTTACTGTAAACGGTTGAGAACAGGTACGAACACAATTGAGCAGCATGATACATTGATATTAGAATTTGCTTCTTCGTGAGTAGGTAAGTAAGCTACAGCTCGTGAGTCTAAGTAGTGTGTGGTCGACTGTCCGTCTATGCATGTCCAAATAATGTTATCCCCAGAACGCGAATGCCTAGCTACCCAGCCTTATCGCCGCAACCTCACGCCTGCCCATCCTCCACAGCCCTCCTCTGCAACTTCTCCATACCCACATCCTCTCCTTTGGCCGGCGCACGCAAAAACACCCCCGGATGCACAAAATTCCATACCGCCATCGCCAGTACGATCATACCTCCATCGAGCACATTAAAATACACCTGCGTGTGGATGATCCGGCCCTCCCAGCCGCCGCTCAGCTCGATGAGACGGTACACGGATCGGATGAACAGGACGGTGTTGGAGAACGCCAGTGCGTAGAGCGTGATTCGCGTGCGTTGGCTCATCCGTGTCCCTGGGACGATCGTAGATGTTGGCTCGGCAGGACGCCACGGGGCGTCGCGCGCGCGACGGATGAGGAAGTCCGTTACGAGGAATGTGAAGATCACGACGACGGCTATTCAATTGTCGTCAGTCAAAATCGGAGCAAACCGGAAACAAAAACGAGCCAAGGAAAACGGCGCACCGAATTGGAACCCTATTCCGCCAAGCATGATATCCGCTCCTTGGTTCGCAGCGCTAAGCGTCACGGCAGCACTTGCCAGTCCTCCTCCTACGCCCTGCACGACCAACGCGATGAGATCGCATGAAACGAAGATCCATGCGTCTGCCCAACGACGTGAGCTTTTCATCTCGGACGGGAGCAAACTTCAAACGCACATGAACGGCTAGGCAGCAACGAGTACTGCGGCCCAAGCTGCTGGATTATCCGTGAGAAGATTATGAAGCTCGCCGCGAGGAGGGGCGTTGGTGAAATGATCGTCGCGGAAATTCTAGTTTGATGGGTTCCCGAGGTGAGTTTCCCGCTGTTAAACCCAAGAATAGCGGCCCAACGCACTGGATTTTGAATGCCGTGTCCGCACTGGCCGATGTCGCTCCACAAGCGTCCTACCCACCCGAGGCTCTCGCCGAGACCGCAGAGAACGGCCGTCGGGAGGAGGAACCAAGTCCGAAAGTAGGTTGCTTGCGCTCCGTGTAGCACTGCATGCATTGGTATTAGCCTTGGTCTTTGGTGAGACGGGCAAATGAGGATGCGACGTACGCGTGCTCAGCCCAAAGAGCACGATGAAGACGATGGCGACGCCTTCCGAGGGGTCATATCCGTATTGTTGCTCGGTATCCGTCTCCGTGGTCGTAACGTTCGTGATATTAGAGGCCGCGAGCAGCGGGAGGAGAAGAGAGGCCATGGTGCAGTGGCGAAGGAACGGGAAGGGTAGGGTAGGACCGAGGCGGGAGGATGGAGCGTGTTTGTTATAAAGCGAAAACGCGTCGTCCGTTATGACAGCACCAGGCTGACACCGAAGCTCGCCGCGCACCCGGATAACCGCTGCGGTGATGGGCTGTGCTGCACAATCAGTCTAGGGCGTGAAGCAAGCTGCGCAGCGGGTGCAGAGGTAGGAAGAAGGGGCGAAACGTAGACGGAACGACGGAAAGCTGTAAAGTCGCAGCTCCCGCACCACGGTTATAACAGCCCGATTCTGCACGGCTCTTGTCAGTAGTTGACGTTGAAAGGCACGCAGTTTGGGCGCAGCTGCCCGGGGGCGGTGTTACCCTCATCCCCTACCCGTAAGCAGGCCCACACGGTCCGCGCCCAATGAGGAAATTGTGCCGAGCCTTGGGTTGGCCAATTGGAGAATGGGAGAAGCGCACACAAGTCCCGAGTCCTGGTTGGCGCATAGTGGAGTAGCGACGGGCGCCCGTGGGGCGCGCCGCTGTCGAGTCTCGAGTTTGGCTGGCATGAAGGCGGAAGGAAAGCGACGCGTCATTGACATATGTCATGTCAATTCTTTGGCCGGAATGATCCGCAATGTCTTTTCGTCTTGGCGCTGACGGCTGCTGAGCGCTCTCGGATTACTTCTTGCTGCGGACTTTCTGCCGTCGATCTCCAGTGTACACAGCATGAAGAGGACGGAAAAAATTATGAAAGATCCGACAAGCTCACGGCTGCTCACCTATTCGCCCACTCTCCGAGGCTTCCACGCGGCTCCGGCTAGGATGCTCTTGATCAATGAGGTCCAGGAGGTTGCAGCCTTAAATGCAGCGCACAGGGCGCACGAGGCGTTTGTCTTCGACTGCTAACATGCGCCCTCACTGCCCTGACTCCCGAGCTGGAATTATAAACGATATTTCCTATTGTTTTCGAATGCGGGGAGCTCTTACAACAGGTGAACTAAAATGAACGGGAATTCAACTAACAATGAGTAAGTAAGGTACGGATGGTGGTACACGAGTTTAATTGGTTCGGCCGGTGGAGCGACAACGAGAGAGGATAAGACTATAAAACGAGCGGGAGCATGAGCATGAGTATCAAGAAGGAACGACGATGAGCGATTGCTTCTGCGAGTATGTATGGTGTCTGAAGCGAACAAGAACGAGAGAGAAATGGTCGTAATGGTCCGAGGGAATAAGCAACTTGTAACGATACCAATACCAGTTCTCTGCTCCACATCTGGCTTGGGCATCAACGACTCAGCGGGAACGGCGAACTCGCTCTGACCCTCCCCCGCGTCGCCGTCGCCGTCGCCGTCGCCGTGGAAGCCTCACCATCGCCAAGCCCACCCGCCTGAGCTTGGAGCATCGCAACGGGAATCGGGATCCGCGAACGCGCGTGCGCGAGCGGAGTGCAGCGCGTGGATACGTTCCGCGCTCCCCGCAGAACGAGCCCCGAGCGAGACCGAGTTCGTTGACTCGCTCATCCCGTCCGAGGGCGCGTTTGCACGGGCCGAACAGGTCAAGAACTTGCAGAGGGCGGCGTGGGTCCTGTACAGCTTTGACGGGAGCACCAGCCGGGCAAAGGACGGTTTCTACTCCCTTCACGGGACCGACCCTCATAGACGCAGCTATCTTCTCGAGCTGCTGAACGGCGACGCGACGGAGGCGCACACGTCAGAATGGATCAAAGATAAAATTGTCCCGGTACGTCCATCCGTCTGCTTGACCGCGTCCGGTGCTGAATACCGTCGCAGTTAATCGACGAAATCGGTCGCCATAACGCAGCGGCGAGCTGTTCGGACAACACAAACGTCCACAGGCTCGCTCGTAGCCTGCTCCAGAAGGAGATTCCGACCCTCATCCCGCTCTGGGACTGCGTCCACCACATCCACAACATGATCGGCGACATCACGAAGCTCCCGCACCGAGAAGGTTCGTTTCCCCTCCGACACTGCTCGGATCGTCTACTCATCACTCGCTGCAGGTTTCGACGATCACGAAAGCACTCATCGCGCACTTCAGCATGTCCAACAAGTCGACCCACCTCATTCAACGCGCCAAGACCGACAAGGGCGAGGTTCCGACGCAGTTGCAGAAGCCGGGAACCACGCGCTGGCTCCCTGTGGTCAACCTTCGTCTCGGTCCTGCCGTATCTCGAGATTATCCAGACGCTGGTACGCACCGAGAAGATCGAGTTCAAGGCACGTCGATGTTCTGTTTCTGGCTTACTCGTCCGCTGACTCCACTTGAAGAACAAGTCCGCGCAAAAGCTGTTCTACTCCCGCTCAACCGGCGGCGCCGCCAACTTCCTCCGTTTCAAAACGCGATGGAGGCGTACATTGCGATCGTCGCGCCCATGATCCGCTCACTTTGGTCGCTCGAGGCGGCCCAGGCTCGCATCTCGGACGTGTTCATCTTCTGGCACGCGATGGGTGCGACTAGTGCTGGCCAAGAATATAATATATTTATTAAATATTTACTATAATCAAAATACTACAGATATAATACGGCGATCCAGTGGACCCAATAATATTGTTATGCAATAATATACTATAATATGATACTGATATAATATTATTATGGCCTGAACATAATAAGTTATAATCTGTACCATATATTACCTCACTGCCGAGATGCCGAGCATGGAATCAGTGATCTATCAGCTCAACTGTATACATATTTGTTCTAATCAGCTATATTTGACAAGATCTGATCGGAAAAGAAGCATTGATTTGGTATCCCCTGCTCCGGATCCTAAGCACATGATGCATTGACGGCCAATCTGTACTGGAATCATTGAGGGAGGTGATTGTATATGACTGAAGTATGTTTTATGGCTTATAGCAGGGTATTGGAGTTGATACAGCCTTAGCTATTGAAGGCATTCAGGGCCTGCTGTGGTCTCATATTATAATATAATATAGTCTTAATATAGTCAGAATATTATGATAAAATATTATTATCTGATATTACAGATATACTACGGAAGCTAGGTGTCTATTATATTATGAATAAATTATTATTACGGGTTTTGCATAATAATATCGTATTTGGCCAGCACTAGGAGCGACGCTGAAACATCTGCTCGAGCAGCCTACCACCACCACCGGCATCTCCATCGCATTAGCCCGCCGCGTCACCTCAATCTACAACAACCGCCGCCGAATTCTTCGAGAACGGCATCTACTTCGCCACATTCGGCATGGACCCTCGTTACCCCATCGAGGATTACCTCACGCCCGATCCCGTCGACGTCGACACCCCCTTCCTCCTCCCCGCTCTCTGCGCTTGAGCAGTACTCGAGTTCTTTCGAGCTCGTTTGTGACGAGATGCAAGGCGTCCTCGACAAGCTGCTCGAGCAAGTCGAATCGGACCCGAAGAACGCGCATCCCGCTCTCGTTGGGCTCGATCCCGCGTGGGTTGCCGAGCAGTGGTTCTCGCAGATGTGCGCCTTCTGGACCCGCCAGTATCCGTTTGACCGGCCAGTTGAGAACGGAGATGCTCGCGGCTGGTGGGAGATTCTATTCCGTCATCCCCTGGCTCGCCGTTTGCCCTGTGCGCTTTGAAGCTGTTCTCCATCACGGCCAACTCGATGGCGGACGAACGGACCAACTCAATGGTCACCTGGATGAACTCGCCGCTCCGTGGTCGTCAGAAAATCAGCACCCTCCGCGACATGATCCAAGTCGGGCAGTACCACCGAGCTCAAGCCCGCCCCACTTCCACATCCGAGTACCGCCCAACCGTCAAGTTCCGCAAATTCAACAAGAAAACGATGGCCGCCGTCGAAGCTCTGGGGCGTCGCGGGGATGAGTCTGAGGACGAAGAGCAGAGCGAGGATGAGGACGAGGGAATGGTGTTGCGGCATCGGGAGGAACCTGAGGACGATGTTGATGACGAAGATGAGTCGCGCAAGCTGGAGTTTGTGGTCCATCCCAAGATGAACCTTGCTTCGACGGGGCTGCGTGACTTGCTCTCACCCGAACGCGTAGCTCCCGTGCCGAGTGCAAGCAAGACGGGACCCGAGGTTCCTCCAAAGGGTCCAAAGACCAAGGTTTCGGCAATTGATTGGGCTGCGATTCGCAAGAAGACCTTCTAGTATAGTTCTAGGTATTTTGTCGCGGGTTTTCCGGCTGTAAACACGCCTTTACTTTCGTCACGTGCTGAATTGATGAGATCACGTGTATGTTAATTAACATTTGATGTTAGAAAATGTTAATAACATAGGTTGTAAGTAACAATATTAATAAGTCTTCATAATTTTTTAACGTTACCCTACGTCTTCGGCGACTGGTCTAGCTCCAAGACGTGAGAGATCATGCGAAACTACCGGTCAACGCTTGCAGACGCACCTCGCGAAATGTGAAAGATGCGAAGCCCTGCGACGAGGGACTCAGGGAGCAGCGGAAGAGAGGCGACGCCAAGCCTATTTTTTGACGCTGATGACGACTGCCAGTGAATCGGCGGTGATTGACAACTTCATCATCCCAGCCGGTATCGGTGACTCCTTTTGCTTGTTGACGAACTCAGCACCTTAAACAAATGTTAAATCTGAAAGACAACCGGCGCATTCGACGTCCGGATCTTCACCGAGCTCAATTCTGGCTGCACGCCCTCTACCTGGGCGTCCTTCCAATAAATCACTCCGTTTTTTGCACTATCTCCTTCCTCCTCCCGCTCCACAATCCTCACCCGGCCACGGCCTGAAGGATCATAGGCATCCAGGTCGACATTCAATTTCGCTTCCGCGTTGGAGGTCTGCAGCTCGTACCGGCCCTCAAAGCCAGCTGTCGGAGGCAGGGAAGCACTGGCAGGCGCGTTAGTCGTCTCTGCGTCGATTCGCAGCGTGGAGTTGTTTGAGTCGGTCATGAGGCGAGCGCGGAGGGTGAGTGGCGCGTTGGATGTGTGCAGGCGCGCGGTGAGGTGTTTGTCTGGGAAGTCGCTCACGAGCGCGATCTGCGCGTCGATTGCGCTGTGGAGTCACAGGTCAGAGAAGCTATGGTCGGTAGAACAACTTGAAGGCGGCTGCGCACGCACGCATTCGAGGTCCAAAGGTCCACACGCGTTTCGTTGAGCCATTCCCAGTCGACCACCATAGCGCCCGCGTCGATCACCGCGTTACTTGTGCGAATATCGAGCGCGCCGGATAAGAAGAGACCTCGTATGGCACCGCCCGTGCTTTCGATGAGTGCTGTCTCGGCCGCGACACTCTGCGCCCACACACGTCAGAAACAAACTCGGATGAGCAGAAATTTGTGGAACGCACGGCGACGTCTATGTCTGCATCTCCAGTCCTCAACCGGATCGTCCTAAATATCGACCCCGACATGAGTTCGCCCAGGGCGTGTTCGAAACGCGGGAGCTGTGTGGACAAGTCGCCATACTCCCTCGTCTTCCGGGCCTGCGCGGATAACCGGCACAGAGAGGGTGATATCTAACCAGACGTCGGAGTCATACTCGGCATTCCCCACACTCGGAGACCAGAACAGGATGCCCTGCTCCTCGTGTTCCTCGTGGTGGACTTGGCATGCCTTGAGTTGCGCCAGCTTTTGTGCATCTTTGTGGCTCGCGGAGACCTTGACGGTGAACGGTGCGCGCCAGTCCTTGTCCTGGATGATCTGAACACGCCCGTGCACGGGAGCCCGAGACAAGAGGAACAGCAGCTCGAAATCCACGGTGGGAAGGGCGAACGCCGCAGTGGCCGTCCCGTCTTCTTGCCACGTCCACTCGGCGCATTTCTGGACGCCCGGGCTTGTCGGTGTCCAATAGCGCTGCATGGGTCGTCGTCAACAAAACGGGAAGGAAAGATCGCCGCTGCCGACGCACATCAAGCCGCTCGTCCCGCGCCCTGCTCAGTCCCGGCCAAGGTTGGTAGTCCTGGACGAGTTCAATGGGGGTGAACAGCTCGTCGTCCCCTCTCCCAATGAGCGGCGGACGCTCCAAGAGCAACAGCGAAACGATGACAAGCGCCACGAGTGCAGAATACGCTATTCGGCGGTGAAATCGTCTGAGCGGCGTTGGCGCGGGTGTGGAGGCAGGAGAAGGCAAAGCCGTAGAGTCCAGAGGCAAGGCAACTGGCCCCGTTTGGCGCTGCTCGAAGTCGACGGGCATACGTGTCGTCGTGGTCAGGAAGAGAGAGAGGTCCGCCAAGAAGTCAATAAATGCCAGTGATTGGGAAAGGCAGATCGATGCCACGCTGTCACCTACGCCACGTTGCTCTCGACTACGACGGCCTCCGTCGATATGCAGCTATCTTGGCCGGCGCCGGCCCTGTTCTCTCGCCCAGCGCTAGCCAGTTTGTCTCCCATTCCCTGTCTACACAACAGCTCGACGCTCGAAACTCTCGTCGCGTGTTTCGACAACTACACCGTCCCATACGATTTTTACACCGCCGAGACGTACGCCGAGGCGCAGCCCTTAGCGAACCAGCTCCATGACTGGACTACGCTCATCGACTCCGTACTCTCCGTAGACGGAAGCTGCTCTTCCATCCCCATCCCGCCTTCCATCGCCGCAATCTACTCCCTCTCCCTCTTTTCCGACACCTCAGGCCCTGGCGCGCAATACTGTGTATTGTCGGAACTCTACTCCTTAGATGGAGCATACGCCCGCGGATGGGGACTCTTCGTCGTGCCTGCCACCGCCCAAGGCGTCCAACGCGACGTCCATCTCGCCGCGCCGCACCCACAATACGACTTGTTCACCCCCCAACAGGCCGGCGCGCTATTCAAGGCCGTCGGCGCGCGCAGCTTGCTTATCGCCGGCAGACAACGGACGGCGTACGCCCTCCCTTCGGATTGTGTTGTTCCGACGAGCAACATGACCGTGTACTACAAGACTGATCCTGCGCATGACACCGTGAGTGGGGGAACTTTTCGTCGCGACTCGCTGAATATGTATGCGTTCGAAGGACGAACCTTTCTTCCCCGCAAGCCTCGCCATCCACGCGGCAAGCGACTCACGGCGGAGGCTGCCCCGCCGCCAGCTGCGCGTTTATCCAGCTGCACGGAAAATCCGCAAGCACCTGCCCGACGGACACGGCCTTCCTTTCCGCAGGACTCGGTGCATCATCTCCCTCAATTCCTCTCCTTGAACTCTCACCGAGAGGAATACAGGCCGGGACCCAGCCTCTCTCGAATGGTACACGTCCCCCACCCCGCGGCCCGTCAAGCGCCTCAAATCCGCACTCATCTCCGCCTTCAAGTTCGCTTCCGTGAACTCGAGCCTCACATTCTCCCTTCCGTCAGACAGCGCCTGCTCGCTCGTCGCCACGGACAACGTCTTCGGGCGGTTCCTCAACGGCGTCTCGGCTACGGATGTCTGCACGCAGAGCGCGTCACCGGAGAGGGCCAAGGGCGAGTTTGTGCATGTTGAGCAGGCGATTGCGTTGAGAGAGCCTGGAGGAGAGGGCATTTATGAGGCGTGGGCGCAAGCTTTGAAGGAGGCGTTTCCTTTGCGGTGAGGACTAAAATCATGCCAAGGGTTTGAATACGTCGGCGACGGCGTCGGGTGTTCCGTCGGTCCGTCGGCAGACCCAACGGAGCTTCACGCGCTGATTTTTGTCGATGTCGCCATCGTGTTCAATCCAAGTTCAATCTTAAACTTCTCTTAAAACGTACGAACACAGTTGACCAGCATGATACATTGATATTAGAATTTGCTTCTTCGTGAGTAGGTACAGTAAGCTTACTAGTACAGCTCGGGAGTCTAAGTAGTGTGTGGTCGACTGTCCGTCTATGCATGTCCAAATAATGTTATCCCCAGAACGCGAATGCCTAGCTACCTATATCGCCGCAAGCTCACGCCTGCCCATCCTCCACAGTCCTCCCCTGCAACTTCTCCATACCCACATCGTCACCCTTGGCCGGCGCACGCAGAAACACCCCCCGGATGCACAAAATTCCACACGGCCATCGCGAGCACGATCATACCTCCATCGAGCACATTGAAATAAACCTGCGTGTGGATGATCCGGCCCTCCCAACCGCCGCTCAGCTCGATGAGACGGTACACGGAACGGATGAACAGCACGGTGTTGGAGAAGGCGAGTGCGTAGAGGGTGATTCGGGTGCGTTGGCTCATCCGTGTCCCTGGGACGATCGTGGACGTTGGCTCGGCAGGACGCCACGGGGCGTCGCGCGCGCGACGGATGAGGAAGTCCGTTACGAGGAATGTGAAGATGACGACGACGGCTATTCAATTGTCGTCAGCCAAAATCGGAGCAAACCGGAAACAAAAACGAGCCAAGGAAAACGGCGCACCGAATTGGAACCCTATTCCGCCAAGCATGATATCCGCTCCCTGGTTCGCGGCGCTAAGCGTCAAGGCAGCACTTGCCAGTCCGCCTCCTACGCCCTGCACGACCAACGCGATGAGATCGCATGAAACGAAGATCCATGCGTCTGCCCAACGACGTGAGCTTTTCATCTCGGACGGGAGCAAACTTCAAACGCACATGAACGGCTAGGCAGCAACGAGTACTGCGGCCCAAGCTGCTGGATTATCCGTGAGAAGATTATGAAGCTCGCCGCGAGGAGGGGCGTTGGTGAAATGATCGTCGCGGAAATTCTAGTTTGATGCGTTCCCGAGGTGAGTTTCCCGCTGTTAAACCCAAGAATAGCGGCCCAACGCACTGGATTTTGAATGCGGTGTCCGCACTGGCCGATGTCGCGCTCCACAGGCGTCCTACCCACCCGAGGCTCTCGCCGAGACCGCAGAGAACGGCCGTCGGGAGGAGGAACCAAGTCCGAAAGTAGGTTGCTTGCGCTCCGTGTAGCACTGCATGCATTGGTATTAGCCTTGGTCTTGGATGAGACGGCCAAATGAGGATGCGACGTACGCGTGCTGAGCCCAAAGAGCACGATGAAGACGATGGCGACGCCTTCCGAGGGGTCATATCCGTATTGTTGCTCGGTATCCGTCTCCGTGGTCGTAACGTTCGTGATATTAGAGGCCGCGAGCAGCGGAAGGAGAAGAGAGGCCATGGTGCAGTGGCGAAGGAACGGGGAGGGAAGGGTAGGACCGAGGCGGGAGGATGGAGCGTGTTTGTTATAAAGCGAAAACGCGTCGCCGATTACAGTATGACAGCACCAGGCTGACACCGAAGCTCGCCGCACACCCGGATAACCGCTGCGGTGATGGGCTGCGTTGCACAATGGAATTGCCCTTCCCCAGTCTAGGGCGTGAAACAGGCTGGGAACCGGGTGCGGAGGGAAGACGAGGGCGCGAATTGGGACGGAACGACGGAAAGCTGTAAAAGTCGCAGCAGGCGTACCACGGTTATAACAGCCCGGTTTTGCGCGGCTCGCCGTCTGACTGCTGTCAGTAGCTGACATTGAAAGGCACGCAGTTTGGGCGCAGTCGCCCGGGGGCGGTGTTGCGCTCATTCTCTACCCGTAAGCAGGCCCACACGGTCCGTGCCGAATGAGGAAACTGCGCCGAGCCTTGGGTTGGCCAATTGGAGAATGGGAGAAGCGCACACAAGTCCCGAGTCCTGGTTGGCGCATAGTGGAGTAGCGACGGGCGCCCGTGGGGCGCGCCGCTGTCGAGTCTCGAGTTTGGCTGGCATGAAGGCGGAAGGAGAGCGACGCGTCATTGACATATGTCAAATTCTTTGGCCGGAATGATCCGCAATGTCTTTTCGTCTTGGCGCTGACGGCTGCTGAGCGCTCTCGGATTACTTCTTGCTGCGGACTTTCTGCCGTCGATCTCCAGTGTACACAGCATGAAGAGGACGGAAAAAATTATGAAAGATCCGACAAGCTCACGGCTGCTCACCTATTCGCCCACTCTCCGAGGCTTCCACGCGGCTCCGGCTAGGATGCTCTTGATCAATGAGGTCCAGGAGGTTGCAGCCTTAAATGCAGCGCACAGGGCGCACGAGGCGTTTGTCTTCGACTGCTAACATGCGCCCTCACTGCCCTGACTCCCGAGCTGGAATTATAAACGATATTTCCTATTGTTTTCGAATGCGGGGAGCTCTTACAACAGGTGAACTAAAATGAACGGGAAATCAACTAACAGTGAGTAAGTAAGGTACGGATGGTGGTACACGAGTTTAATTGGTTCGGCTTCGGTGGAGCGACAACGAGAGAGAGGATAAGACTAAGTATAAAACGAGCGGGAGCATGAGCATGAGTATCAAGAAGGAACGACGATGAGCGATTGCTTCTGCGAGTATGTATGGTGTCTGAAGCGAACAAGAACGAGAGAGCAATGGTCTTAATGGTCCGAAGGAATAAGCAACTTGAATAACGATACCAATACCATTTCTCTTCTCCCTATCTGGCTGGGGCGTCAACGACTGAGCGGGAACGGCGAACTCGCCCTGACCCTCCCGCGCGTCGCCGTCGCCGTCGCCGTGGAAGCCCCACCATCGCCAAGCCCACCCGCCTGAGCTTGGAACATCGCAACGGGAATCGGGATCCGCGAACGCGTGCGCGGGCGGAGTGCAGCGCGTGGATACGTTCCCGCACTCCCGGCAGAACGAGCCCCCGAAGCAGGAACAGTATTCGAAGGCGACGTCGCGATATCCTTGAGCGATGGTGGCGGCGTTGGCAACGCGTCCGAGCCCGTCGAGCTGGAGCGACTGTGCGTGTGCCCGTGGGTGTTCTGGGCGACCAAAACGAGCGACGACGAAGCAAGCACCGGCGGCGTCGGAGTCGGGGTAGACCGAGCAGAAAGCGAGCTCGACACCGGGTTGGTCGGGCGTGAAAGCGAAGGGAGTCGGGTACGTGGGGTCGGCGTGACAGACTGTCTCCCCGTTCCCGAGCCGGGACGCGAAACGTTCGCATTCGCCCCCGACGAACCGAGATCAAGCGTCCAGTCCTTGGCAGGTACCTCGGGTGGCGTCCTCGCACGTTCCCGAGCAGAGGCAGGCACATCCATCTCGTTGATCGTCGACCCGACACGCGTTCTCGCTCCATGGGCGTGTCCATGACCCCGCCGGCGACTCGCCGCGCGATGCCGAGCACGCTGGGGCGACTGCTGGTGCTGCGCAGTCGCATACGCACTCGTCGTCGGGGCAGGTAGCGCCTCGTAAGAATGATGGACGACGCGGACGGTGCCCTTCGCGAACGGGTCGTACGCGTACGGCGCACCGAGACCGAGGCCAGATCCCGGGCCGAGCGGGCCGAAGCCGGCATCGTCCTCGGCAGAACCGGAACTGCCGCGGACGGTGAGGGAGCTCCACGGACGAGCCGGCAGCGGGAAGGAATTCGCTCGGGCGGAGGCGGGGGTGGCGAGGAATGAGTTGCTGTCCGAAGAGAGGTACCCTGCGCTGCCGTTGCTGCACTCGGAGACGGAGGCATGCCAGGCCGAGCCCGACGCCGAGCCGACCGAGGAGAAGATGGATGCGGTGGGCGAGGGGGGTGGGAATGAGTTCGATAGGCGCGAGCAGGAGATGGTCGAGTGAGCGAGGGAATGAGAGTGCGTAGATTCGGAGGCTGGTGGGCTGGATGTGGAGATCACGGACGAACGCCGGTTCTGATGTGCGTGGGACGACGTGGGCGGGGCGCGTCGACGATGGTCATACTGGGCAGCCAGAGGATGGAACGGCTCGAAGGCAGCCGGTTCATGACATGGCGGCGCGCTCTGTACATCTTCGGCGTCGCCGACGAATGCTTCGCCATCGACACCCGCGGCGTTGGCATCCGAGAAAACCGACACCATCGACATGCGCGTCGCCGGGTCCGGTCTGGACTTGGGACGACGCACCTGCCCTCCGACGAACGTCTTGAGGCGACTGAAAAGCCGGCGCACCCGCCCTTCCCCTCCACGCACGAGAACATGAAGATCTCGACTCTCCTTTCTCTCTAGCCGAGGCGAGAGCAGCGTCGTCGAGCCGGGGAACCGAAGCTCGAGCGACGCAGAGGGCTCGAGCGCGAGCGCGGTGGTGACGAGGTCGCTGAACTCGGTAATCGAGAACGGCGCGAGGCGCTGAGTGGCTGCTGTCGACGGACGAGAACGCGAACGCGCGGTGGACGGCCTCGATCTCTGGCGCGTGTGTATATGCGGGGGCAGCGGTGTGTGCGGGATTGGTACGTCCATCCGGGGGAGGAATGAGGGGCAAAAGCAAAAAACGAGAGTGAGTGGTGGCGGGAAGCAAGAGAGGTAAAAAGGTGACGGCACGAAGGCCTCGGGAGCGACCAAGGTGTCGAGTAAGCTCGGTCTTCTGGCTTCTGGCTTCTCCGTCTCCGAGTCGTGGGTTAGTTAGCGCCTTCTTTTGGTGTTTAATTAAACCCGGGACGGAAGGAGGAAGAGGGGGTGGGGTGGGGTATGGTTGCTGTCCGGGAACGGCGACGACACGACGCCGCGATGTTCTGAGGTAGAAACGCAGACAAAAAGTCAGGAAAAGGTAGGAGGACAAAGAGAGAATGTTACTCGCCTCCGCTCCTTCGGACCCTCCCCAGTCTAGACCCTCCTAGCCGCTTGTCCCGTCTCCGAGGTAGGTAGCCTGCACCTGCAGCGAATAAGCCGTGCTTCGCGTCCACACGTAAAACTGACGTGTACCGACGAGCCTCGAGGCTCATCTAGGTTCTCGGAGCCGGCGAGTCGGACCGGAGGCGGCGCCGGCTCGAATCGGCGCATGAGATCGAAACTCGAGAGCCTGAGCGTTCCGTGCCATCATGGGGTCTTCTGTATCCGTCGCTTGAGCGTCAGCGCTGGTATGCTCGACGAGAGAGAAGTACAGGTGCAGCCTGCAGCGCCGGCTCGGCTGCGAGTAGAGCTGGCCGGAGTCGAGAAGGGAAGAATCGCCTTCGTCGAGGCCGTAGTCAAGGCGCGTCATGACGTGGCGGCCATCAGCATCAGCATCAGCATCACGTCCCGATACCTCCGACGGAGCCGATAAATCCGATTCTTGTGGATGAGTGCCGGCGCAGATGCAAAGGGATATTGCCAGCGGTATCCGGAGCCTTTAGTGAAGTAAATAGCGAGGTGGGTATAACGAAGCCTCGGAGGAACGATTCCGTTCAAGGCGGACGCTGGCTGATGACAACGATCTGCCCCTGGACCAGATAATATTTTTCGACTTACAGTATGCGGGGGATTCATGATATATTTACCAAGGCAAACTTGCAGCGGAACCGCTGTTTCTTGTCAGACAAGTTCAAGCCTCGGCGCTCCAATGATAGTAAGTACAATCCGGATGATTCATTGGACCCAAAAGCGCTAAGTGGGTGGAGCTTGTGAGTCTCCCAAGCAGCCAAGCTCATCGATTGCTATCGATTATCGATTGCCCAGCTCTGAGGCGCAATCTGACATTGTGAGAGGTGCATTGACTTCTTGAAAGTTAAGGCGCACCACCCTCCTCTTGCACATTCATCCCACCTTCAGTTTGAGTCTTTGACAGCCATAATGCTGCGCCGCTGCGCCTTCCTCGCTGCATAGGATGACTTACGCTGGAGTGCAGGGTGTCACCGTTGAGATTCTCAAGCCGGGAGACGGGAGCACGTACCCAAAGAAGGGAGACACTGTTACGATTCACTACGTCGGCACGCTCGACGACGGCTACAAGTTCGACTCGTCGGTCGATCGCCAGAAACCCTTCCAGACGGAGATCGGGGTGGGCAAGGTGATCAAGGGCTGGGATGAGGGTGCGCAGCCCGCCGGTGTCTCCGGGTGTACACCAGGCTCAATATTTTTTTTTTTTTGCGCAGGTATACCACAACTTTCCCTCGGCGAGAAAGCTATTCTCAAGATGACACCGGATTACGGATACGGCGCCCGGGGCTTTCCTCCAAGCATTCCGCCCCATGCTAACCTCCAGTTTGAGGTGCAGCTGCTGTCAATCAACTAGTCCTGTTGGTCGGCGTAGAATTACGAGGGGAGACTTGTAAAACCGGCCCGATAGCGATGCTGTGGGCGCGCACGTGAAAAAAACTAATTGCCAAAAAAGGAAAAAAGGGAAGAGAGAGGAAGCGGAAAGAGAGAGCTTCTCATCGCCCAGCATGGCTCAAACTCATCGGTTCTAGAGCTACCAGGTCTGAGCTGCAATCCAATTTTTTCCGAATTTTTTCGGCGCCTGCGGCGCGCTACACGAAGGTATCGCTGCGCTCGGACGAGAAACTCGCTGATATTGCCTTTTTCGGACAGTATCCGTCGGATGCTCGGGCTGCCGAGTAACCGGCGCCCGATACCTCGACCAAAAAAGGTGTTTTTCACGGCCGGCATCGCGTCACTGACCGGGATTTGACAGATCCGTGATATTTCTCACCCGCGCTGGCCCGACGACCGCCCTCCCCGCCGCGCTGTGCCCACTCTCCCGTCTTCGGGGCATTCCTTGCTCGCTGCGAGCTCCGGTCGTCATAGTCCCGTCTCGCGGCACCATCAACCACGTGTTCGGACCCGGAGCAACGACGAGATGCGCCCTCGGCGGTATTCAGGCCTCGGGGAGGTTGGGACGAGGCGGGTGGGGGCGGCAAGCGGGCGCTGGCTGTGCCCTGAGCCCTAGAGGGTTGTAGGAGACATTGGGTATTGTCCAAGGTATGTTCTTACACAAGTTCTTGTGTCTTCATGCGCGGTCAAGGCCGAATGATTGACCTTTACTCTCAGTTTGCGACACTCCTCCTACAGGGTCCTACTAGCACACAAATTGGGTTAAATACATTGTGGTACATGTGTTCAATGAATATGTTCTTTTTTCTGCAGCGTTTGTGTGGTTAGAGACGACAAAAAAGGGCGCATCTTAGTGATGCTGAATTTTTGAGAGATGCTTTGCTTCTCTTGCAACGAGCCTTGGCCAGCAGTATGTAGAGACAATCTGAAAGCTAATATCCAAATTTTGCCGTGAGCAACCCAGAGGGCACCCCGCAGCGTAGCTCAATAGCGCACACTCAGAAACTTGGCCTAAAATGGCAAATGCTGAATAATTTTGGATAGCGCGCTATCCGCCCACGCTATCAGTATCTAGCCGTAAAACCACTTGGAACAATATCATCCCACGCTGTCAATCAGTCTGTCAGCAGACACGTGCCATCAACCTCGCTTGTCTCCCACGTCCGTGTCGTTCTCTGGTGCCACCGTCTTTGAGCAATGGAAAGCCCAGACGCGGCTCACATCGAGCTCGACGCGACGCTCGACGTCTATCCCGAGCTTGGTAAGCATCCCGCCGGCGCTTCCGCTCCCACCACGCTCAAGTTCTGCGCGTAGACGACGGGCACTGGCAGCCGCCCTCGATTCTCGACGTGCCACCCCTCCCGCCGACACCAACACCCAACGCCGCCAACGTCGGTGCCACCAGCCCCGGCACTGGCACTTCAGACCCCACTCTCCGCGCGGTGCTCGCCGCCATTGCAGAGAAACGGCGGGGACACATCGTTGGCAAGCGTCCTCGACACGCCGCGGACTACAACGGTCTCGTATCCGGCACCGCTGGCCAGCGAATGATAATGGAGGTCGACTCGGACAAGTCATCTGTGGACCTGGACCTGCCAGAGAATACCCCCGTCGAAACGCGCTCGACCCAGCGTCTCTTCAACAGGGTTGGACAACCCCGACCCCGAGGCGCTGCTTGACGAAGAGGATATCTCTCAGGCATTCGACGAGGTGCTCGAACGCCTAACAGCGCAGGAATTGGAGCGGCAGTTTTCTCGCATTCGCGATGCGTCGCAGGATCAAAACGCGCTCATGGACATGGACATGGACGTGGACGATCGGCGTACGTGCTCATTCTACGCATCGGGAAAGTGCCATCAACGAAACCCTTTATTTGCAGCCCTTGAATTCAAGTTCAGCCCGGATGACGACCCGCCTACCGCTGGCTTGCGTTTACGACTTGAATTCGAAGAGCCGCCAGCGGATCCTTGGGTACCAGAGGACTCCGACTCCGAGTCGCAGTCCCGCTTTGCCCCCCGCATCCGGCTGAAAAACCCACCTCCCCCATCCCCACCGCCGCCTCGGGCACCCTCCCCACCAGCACCACCACCCTTCGACGATACCGCCGCGCGTCTAAGCCGCTGTCCCTGCTCCCGCTGCTCGCCAAACGAGGAGCGAAACGCTCGGTATGCCGGTGCGTTCAATTGCTTTTTATAGGCGTTAACCCGAGGAGGACTAAAAACTAGGACAGACGAGACGGAGTTATCCGCGCATGCGCATGCGCACGCGGAGCAGCAAGATGAGATCCATCGACTGTTCTCGTTGAGTCCGTTTGCGGCTGCGTGAGCGTTTGCATTTGCATGAGCATGATTGGGGGAGGGGGAGGGTTCTGAAAAAAAACACATGTCTTCCATATTTATGACAGTGCGCGGTACGAACCGGGAAACACTGACTGATTGCATGCATGCAATAATACGCAATTCTCAAGAAATCTGGTCAATGGTAACTTGAAGGGACTGCGAACGCAGAACGTCGAGGATATCTGCTGAAGAAGAAGAAAAAGTGACACTTGCCAATGATCGGCATTTACATACACCCGGGTCTCGTAACGAACGAGATACCTGGTTCATTAGGAGAACTCACAGGAAGAGATTTGAGACCGACTCGCTCATCTCAAAATTTGCGCGCCCGGGCGACAACGTGCAACAATCACAGAGGTACAGGATAAGAAGCGCGGTCAAACTCCACGTATCAAACCGAAAGGCATCTCGTTTTCGCCCACCCAAGGAGAAGCACGAAAGCCAACAGAGCGCCCACCTTCCCGAGGCTACGACGGTGAACTCCCACCAAACTTGATGGAAGTCCCTTCGCGCCTGCTTCGTCGATGGCTGCGATATCCTCCTCCGACAGCTCTGTACCCGCAACGAATCAGCCACCAGTAGAAAAAACGAAAGCAGAGCAGCACCGATATCCCCCGCAGCCAGATAGCCAACCAGCCGCTCCTTCTTCGAGCTCGTGGTGACGGGCACGGCGCCTTTGGCTTTGGACCACGCGAGGAGAATTTGTTCCGGGGTTGCCTTGTGTGCGGCTGCGATGGAGGACAGAGGCTTGTCGAGCGGACCGCCGGGGCGGCGGAGGGGACTGCTCAAGTTAGCACCAGCGGCGGGGAAGAGGGAGATGCCGACACACATGAGTGGGCTATACGCCTCGACCACAATCCCATTCTTCTTCGAGAACTCGATGATAGGCTTCTGCGCAGCGTAGTTGTATGGATTGAGCGAGATTTGGTTGACGGCGGGCTTGACTGTCGCCGAGGCGAGGAGGAGGGTGAGGTCTGCGACGGAAAAGTTGCTCACGCCGATGCTCCTGCAGCGCCATGCATGAGTGTCTGCGAAGGAGCGGGTATATGAGCACGCACCGAGCCTGTCCCGCCGCCTTGATATCCTCCAGCTCCTTCCACGCACTCGGGATGTCGGGCACCGCGTACTGCGGCCAGTGGATGAGGTACAGGTCGACGTAGGTGAGGCCGAGCTGCGCGAGAAACCGTTATCTCCCCGAAAGCAAAGCAAAAATAGCCGCGATAGCGCACCTTCGCGAGGCTCTCCTTCGCGCTGGCCTTGATACTCAGCTTCTGCGGCCCTCCGCCGGAGAACTTGGTCGTGACGAAGACCTCGGAGCGCGGGAGCCCGCTCTGGCGTACACCGAGCCCGACCTCGGCTTCGTCGAGGTAGTTTTGAGCCGTATCTACGCGTTCTTCAGCTTCGGCGCGACCTCGAGAGGAGCAGCGGAAGACACACCGACGTGGCTGAAGCCAAGCTCCAGCGCCTGCTCGACCAAGGCCGTAGGGTCCGGGATGAACGCCGTCCCGAAGGCGACGCCGGGGATGCTCGTTCCTGCAGCGTCATCAGCGAGGAAGAAGGGCGATGACGAGGCAGGCGCACCGGTGTCGTCGTTGAGCGGGATGTTCTGCCAAGGCATGGTGGTTCGAGGGAGAGGGTGTGGCTACTGGGAAGCAGGGATGTGGACCATCGTGGACGTCAGGAAACGCGAGAATGTCGCGCGCTGGCGTCGACTCGTAACACACGTACACACTGATGCGCTCTCACCGTCTGTCTCCCGTATCTCCCGCTCTCTTGACGCGGAATTAGAATAATGCTATCGGTGGGATTAGATTGGTGCGAGCCAATCTCGTTGAGCTGATAGACTACGCTGTCCTCAGGGCTCCTTAAATGCCACATTTTTATAAATATGTACGGGGAAAAAACGGTATCCGACCCCTGCTTCGAACAGGGAAGCGCACGGAGCAGCTAATAAACTCCAGAGCCGAGCCGAGAGCCGCTGCGCCACCATCGGACATTCAACCCACGGAACTGGAGGTACACAGCCGTCCGAATTGATCTGTCGAACCAAAGTCCCACGCCGACACTCGTTGACTCGAACGACCATGAGCCCACAAGCGCCTCTGCCTCCCGAGCTCGTCGACCTAATCCTCGCCTGTATCAGCCACCCCACGACTCTACGCACATGCAGCCTCGTCTGCCGCGCCTGGGTCCCGTCCTGTCGTTCTCGCGACGCAGTCTTCACGTTGATTTTTCTCGGCGGGAGGGAGCTCGACATCGACGCCTTCCTGGCGGTCATTGGCCATCCAGACCCAGAGGACATCGACACCATCCGCACGTACGTGCGGCGCATCCACCTAGTCCGGGCGGACTACTGGCAGGACGTCATCCAGATGCAGGAGCTGCTCGAGCTCCTCCCGACTTTCACCGCGCTGCGGGAGATCTCGATGCAAGCCACCGCCTATACTCCCCTTGAACCGTTCTTCCCCGTCATGCCTCTCATAACGCATCTCGCACTCGACGATACCATGTTTCGGAACTTCGGGCAGTTCATCGCTCTGTTGAAGCGCCTCCCGGGACTTCGACATCTGAGCCTTGCCTTTCCGGCGATGGGCGCTTCAAGCGTAATTGACGCATACCCTCCCGAACTTCATTCACTGGCCATAAATTGGAAAGACCCTTCAAGTCCTGCGTCTGGGGAGTCCCAACTATGCTCCTGGATCTCTCGGGCAACAACGGTCGCCGACCTCACCTTGACGGTGGCTGACAATACTCCTCGCCTTCAAGCTTACCTCCAAAGTCTTCAAAACCTCGTCTGTCTTCATCTCCAATCTGATGGTGAGTACCCCGTCTGTGCAATATCTTCATCCGCTTACCAAGAACACGCGTAGATACGGTAATAGATCTGGGCACTCTCCCACACCTGAGGTACCTGCACCTCGGCACTCCAAGCCAATCCAAACATCGCCCCCAATTCTTGAACTATTACGCTGGAACCATGCCCGCGACGTTGGAGCGTATCTCCACGCACGCGCCCCTCGAAACGCTTGTTCTTGATCTCCACATTCCCTGGGAGCGATATAACGCGTCGCGCGTGCCCGACTCCACTTTCCAGCGCCTCCAGGACGCCGTCGACGCGCTCATACCATCCAAGGCCTCTCTCCGAGTGTTGCATCTCGATGTGCATTGTCATGGGCATACTGAGGTTGACGAGGAAGGGGCGCTGCCCGCGGGCCATTTCCACCCAGGCACCCGAGTCGGCGTAGGAACGGGGACGGGGGCGGAAGCGGATACCAGGATGTGTTTCCCGGAAAGGATGGTACGGGAGAAGATATTCCCTTCACTTACCCTGCTGCACTCCACGACGGTTACGAACCCGAGATTGTCCTTGACAATTAGCGACAATTACAACAAGTCTTGACCTGAAATTTAGATGTATTTGTTTGGGCACAATTCCTACATTGCAGGCATACACCCAGAAACAATATCTTTGAGAAACCGCTCCGGCATCTCGTAGTGTAGCTGCGAGCACCATCAGTCAGCTGGCCCTCAGCCCGAAATATTCGACAACTCACGAAATGATTTCCTCCCGGAACGAGCACGAACCGCATCGGTCGCGCTGACGCACTCATCCCCGAATCTTCTAGCGCGCGGTAAAGCCGCCGCAGCTCGATATACGCCCAGATTTCGGAAGAGGGCGTTTGGTCGCCTGCGATATAGAGCACGGTGAGCATGGGGAAGTATCGCGTCGTAAGCTCGGGATCGAAGAGCGCCTTGTGGGTCTGGGTGGAGAGAGTCGCTTGCATGGGGCCGGGGCTTTAGAATATT
Organism: Mycena chlorophos; assembly: GCA_014461115.1. Classification (NCBI taxonomy): domain Eukaryota; kingdom Fungi; phylum Basidiomycota; class Agaricomycetes; order Agaricales; family Mycenaceae; genus Mycena; species Mycena chlorophos. The sequence goes on from JACAZE010000020.1 coordinate 649,532, forward strand.
ACTATGGTGTAAGCGGAGAGAAGCACTGAACACGCACTCCGGAGCCCAAGACCGGATTCCCGCATCCATATCGCAGAATAACTCCATCTCGGCGTTGGTCCAGAGCTTTGCGGTTTGTCTCTCTCCGGGCTCAGCGAAGCATAAGCCGGATGGCGAGCCCGAGGCGATATCCGGGTGCGGGTAGAAAGCCGAGACCCAAGCGAGGAATTTAGCAAACGCGGCTTCTCGGGTCGTCCCAGTGAGGGAAGTGGATGGGTGGTTGTCGCCTGCTGGGCGAGGGATACCAAGAGCCATGCATGAGGCATCTGCAACGACTCCTGGTCAGGATTTCGACACGCAAGGGAAGGACGGCGGCGACGCACCATACATGACCAATTCCCGCAGATACGGCTCAATCTCGTCATAAACCTCCTTCGGAATGACGCTAGCACTCCCGAGAAGCGCCAGCGTCGTGTTATTTCCCGAGCTCCAGCCCATCAAGACCATCCCGCCCGTCGTGCGGTCCTCGCTAACGGGACGGACGTCGCTTTTGCGCACAAAATGCGCAAGAACATGGGCGAGTTCGATGCCGAGCCGGTCTTGGAAGGACTGTTCCCCGGCGTACAGCTCCGCGAGCTCTGCGTCCGTGTATGGCGTCGAGCCGCGGTAGTCGCGCCGGTTGCACAAAATGAGCCGGACGTTATTCGGATGCGCGTAGGCGAGCATCTTGGTGAAGCCGTCTTTGGAGAGTCAGCTTAGGGGGCAAAGAATATGCGCTGCTCACAGCTGTTCAAGCCCGTGCCATGGAAGGAAATCAGCGTCGTGTAGTCGTCCGTGGCTGGTGCGCCGCTGTCCAAGTAGAGAATTCGGATGCCGTTTGGTAGCTCGAGGGTCTGTTCGGTGAACAGGCCTATGGAGCGCTCGTCGCTGGCCGCAGCCATGTTGGAGGGAGGGAGCCAAGGGGCGAGCGCAAACTCACGCCCATGAGAGTGGGAAGCAAGAGTCGGATGACGTGTGAGATTGCCGAGCCCATCCGGCGAGTCGCCGACGGCCGAACGGCCGATGATATGCAGCTGTATTCACGGCTTTGCTCTTGACGACCACGACGACGTCGACCAGATGCAGACGGCGCGCCAGCAGACGCCCTTCCGCCCGCCTGAGCACGGCGGGACTAGGCTCAGCCGCGCTATGGCCTTTCACGCATGTTCCTGGGAGAACGCTCACCGGAGCACCACCTCGGCGTCCAATCTCCGGCCGAGCGTAGCTCAGAGGAGTTCACGACGGTGTCACCCCTGGGGCTTCGCGGGTTGAGCGCTGATTCCCAGACTGCTACGCCACAGACCAAGCTGTATCGAGTGTGCGTCTTCTCCCACTTCGCCGTCGCACCCGAAGTCTTACAGTATGAACTATCAGAAGCACGCTCGTTTCTCCTTCGCTTCCCCGACCGACTTCCCACAGGTGCACCGCTGGCTGCCGAACACCAACTTGAAGACGATAAATAGAGACAGCTATGTGTCTCCAAATTCCCACTGGCGCCCCCACTCCAGCTATGGCCCACTTTTCCTCGCACACATTTGAGCTCCCGAATGGGATCAAGATATTCTACACCGACAGCGGCCCACCAGGCTCTGAGGTGTACACGACGCTTGTGATGCTCCACGGAAGCGCGTTCAACGGCGGTGAGTATTCAATTCACATCGCCATTTCATCTGTTTATCTTTCGCAGACGGCATGGCCCCGCTTCATGGCTTCGCTCACAAGCACAACCTCCGCGTCATCCTCTGGAACCGCCGTGACTATCGTGGTTCGACGCCCTACTCCGATGCGGAATTGAAAGATCTGCGCACGGGCAAGCAAGCGCATTGGGATGCGCACGCCCTCAGCCTAGCACTCTTCTTCCAGTACCTCATCGACGCCGAGAAGATTCCTCGTCCTAGTTCTGATCGCACTGCCGCGGGAGGCATCATCTTGAGTGGGTGGAGTTTCGGCGGCGCGACGGCGTTGAGCATTCTTGCCTCGCCCAGCGCTATTTCCGTCCAATCGGAATTATACAAGAAAATTGAGCCTTACTTCAAGAGCTTCGTGCTCTACGGTACGCCCATCCCTCACCAGGCGGAATCAATTCAAATTTCTCTCGATTAGATACGCCTTCCTGGGCCCTCGGAACCCCAATTTCTCCAGAATTCTACGACCCATTCAACGATCCCGATCTCCCTACTCCGGAGGAAAAATACGCAAACTTCCCGCTCTGGGTCAGCTCGTACTGGCCCCATCCGAATATCGCCGCGGAGGACGTGTCGGGCATCATGGGCAACGCCAAGCGTGCCGAGAAGTGCACAGTCGAGTCGTGGACCACGCAGGAGCGCGAAGCGTGGATCGACGGTGTTGCTGCTGGGCGTTGTGAGCTGCCTTGGTGCGCCGTTCTCTCTTCTCGCAACTCATCGTCGTACTCAATCGACTAGCTACGTCGATCCCGTGCAGGAAACACTCAAAGAGCAAGCTCACCGCGCGCTATACGACCCGGAACTCACCAAGAGCTACTTCCCCAACGTCACTATCCTGCATATCGCTCTCCCAGAGACTGCCCCGTTCCCGTTATGGGGCTACTTCACGCACAAACGCGATTATGAGGCGTTTGGCGCGGAGGGTCGTGCGACGCGGTTCAAGATGCTTGAGCGCGGGAACCACTTCGTACGTGGTTCTCAACATTCTTTCTTAAAGGCCGACTCCAGTTTGTAGATCCACTACGACGACCCTGATTATTTGTTGAAGGAGATTGTGCGGGGTGTTTTCTGAAGGTATACAGTGGCGGCAAAATCAAATCGAATTTCCTAATTTAGACGGACGCGTGACAGAGCGTCACAATTTCTTCCTCTCGCCTCCCATTCATGCCCTATGGCCACGACGGCCCCAGCAACCCCCCAGAGACTCGAGGAAACCAAGCAGGCGCGCCGAGCGACCGAAAATGATACCAACAAAGTGTGCAATTGTGCAGGTGCTCCACGATGATCTTGGCCTGCCGTTCCATGAGATTGTCTGGCGCACTCCGTTCAAGGAGATCCAGCCCAGGACCATTAATAAGAACTACAAGCTTGTCAAGGCACACGGGGGTGACTTCTACTACAATGGGAGGAAGGGAAGGACGGGAAGGAAGCCGAAAATCAGTGATGAGAAGCTGGCGGAGGCAGTTGAGCGCGTTGACATGGGAGAGTTGCTGGACGGGGCCGATGTGCAGCGGAAGATGTTCCCTGACGTGTCTGCACGCACGGTGCGCGACAATACGCTCTTTTCATCCTTCTAGCAATGCTTATTTGCTCATTCAGGTGCGAAACACGCTGCTGAAACGGGCCAATCTCGGTGGCTTCGTGCGACGCAAGAAGCCTGACCTGCAGCCCAGACACCTCGAGCAGCGCAAGGCCATGTATTACCGCCACCAGCCGTGGACAGACCCTCGTGTATTTCGCGCCGGGGTGCTGATCATCTCCGACGAGAGCAAGTTTAACCTTGCCGGCTCTGACGGGCGGCGCTATCGGCGGCGGCGGCGTGGGCACAACGTGTGGGCTGAGCGAAGTGTCCTCCGACATCTTACGCATGGCCGTAGCAAGGTGAAGATCAATGCCTGGGGCGCGATTGGGCCAAACGGCGTCTCAAAACTTGTCCGCATCGACGGCACTCTCACAGCCGCCAAATACATCGACATCCTTGACGACGCCATGATTCCCCTCTACGACCACTACGAGAACCGGCACCATTCCTTCCTGTACTTCCAACAGGATAACGACCCAAAACACACGTCCAAACTCGCCAAGGAATGGTTGCGCACCCACGAGATCAACCTCTTCCAGTGGCCGGCTCTTTCCCCCGATATGTCGCCGATAGAGAACGTGTGGGCGGAGCTAAAATGTCGGGCACGTCGCCACCGTCGTTACTTTGATATTCGCACCAACGCCGAGTACTGGGCTCTATTGCAGGAGATCTGGTACTCAGTGTCTTTCCGCCGTTATGCAATCAAAACCTATCATTCATTTCCCAAGCGTCTCCGCCTCCTGGAGGCCAATGACTTCTCTTGGGTCAAGTACTAATTACAATATACTGTCCTATAAATTTTCTAGCTGTATCTGCTGTATTTATCGTTCTGAAGTGAAATGGAGAAAATTGTGATGCTCTGTCATGTGTCCGTCTAAATTAGGAAATTCGATTTGATTTTGCCGCTACTGTATGGGCTAGTGGTTGAAAAATGCTTGGCTGATGTCGGATAATTTTGATCTCTCATGAGTATTGTTTGTATGATTAGCGTTGCCTACGGACTGGTAAACGACACTGGTAAACGACAAATTTCTCCCCAAACATACGTCAAATAGCCCGGCTAGAGTTCAAGTTGCTCATTAAATCACCTTGCAATGGTCCTGTGAAAGCTAAACTCGCTTCTGGCGACTCGGATCCGTCCATATCCGGCTGCTGAGCGAGCGGAGGTGTGTTTGTAAGCTGCCGGCGTTGGTAATCGTCGAAACTGGTCCGAGTCGGCCGACGAATGGAACAATTTGACTGTAATTTGGGTATTACTGGTCGCAAAATCGTATAATCTTGCGTCCCACAAGAACATCAGATCTCAAATACTCATAATTCACGAAAAGAATGGCTCTTTCAAGCTGAATCAAAGTATCATCAATTATTGATCTCGCTGAATAACACTCATTATTAAGACAGCTTTTTACTCAGCCCTTCCGAATTCCGCGGCGCGAAGAACAAAAACAGTTCGGCTTCGAACAGTGAACGCCGTCCCCGAATTCACCCATCACACATGACATACTTCTCCTCGCATACATTCGAGATCCCGAATGGGATCAAAATATTTTACACCGACAGCGGCGCACCACCCAACTCGGACGCTTACACCACGCTCGTGATGCTACATGGTAGCGCGTTCAACGGCGGTGAGAATTGATGTCATTTGGGACATTTTTTTCCTCAACTTTCGCAGACGGCATGTCCCCACTCCACGCCTTCGCACACCGACACAATCTACGGATCATCCTCTGGAACCGGCGCGATTACCGCGGTTCGACGCCGTACTCCGACGCAGAATTAGAAGAGCTGCGTACCGGGAAGCAATCACATTGGGATGCGCATGCGCAAAGCTTGATGCACTTCTTCGCGTTCCTCATCGACGTGGAGAAGGTTCCAAGTCCCGGGCAGGGTGCCGGTCGCGGCGCGGGAGGGATCATTTTGGGTGGGTGGAGTTTCGGCGCGGCGACGGCGTTGAGCGTCCTTGCGGCACCGAGCGCCGTCCCACTCGATTCGGATTTGTACAAGAAGGTTGAGCTGTATTTCAAGAGTCTCGTACTTTACGGTGCGTCCCGCCCTCGGCCACAATAACTGCCATCTGATCCGAGTCGTCCCGCATCAGATTCCTCTCCGCTGGCCCTCGGCACCCCGGTGCATCCCGAGATCTATGACCCATTCAACGACCCCGAGCCCAACTCGGAGATTCCTACCCTGGAGGACATCTACGCATGGGTAAGCTCCTACTACACGCATCCCGATATCGCATCGGAGGACGTCTCGGGCATTTCGAGAAAGGCCAAGCGGGCAGAACAGTGCACTGTCGAGTCGTGGACTGCTGAGGAGAGGGAGGCGTGGATTGAGGGTGATGCGGCGGGACGCTGCGAGCTGCCCTGGTGCGCATGCGCCTCGGTCCGCGGTTGAATAAAATCAGCGCGCTTACACAATCCGCCAGCTACGTTGATCCGGTTCAAGCAACCCTCAAAGAACAAGCCCGGCGCGCACTGTACGACCCAGTTCTGACGAAGACATATTTCCCCGACGTCACCGTACTGCACATCTCCCTCCCTGAAACCTGCCCGTTCCCGCTCTGGGGATATTTTACGCATAAACGCGATTACGAAGCCTTCGCCGCTGAGGGACGCGCCACGAGGTTCAAGATGCTTGAGCGCGGAAACCATTTCGTGAGTTTTTTGCCCTTTAGATTTTTCTGGTTGCTAACTGGAACGCCGGCGGCAGATCCATTATGATGACCCTGATTATCTGTTGAAAGAGATCACGGAGGGTATTTTCTAATAAGAGGGGGATTGGGTTGACGTGCGGCGCAAGAATTTACTGTAATTTTGTCCGACCTATGCAAGCGACAAACTTTTCGTCGTTGACACTCCGGCCCGAGATGATCAGCGTGGGAACCGGCACCGCTCGGCATCAACTGCCGATGGGGATCAAACGTCTCACGGGGGTTGCTGTCAACCATCTTGTCCCGAACTATCATCATCATCGCGACCTCCGACGCGTTTCGTCCGCAGCCGCCACGAATGCTCGCTACCTGCTATCTCCGTCGCCGCCATCCACATCTTGATGCGGCCCGACTACACAGCGTTTTCCGACTCGGCGTTTCCGAATCAGCTTGGATCCCAGTGACGCGACAGGACAGGGAGGGCCTAATTGACGCCTAATACGCGTGGCATTGGCTGATACGCACTTGGACAGGTCCCCTCCTCAGCCATCCTTTTCGTCCTGGGCCCGTTTGGCCGCCAGTGAGCTGCGCTTTGCTCTGCGGGCATCTCATCTCAACTCATCTCGCCGCTAGCCCGTAGCACTCCGCGTTCGCATTCACTTCGCTCCCGGCGTGTCCTCCATCAAAGTACGGCAATGACTCGGGACGGAAGCTGACGGGATTCGCGCTGCCAGCGTACGTCGGGGGCCCTAATGAAAGATAGAGATAGAGATGCCACAGGTCCGTATCATTCTCGGTTTGTGTCGTCCACGGGCGGAGGGAGGGTCAAACGCGGTCTGCTCTCCACCTGGAAACCACTCCGCTCGAGATTTGCGCCATCAAGACATGATCCCGCCCAAAGATGTATATTGACTCCGCAGCGGGAACAGCCAGGAGAGCGCGCCTGGAATACATCTACAGCTCTACAGGCATCCGAAACGGTCAGTCTGTGTCCCAGTCATGCATGTCCGCCCCTCGACTCACATTGTAGTACATTGACAGAGGCACGGCACGGACGCGGACCACCGAAGATTTTCGGGGCTCGACGATACAGCCTTCCCCGCGTATATGAGTCCGAATCTGTCCTTCTTTCCTCCAACAAGAGCCACGCCCTCCCTCTCCCCCAGCATGGAATCCCCAATCGACGCAACCACCCTCATTTTCCTCTCAACACTCTATTACTTCATCGAACAACTACTGCGCTACGGGCTCCGTCGCTATGACGAGCCGTTCTATGCGTCGCTGTACGCGTCCCGCAAGGATACGGTCTTCTTCGGGATTGCTATGGGGCTGCTCATCAGCGCCATCTCGACGCCTTCCTGCGCGCGCGGCGCGTGGTCCGCTTGGACTGCACTTCACCTCGGGCCCGGGGCAACATCGACCCCATGGACCCTCGACGAAGACACGCAGAGATGCGTAACCGCCCGCGCCATCCTCTGGATCTCCGAACTCAACCGCCTCGACCTCTACCCGCTCTACGTCGTGCACCACGCCGGCGCGCTCCTTTCCCTCCTTTCGTTCCTCCACCTCCAATGGCCCGTCCTCCCCATCATCTCGATCTTCGCGACACTCGTCTCGGAGATCCCCGGCGACATGCTCTGGATGCTCTCCGCCCTCATCGACAGTCTGCCCACTCCCTCTGCGGACGGCCTCACGGTCTTCTCGCGGAAAGCGGAAGCCCTGCAGAAATTCAAGCAACACCTCATCCACTTCAACGTCGTGCAGTACACCGTGATGCGCGGCGCCGGGATCCTCTTCGTCGTTTGGCTCCTCGCGTTCAACCCCCTTTCCCGACGCGGCCCTCTGGACACGCAGCATCCCCGCGCAGATGCACGCCTATGTGCTGCTCGGGCTGTATGCGGCGTTCTGCGCGCTGTATGTGGTCAGGCAGTGGAGGAGCTTGCGGGTGTATCGCTGGCAGCGAGCCGCGGCTAGGGAAAGTGGGGTTAGTGGGGAACGACACCTGGCCCGGGAGAAGTGATGGAAATGTGTACTTACAGTAGATGCTATCGGACAGTGTGTTTTCTTGTAAATTATCCTGTAATTTTTGCTGCGCTACTATACTACAGTCTGTCTGTAAAATAAATGTCCACCCCCAGAATAGGCCCGTTTCCAGCCACCTAGCTGTAACCAGATGACCGGTGAGATGTTGGAGAAATAGCCTAGACCTCAAAATTTGGTGTGATTTTATGCCAAAATGGCCCGGTTGTGGCCAATTTTCCTCAGGGCTCGTGTTCACCATCATTTTAGGGAGTAAATTCAAGATTTTTATCACTGGTGGATGATATTGGCCCTTCAAAACCACAAATTTTGCGCATTTCGAGCGGTTTTGGCAGAAAATGACCAAAAACAGTGCCAATTTGAACATGATAGATCTCTTGAACGAGGCAAGGTATGAACTTCAAATAACTTGTAATCGGCCATGAATAGGATCATCTTGATGTCCCATCAAATAAGTTTGATTGGATATCAACCAGCAGGACACATTAAGATTCAAACTTTAGAGGGCTGAAAAATGGTACAGTTGCGGATCACTCTGTGATCCCACATCACTGATTTTCTGTCAATATGTTCACTCGAGTGATGGGTTCATCTCCACAAACTTTCAGCCTTATTTGAGTTATGCCCACAATACAGGGTGGAAATTTATTTTGCGGACAGACTGTAGGAGAAGACCGACGCAATGCACGTCTGGATTGATTTTGTGCTTGCAAACCAGATATTTACCATGCAATTGCCCCAGGCGGTCCAGTGAGCGCTGTGTCCGCTACACCAGATACCACCAGTCACTGACTCATTCTGGGGGTTGTCAACGCCTCCGTTCGAACGGCGCTCTGGCTATAGTTTGCGGCAACCCTTTTTTTCGTTCACGACGGCGATGTCAGGCGACCTGATCCGGCTATCCCGTGAGGTGGGAACATCATGATGACGTGATGTGCTGGCACGTCGAATGTCGCCCTGTTCGTCCCCCAGCAGCATACCTTCCCTGCTGGGGCGGATATCGGACCGACCGCACCTCAGCCAAGCGCGTTCACACCAAAACTACTTACTTCCCCTATCAACTTCCCGTACGATTGCGTCAATGCGGAATAGACAACGCAGTCGCACGTCGAGGTCTATGACACTCGTAGTAATTGGCGAGCGTACTACTACCTTGAAGGAACCTGGATCGACTCCATCCCTTGGTATTCCATGATTGACATGATGTTTTTTTTTGCTTTTCCACCAGGCAAATACTTACTTCCAAATCATAGAGAAGGATCACGGGCAGTTTCGCCGCACAGTACGACGGGTTTAAGCTTAAGTTGAGAAGAGAATCTAGCAACTCGTTTGTGTGTATGGTGCGGAACAAAATTGCATGGTCGGAAAATTGTAATAGGCCCATACTCCGTTCGAACGCTCGGGTTGGAGGCGTGGATCCACAACGATGACGCGTCGCCGCATGGTTTGCATTGCAACCGCCCGCGGCAATCGACCCATCACCTGTCGAAAAAAATTGCCGAGGCGTCACTCGTGAGCCCTATCCTTCTCTTGTCTTCTCTTGTCCCTCCACCAAAACAAACAAACGCGTATCGACGATGGACAGTCCCGAGACACCGGTGCCGCCGCTGCTGGCGGTGCTCACGCGCGCGTTGGAGGACGCGCAGCGGCAGAACACCGCGCTTCGGGCGGAGCTCAAAGATGCGGACGCGACCCTGAGGGCGGCGGCGGGCGGGGGCGTGCGTGTTGCCAGCCTAGAGGTCGAGGTCGAGAGGAGACTCGATGAGAGAGTGCTGGCGTACAAGCTCGAGGCAGAGGCACGTCTTTTCTCTTTGTCTCTGTCGTCGTCGTCAGGCTGACCTGGCTGTCTAGCGCGTCGCGGAGGAGATGCGTGCGCTGGTGCAGCAGCGCGACTCGGCGCTCCACGAGCGGGACCTGGCGCGGGACGAACGCGATGAGCGGGAGGACGATGCGATGGCGACGAAGGCTGCGCTGTGCGAGGTGCTGAAGGAACACGAGGAGCTCAGGAAGGCGCGTCCTTCCCGCTTCGGTCGCTCCGAGGGGCTGACGTCGGCTCACGCAGAGTGTCACTGCTGCTACCGGGGATGCGGAGACGAAGACCGAGGACCATGCACACTGCGAAGAGGCGCTGGAGATGACACGCACAGAGATGGGCGGGAAACTGGAAGCAGAGGTGCGATATCCGTCTCTCGTCGCGTTTGCGTACTCATTCAATCCCTCTGCCAGTCAAAACGAGCAGAAGAAGCAGAGGCCGCTGCAGCGGAGGCTCAACAGCGTATCGACGACCTTCTCGAAGTGCATCCCCTCCGTCATCCTCCCCACTTCTTTCGCTCACACTCCGTGCAGCAACTCTCCGCCTCCGACACCACCGTAACCAACCTCAAGACGGAGCTGGAGCGTGCAACGGGACTCCAAGCCAAGCACCACTCACTTCAGCGGAAACTAGACGACGAGGTGCGTTTTCTCTTCCCTTTCCCTCCCGGGATCGGCTCCGAGTCCCTGACCAGAATCTTCCTCACAGGCGGAACGTGCACAGAAAGCGGAGACCGCGCTCAAAGAATCCGAAAAACGAGTCGCCGAGCTTTATTCTGATTTGAATACTGCGAACGCGCTCGCGGGTAGCGCGGCGAAGGAACTGCAGAAGGTCCAGGAGAGCAAGCGCGGGGAGGGCGAGACGGCGCAGTCCACGATCGATGAACTCACTTCCGTGCGTTTCTTGCGTTTCTCCTCCCCATACCAAACCCCAACTCCCCAGTCCGTTAACTTTACCTTACCTCGCCCGTGTAGAAACTCACCACCGCGGAATCCACGAACACCAAACTCACCTCCTCTCTCACACTCACCAAATCCGACCTCGCATCCGCGCGCGAGCTGCTCACTACACGCACGGCCGAGCTGCGCACGCGGAGTGCCGAGCTGGCGCAGCGCGACGTCGAGCTGCAGGGACAGAAGATCGTGCTGGATGGGAACGCGAATGCGAGGGAGGTGCTGAAGCGCCGGATCGAGCTGCTGGAGGAGGCGCAGCGTGCGGGTGGGCGGGAGAAGGAGAGGTTGGTTGGGGAGGGGAAGGTTAAGGTGCGTTCAAGTTGTTTCTCTTCGGAGTGATTGTTTGCGTTGTTTTATGAGTGCTAAAGCGGATCGGTTTGCAGGACGCGCGGATCCAGGAGCTCGAAACTGCGTTGAATGCCAAGGAACGGGAGATTGAGGTGGCGAAGAGGGCGGCTGTGAAGGAACCGGAACAAACGCCGCGGCAGCGAGCGGAACGGACGAGGTCCCGTTCACGGTCTCCCGAAATCCGACGTGTGCGTATCAAGCGCGAGGACATGCCCATTCCGGTGCGTACAGCATTCTTTCTTTGCGTTGTTTTGTTGAATATCGAGGTAGATTGGGCCACGACGTCGCGGCGGTAGCGAACTTCCACCAATCGTGCGTCTATTGCGTCTCTGTATCCTGCTCATTTTACTCAGGCCTGTATCGTGGAGCGCGACGACGACGACTCGAAGAGCGACGTCGCATCTTCTTCCTCGGCGCCGAACCCAAAACCCACTCCGACGCGTCGAGCCTCAGCGGAGAAAAGCACCGACCTCGTAACGCCCAGCAAGAAAGTCCTCTCGCCAACCGCCGAGCGCAAAGCCTACCTCGACGCCATGGCGCCATTCCCGCGCCCCTCCGTCCGCGAAAGGTTCGCCAACCTAGGCAAAGTCGCGACGGACTACACCGCGTCGTCGACGCTGCGCACCGTCGGCAACCACTCGTCGCTGCCGTTCTTGTTCCTCCCGAACCGCACGGTGTGGTGTACGCCCGAGAAGACGCATGCGTTGGGGTTCGCGCCGACGATGGTTTATTCCCGGGACTCGGACGCTGGGTGGGTGCCGGAGGAGGCGATGCGTGGGCTTGTGGGGAAGAAGGTCGAGCTGTTCGTGCAGGCGGACGAGGGCGCTGGCGGCGGCGGCGGCGCTGGCGCTGGGAAGGAGAACGTGTATTATGCGGGGGTGTATCTGGTGAAGGACATGCGCGGCGTCTCCGCGCCGGGGTCGATCATGCCCGAGGATGTCGTGCGTCGTCTTTCCTCCCTCTCAATCTCGCTCAAAAAAACTGAAAACTAAATCAGGGATTCGGTGCGCTCGCACGTGCGATGGGCCTCATGTCCGTCGAGCCTTCCTCCGCGCTGGCCTCAGGCACCGGCATGATACCGAACCCCATCCCTAGTCACGGTCAGCGCGAAGGCAACGCGATTCGGCACGACCTGTTGAAGCAGTTGTACGCCGACGGTCGGCCGCGGACTGAGTGCTTTGGGTTGCAGTGTGTCGGGTTTGATCAGGGGTTGTATGCTTATTTGCGCCGTCGGGTGGTGCCAGTGAGCGGTGGCCCGGGTGGGTCGTATCGCGAGGGAGAGCGGGAACGGGAACGGGAACGGGAACGCGGGGTTAAGAGGGGGAGAAGTCGCACTCGGAGTCGGAGTCCGACGCGGAGTGAGAGTTGGAGTAGCAGAAGTCCGAGTTCGGGGAGAGGGAGGCGCCGGCGGAGCGATTGTTGGCCGGCGAGAGACTAGTTCTTTTCTTCTTCTTCTTGACATTCTTGCTCCATTCTCTCTGTAGCTAGACGGCTAGTAATCGAGATAATACCTTTGAAGCATAAGTGTATCCTGATAGAATCGAGGGGTCATTTGAAAAACTTCCATGTATCTCTCAAGAGTTCGGTGCTCGTTCGAGCCAGCATAGAACTATGGGACGACAAACACGAAACAACCCATTTTGTCCTGTCACCTACATCCTGATCGTCGGAAGAAAACGGATCATCGTCTTGTCCCTGACGTAAGCATTTGTTTTTCGTCTTTCCTCCATGGAGCCGTTCCGCAAGCTCAAGGACCTCAAAGCCAAGACGGCGAAAGTCTTCCGTACCGGGTACGAAGACCCGCAGGTGCCGCTCAAGGCGCGATTGGGCAGTCTCGGGTGCGTTTCCCGCCAGGATGTGAAGAGAGGACGACGTCGCTGAAGTGCTTGCTAGCGCTTGGACGGGCGTCAGCGTCGTTGCGGGCGTCGCATACGGCACGCTCTGTGGTGCGATTGTGGAGCAGGCGGCTGCCGCGGCGAGGGCGAATCGCTTCCGGGTGCGTTGACAAGGTCGTTCTACTTCTAACTCAACGCTGAAGTAACCCCCACGCAGAAACAGCCCGCTGCCGCTACACTTGCCCTCCCTCCCCTCCGCCTGCGCCTGAGCACAGGCGTTCTCACCGGCGGCGCCGCCTTCGCACTCAACCCACTCGCATTCCTGCTCCTCCCGTTCACGTCTCGCGACACGGGCAAAATCCACCTCTGGCGATCGAAAATCGACGCCGACGAGCTCGTTGTCGGCCTCGCCGTTCTCAGCAGCTTAGGGTATAAACTCGGGCGACGTGCGGCCCCGCCGATGAACGCCGTGGAGTACGGGGCGGCGTTGTTGGGGGTGGGTGGGATAGGCCTGTATTGGGCGCTCATTCCGGGGTATTGGAGGCCGGAGGGATGGCGTCGAAGATGGTCGCGAGGGTAGCAAGGGGTCGGTGTCGTCGAAGCCGTTATCATCCCCACTCTCGCAATAATACAGCAGACATCATGTGTCGCAACGCCCAGTCCGACGCCGGATTTCAGTGTCGGCCTGCCGGCGGGCGCCCGCCCCACGCTGTTCGAAGCAGATCGTGGCTCCGATCGAAGCTGTGCGCTGCCAGTGGCTATCTCGAATTGTTTTGATGACAAGGTTTGGCACCAGTGCTAGTGCTAAGCGCTTATTCACGGCGTCTTTGCGTGCTCGTTCATGCGACCGGCGTGCTCGTAGGATTGAACCCCACCCTCGCAGCCGATGGGCAAATCTCGACCCTAGTTCCTACGACGCGCTGCACCGTGTTCGAAACACAGTACGGCGCTAATACTCCGATACTTGTTCTTCTCTTGCATCGCTCCCCAGCAGACGAGGCAAGTTACACCAAAACGCGAAATTGTATTCTGCACCATGACAATCGCTTACTGCCCGGAACAATCGCTTTCTGCCCGGCGGAATTGCAGGCTGCTCCAAGTTCATGTGTGATACCTTCTCTTGGTCCACTTCCTTGCCCCTTCTACTGAGGGGTTCCCAGTGCTTCCCCGGCCTCGAGAAAAATAGAGGGAAGACTTGAAATGGCCTGTGGCTATTTTTAGCCTGATCAACCAGCTTGGGCCCACTGTGTATTGCAATATTGTGAAAGAACTCCGAGGTGAGGTTTGAATGAAGGTCTGGTATACTGTTCATCATGTCTGGAGATTGATACCATCATATTCAGGTGATGTAAATCAAATCATGTACCATATTGTCTTAAAACAATCCTAGGGCAGATGCTGCTTTTGCAATCATCTCTGAGTGGATGATGGCATCAATCAAGAATGATTCACAAGAAACTCTTGAAAAACACCTATAAAGGGAAAATAGAGGCTCAAACTATCAACAAAGCATACTAAGGAAGTTGATGGAAATATGATGGCTGTCAGATCTTGAAAGGCAGAGTTATAGGTTGGTGAGGTTAACCACAATGATGTCTGATAAGTAGGGTTTTGATGTCAATATTGAGAAATTTCTGTTTAGTCTCAATAGCTGTGCAAAATAGTTCAATGAATATGCACAGAGGCCCTCAAGTTTATGACCCGGTGCTCAAGAAATTGTGCACCAGTGTTCATGAATTTCTGCACCAACGCTCATTGCTTTCTGCACCAACTTCATGAACTCATCTTATAGTGCATCTATTCATTCCAAATAAAGTGCTAAGGCCATCTATCTTGTCCTCTCTACCTGGCAAAAATCTTATTTTACATCAATTTTGATTGATTGCCATGATCCAAGCCAATCTCAGAGATATACAGAGAACATTGCTGAAACCAAATTGAAAGCTAGTAATGCACAATTGATGCTCAAGCTGATGTTCAAATTGATGTCTAGATTGATGCCCATGATGCCATCTTATGGAAAACAGCTTCATACCCTAAACTTGATGTGAAGCTTGGGCACCATAGGCAGTTGTTCCGTCTCTCTTCCATTGGTAGTCTCACAGTTGTTTATAGTTGTTGTGGGTGCTGCAAGCACATTTGAGTGGATTCTTCGATGGTCCGATGCCCGGGTGGGGCCATCAACTTTCAAGTGCTTCTCCAACGCACAATAGGCAAGCTCCACCGCTCAAAAGCACAATAAGAGTAAATAACCCTGAAGGACAAAGGCACTCCACAAGCAACCTGACGCACGTTATACCAAGTATGTATTTTCCTTTGTGCCCTTCTCGTGTCTTGTTCTCTATCGGGCGATCCCCTTATACACACATGTACTACTTATATTGTACAATGTATATCTGCCTGTCGCAAGTTCGCAATGGGTCGACCATCTAAATCCAACACAGAGGATACTCGGGCAACAGAGCTTAAGTTTCACTGAAAACAGCTCCAGAGCTCAACCAATAAGGCAGCAGGCTACTCACCGACTATCATAGAAGTAATGTAATATCCATAGTAGGATTCAAGTATTCATTACACAAAAAGAGTCCAAATGATGAGGGAATAGCCCTGTAACATGTAACAAGTGCCAAACAGTGCTCTGCAAGTACTTCAGTTTGAATTACTGCAGTCTCACTGGCAATTTATGGTTCATCAAGGTCTATGCATAGGTATTTTATCAGCAAACACAGTATTGGAACCTTAGTCAGCATCTCACTGGCAAAACTATACCTGGTCTCCCCATGTGGTATCCTCAGCCTATTGGCTATTGAAGTTTTCATCAGTGAATCATCACCCACTATAAAGGTAAAGTGTGACAATCCCAGGAAGCTTTGATTTTCTCTGGCATGCTGATGATTGCCTTGAGCCACCAGCACTTTACCCGGGGCAAAATGACCCCTGCAAACCTTAGTTCTTGAACTTGGTGCAGAAAGCGGTGAGCGCTGGCGCGGAAAGCACATGTCGCCGGTGCGGAAATTAAATGCCGCGGGCGCATCAATGCCAAGACACCGGTGCATTGAGCGATCAACAGCGGTGCAGTAATGTATTTTTCCGGGCAGAAAGCGATTATGTTGGTGCATTTAATAGACACGCTACCAAAACGCATCTTCAAATTTATTTCATCGTTATACACAGGACTACTTTCGTCCATCTGCGGTTTCTACTTCTTCCCGGCTTTCTTCGCGGCCAAGCGGAGCTTGTTGATTTGTTTCTTGAAGCCGTAGCATTGGGAGCATGCTGCGGGGGAGAAGAACGTCAGCGAACGGCGATGGCGGAAGGGAAGGAGAGCATGCGGGCGGCGGGGATAAGGGAGGGAGTGATGGGGGCACGGCGCTTCAATACACGCTCGGCAACGACACATGCAATCGAGCGGCCCTTAACGGGACGGAAACGCAGGCGCGGCAACAAGAACAGGAGAAGAAGAAGGAAGGGGGAAGAGGGAAGAAGAGGGAAAAGACGACGCACAAGGAGACCCATGCTTCTTGCACTGATACTGTCCGTCCTTGTTGAGCGTCGTCACCGGCAGCTCGATGCCGTCGCGGTCGATAAAGTCAAAGCCGAGCACGGCATCGTTGTCCTCGCGCCCGTCGAAGCTGCAGTCGGAGCACTGGAGAAGCGAAGATGTGAGTCAGCGACGGCGACGGCGATGACGGGCTCGGTCAGCGGTCGGGGAAGCGACGACCAGCGCGTAGGGCCGGCGGCGCCCCCAGAGGGCAGCGAAATCGGGGCCATCGCGCGTGCTGCGCGTCGTCCCGAGCCGACCGACGCCCAGAAACGGAGAAGACGGCGACGTACCACCTCCTTGAAGTGGCTGCAGAAGACCATGTCGTTGATCTCGACGGTCGAGGCGGCGGGCTGCGGGACGGATTCGGTCTCGGCCATGGCTTTCTACGACGGGCAGCGACGAGGTGCGGGTGGGTGAGAGGATCGATGAGAGGTGGTGGGAGGAAGGGAGAGGGGAGCGACGGAACGGGCCTAGCTTGACTCCGGACTCGCGTGCGGACCCCGGACCCCGGGAAGTCGGTCGTTATCGCCGATCAGGCGGGGTAGTGTGGGGCATCAAGCGGCAGGGTCATGAGGTCCCGGTTGGGTGACGGACGTGGGATGCAAGTCTCCAGCTGAGTTTGTTTGCTCCGACCAAGGTCCCCGAGCGCTCAACTGCCCATGCGAGAACACTACCTTGGTGGCAAGTACTGCAAGGGTCCTTCGTTCGATCGGCACGAACAAGGGATTATAATGCGACCTATGTTGCTTTCTTTTTAACACCGCAGCTGTTCAAGTTGAACGCGTCCAAAAGCTCCAAACATCCTCAAAATCCCTTCACCTTCTCCGCATCCGGCTTCCAATTCCACCCCCCATCCTCACCCGACTTCAAAATATTCTCCTCCAGCCCGGTATACCCTTCCTCGCGCATCCAGCGCTCCAAGCTGTACGTACCCGGATGAACCTTCGTAATCCACTCCATGTCCTTCTCGACGATGTTATCCCTCAGCACGCGCCAGAAGCGCTCGAGGTTCTCGCCGAGCGTGGTGGGCTTGCTTCCAGCCGACGTCGGCGGCCCGAGCGGATGCGCCAGGACGTTAGGATCGAACAGGGCGAGCCACTCCACTAGCTCAAGGCGCTTAAACACCGCGGGTCGGCCCGTGACTTTGGTGTACGTCTCGACGAGCTGGTCCCACCCGACGCGTTCCGAGGTGATATTCAAGTCGACGCCGGACACCTCCGCACGATGGTCGAATGCGTAGCGCGCCCACCAGGCGAGGTCTTTCAGCGCGATGAGCGGGACGCGCGAGTCTGGGGTGAGCGGGGCGGCGAAGACGACTGTGCCATCCGGGCGGGTGTGTGCCGGTCTGAACATTGCCTGTGTGCAATCACCATTAGCGCAGAGTCAAGATAGGACATGGTAAGAGGATCGGACGTACGCCTTTGAGCATATCCATGTATGGTCCCGTCGTTATCATGCTCCAGGCGACGCCAGTCGTGCCGGCGTCGGATTCTTGCATTGTGAGCCAGTCGCCGACGCGGCCCTTGGCGTCCATGTGCTCAGCACGGTAGGCGGGGTCAAATCCCGCGTTCTGAAGGATAAAAATTATCAAGTTAAACTCTTTGAACCTGATGAAAAGGAGAACGCACCTTCGAGACGTGGGGAAGGTTACTCCAGATATAATGCCGCAGCGTCGGCACGCTTTTGGCGACTTCGAAAATCCGCATCCCGAGGTACTGTGCACCATCCCTCAAGTTAGTTACTGGCATCTCAATAAAATAGGAGGAAGATTGCTTACGATTTCCTTCATCTCCCCGCCGCCAAAACCATTCGTATTGACGAACGCGCCGTACACCCCTTGCAGCGCCTTAGAAACCGCGTCGATGTCGTCTGCGGAGCCCTCGACGAGCTCGACGCCGCGCGCTGCGAGCTCTTTGGCGCGGTAGTTGCTCGCCGAACGCGTGAGTGCGCGGATGATGTAGGGCGATTCCGCAGGAGTGTCGCTGAGGAGAGCATCGATGACGGCGAGGCCTTGTGCGCCGGTTGCGCCAATGACGAGGATGAGTTTCTTTTCGTTTGTGGTGGATGTCATTGCGATTCGATGCCTCCAATGTCTTCTTCAAGTTTGGTTCAGCAAAAGGGGTGCCCAGCAGGTATTTATGTTCTTCGAGCGAAAACGCTTAACGTCAACGCGAAAGCGCGTAACGTCAACGCGCGGTGATGCGTGGCGCGCGCAGGTAAGCTCGCCCGACGCCCGAGGCTCCGGCTGGGGTGTCGATAAGCGGGGTCGGCTTCGGCGCAGGCTCGGGGATGAGTCAATGACGCGTTAGGACGGTTCTACCTGTGAATGGGGCGCCAAGCCGGAGAGGATAGACGCAGCAAGCTGGGAAGACTTGGTGAGCAAGCGCCCATGCTGGGCTAGCGCTTGTGGTGGAGGGAGACAAGAAGAAGCCGCCACGTCATCGCCGGCGCTGATCATGATCTTGGCTATGAATCAATCCACTTTTTATTATTCACGGGCCGTTGTATGCCGACTGTGGCACAGAAGGTGGCACAGAAATCCGAATGCAACGACATGAGCTACCTACAAAAATTGCGAGGAACGAGCGCCATACGCAAGCCATATTGGCGATATGTGACGATGTGAAGAGCGGGAGGTAAAGTTTTCCCACGTCAACTTCTCTCACCTGAACGGTTGGGCGACGGTGCTGATGGTGGTCCACCGTTTGAATGGGTAAGAGCGCCCAACAGCTTTTTACTAATCACAAGGTAGGTTAGTCCAATTCTTCGATACATTGATGATACAACTGAAGACGCAAACAAAGTGCTCTAGTAGTCTATGATGATTCTACCCTGATTATTAGATTATAGCTGTACATCAATAAACCCTGCCTGATTCCAGTACCCTATCCACCTCCGCACATCCGCGTCCTCCAATTGCCTCAAGTCCTTCATCGCCGAACTAACAGCCTGCGCCTTCTCCGTCGCGAACGGCACATTTACCGCACCAGCGAGAGCCGCCTTCAAAAACTCCACCAGCTTGATCGCCGGGAACCGTTCAAGATCTTCCCCTGAAGCATTCCTCGCGAGTTTTTCGACCTGCGACACCCATTGGGCGATCGGGATCAGAGGCATCTTGGCAGTCCCCGCGAGGACGCTGAAGATCGCGTCCCACGCAATCGGGCGGGGATGTACAAGATTCAGGGCAAAGGGCTGCTCCGACTCAGGGGGGAGGAGTGCGACGTCGACGATGGCTTGAGATACAGCTTCGGGAAGGATCCAAGCCGCAGTCGAAGCGGGGTCAGAAGGGAAGCTGCCGAGCGCCAAGCTGGACTTGACGATGGCCGGGACCCAGTCCGTCGTGG
This sequence comes from Mycena chlorophos, assembly GCA_014461115.1. NCBI lineage: Eukaryota > Fungi > Basidiomycota > Agaricomycetes > Agaricales > Mycenaceae > Mycena > Mycena chlorophos. Next base: position 669,350 of record JACAZE010000020.1, read on the forward strand.
CCCAGGATCCATTCGAGGACGACCCGGAAACTTGGCCAATACGGAACGAAGTCGCACGGAGCCCTGAGGCGGCGATGATCTGCCAGATCACGAATCGATCAATAACTGATGGGTAGAAATAACTGGAGAATGAGCTCACCCGCTCTGCAGCGTATTTCCCTTCGCCGTATCCGTTACTCAGAGCCACGCTCGCCTCAAGCTGCATCTCCTCCGGGAACGGCCCTTTGCTCTGATCCCAATTCTGTCCGGAGGCGATCGAACTGGTGAACAAGAACTTGGCGCCGGCGGCAAGTGCCAGATTGACTAGGTTCCGAGTTCCCCGAACGTGCGGCTCGAAAGTTGCTAGCGATTTGTTGAAATCGAGAGCCCATGCATTATGGATCACAACAGTGAGGCTTTGAGAGAGCTGTTAAGATGAGATTATCTTATCAGTTATCTTATCAGCATCTTCAGGAACAAGGACGTACCTCCTCGAATAACTGGTCCGATAAGCCCAGATCCTGCCGCGATGAATCTCCCTCGAGATACACGAGCTTATCGGACGCCAACACCCGCACGTCCAACCCGCGATCTGCGAACCCAGCCTCTTGACGCTGACTGATGGGCGTACGACCGGGGCGATTAAACGCATAGACGCGTTGGACCGCGTCATTCCGCAGCAGGATGTCGAGGATGTGCGAGCCTAGACCGCCCGTCGAGCCCGTGAGCAGGATCACAGCCTTCCCGCTGTTGGAGCGTGCTCTCGCAGGCGCGAAGCTGGCCGAGTATTTGGCGATCATATCCTCCACCGCCTTCCGTGCATCGTCGCCAACCACACCATCTTGCTTCCCAGCAACCAGCCCCTCAACTGCCCTCGCCAGCGCCCCAATCGACGAATAGGTGTACACAATATTCTGCGAAATCTGCTGCGCGACGCCCGCCTTGTCCGGACCTGCACCACGCAGCGCACCGACGATCCGATGGCGGAGGAACGTCGCGTTCAGCGAGTCGAAGCCCTGGTCGAACAAGTCGCGCTGCGGGTCGATGCGCTTATCGGAAAGCTTCTCCGCGTGTGCGAGTAGCCAGGGAGCCAGGTCCGGAGCGGTGAATGACGGGGGAGGGGCGACGTCCGAGGGGGCGGAGGTGCTCGCTTCGATCGTGTCGTACCTGATGCGCAATTAATTCCTTTAAGCGACAGAAGAGAAAAAAACGCACAGCTCAACAATCTCCTTCTCATACAACTTCACCGTTGCCTTCTTCACCACCGTTCCCTTTGGCGCGCGCACCATCATCTTCTCGGGATCCGTCACCACCAAAATCATCTCCTTGTACAGCTTCGCAAACGCCGGCGCCAGCGCATTCGCGTCCTCCACAACGCCCCAAATCGCATTCCGGAACTCGGGTACCGACTCCGGGGCGACGGGGCGTGCGGGCTCGATCAGCACGCCCACTTGATTCCGCTCGCGCCCGAACATGACTGCGCCGGCGACGAGCGGGCTCGCGGTGATGATGTCTTCCATTGGCCCGGGGACGGTCTTCTCGCCGTTTGCCATGATGAGGACGTCGTCGAGGCGGCCAACACTAAGCAATACTCAATAGGCTGAGTGAGGAACGTAAGAATCATGCGCACATTCGATACAGGTGCGGCTTCGTCGGATGCCGCTCGAAAAGATCCTTCGTCGCGTATCCCTTGACGTCGCCGTCGGGGAGGTTCTCCACTGCGAGCTGGTGCGTCTTCGTCGTCTTGGATATAGCTGTCAGTATAAGGATATATTTAGGAAGTTGGAAAACTCACCAAAAATTGAGCTTCGAACAACCCGTCGTTCTGCGGTTGCCAACGGATGTTGTCGTACATGGGCATCCACATCCATTCGCTAGGCAAGCGACCCTCGGTGAGGAGGGTGTTGCCTGCGCCAACTGGGGTTTGTAGTTGAGTATATCGCAGCGTAAGGGAAGAAGGGGAACTTGAATATAAGCCTGAGGACGTACATTCCGTTCCGCCGTAGATCGGGGTGAGCTGGACGCCTTGTTCGACCAGATGGTCGCCGACGCGCGTGGCGAGCGGGCCGCCAGAGAAGGGCTGCACGAAATAAATAAATAAATAAATAAATCAACGGAGAAAATGCGCAAGAAAAAAAGACGCACAACGAGTTTCAACCCTTTCAAATACCGCACGTCCTCCTCCCTCTCCGCCCATTCAAGCAAGAAAGCCGGCACCGTAATCACCCCATCCACACGCGCCCTCTTCGCCTGCTCCAGCGCGTTTTGGGGCGTGGCGCTCACCGGCACGCGATACTCGGTCATCGACAGCGGCGGGTAGAGACACGCGGTGATGCCGCAGAACAGGGGGGCGAGGAACTGGATGAACAGCGCCATTGCGTGGAATGCGGGGAGGGCGCCGGTTGCGAGGCGCGGGGAGAGGGCGGCGAGGTCGCGGAAGACGGGGAGGGCGCCGAAGGTGGTGACGCTGAGGTGCGAGAGCGGGATGGGCTTGGGGAGGCCCGTGCTGCCTGTTGTCCGTTTAAGTTTAGCCTGAGAGACAGCGGGACAAGTATGAACGCGAACGCACCGCTGGAGTGGAGATAGAGCGCCGTGGTGTGCAGATCGGGGAGTCTGCCTGCGGAGGGATATGGCGTGAACGCGTCGGTCGGCGTCTCGTGCCCCAGGAAGGGGTAAATCGTGGAGACGAGCGGGATTTCTTCGATGGAGAGCTGGTACGACGCGTGCTGCGTGGTCAGTTCTTCCTTTAGCCCGTCAACGAGACGCGCAAGGGACCCATGCGTGGTGAGGAGGCGATGGATTTGCGTGCTGGTAAGAAGATGGACGAATGCGGCATTCGAGTTGCGATGCGAGATGGGGAAGGGCTTCGAGGATATTAGACTTATCATTCGGAAGAAAGAAGAAGCGAGGACGCACGATGAGCCCAGCGATCATGCACCCAGTGGTCAAGGTCTGGTAGAGCAGGCTGTCCGTCAGCGCGACGATGCCCACAACCTGCCCCTCGGGTCCTTGACGTCCGGGGCGAAGCCAATGCGCAACCCGATGCGCCGCGCGTGCAAACTCAAAGTGCGAGATGTCCACAATGGAGCCGTCTTCGTTGGCGAACGAGTACGCGGCGGTGAGGTTCGGCGTAGTGCGGTGAAAGTCGATTATCCCGCTGACGTCGAGGGAGCCGTCGACCGGGGGTTGGATGAAAGTAGTGGTGGTGGTGCTGCTGTTGTTCATGGCGGTTTCTAAAGTTGTTTAGGATGAGGAGACGATGAGAGCGCCGCTCCTTATATACACCTCGTTGGCCTTCTTCTCGGCTTATGCGCCAAAGTTGCACAGACGGCTTCCTCGGGCTGTCCGTTTGGCCGAGGCATCCCGGCCATCCACGGTGATGCGGAAAATGGACAGTCAGCTCGGTCCGGACGCCTGTGTTGGTCGGTTAGCATTTGCTTCTTGTGCAGGAAGTCGCCTTGACCGAATCCTAGACGCGTATTAGTCGGAACTGGGCAAATTTGCTTGGTGGTATGCGGGATTCAGTCTTGAAATGGATCCGCACTGAGTCCATGGCGGAGGATTTGGAGAGCATTGCGCCAGCTACGCCCGTGAGCGTCGGTCGCGCGCAGGCAACGCACGGTGGCGCTGGCACGGCAGTAGGAAGCCGAGTGCCGAATGTCCGAGGGTGAGAGGAAGAAGCAAGAAGAAAATAGACACGTCACCAGGTCGTCCTAAAACGGTTGATCCGCACTTGACGTCATGCCAGGTCTCCGACGCGGTGTTTCTTGGAATGCTTTTGCCTTTCCTCCATTCCGGGATAGCGTACCGACGCCCTTTAAGCATTGACTTCATAACCCTGGCGTTCGGGCAATTAGCCGAATCAGAACGGATGAGAGTGAAGCTCACGTGATCACGCTCGGACCAAATCGGACCAAATTGAAGGCAATGATGGGGAGCCGAAGATCGGCCGCATTCTCGCGGGATGCATCTCATAAAAAAATTGGGGCCTGGTCGAGACAGTGGCGCACGCAGGGAAATAAATTTCTATTGCCGCTCAGCTCGCGCGGGCTCGGCGCCGTACCGTATACGGGGACGGCCGTCAACTTTTACGGCCGTTTCGGGCGCCGGGCCGGGTACTCCCGTACCGTAAACCTGCGCCGGAGGACGGTGTACGGTACGGGGGCGTACACCAGTACACCCGTACCGTATACGGGCGTATCTGGCTCTCAATTTGCCTCTGTCAGGCCTACATAGCATATGTGAGCATCCTATGTCGCGCAAAAGTGCTTCGCTAACACACCTCTGCTTGATAACAGTTGCGAGAGGCGCCAAATCAGCCTCCCTAGCCAATACGGGTCGCGACAACCCGTAAATTCCGCCATCCCGTCCCGTCCCCGTCCCGTATCGCGAAGTCAAAATGGCGATTACGGTACGGCACCCGTACCGTAATTACGGGCCCGTACACCCGTACAGTTACGGTTACGGTGCCGAGCCCTAGCCGTTAGGCACCCGAATGGTTTCCTTACGTATACGTATGCCATGATCGCCGCCTTGATTTGGATGTCTGCTTGGCTCGGCAGGGGGCCAACAGGCGAATGTCATAAAAGTGACCTGCGGATGGTCCTAGAATTAAATAGTCACTTTCAGATCATGCTGAGACTACTCGTTTTCGGCCGGTCCGGCTGGTCCGGCCCAGTCGGTATAGTCTCAGCTTGATCTGAGGGCTTTAACTTGAAAGTGGCTCGCTGTTCGGCATCTCTCATATGGTTGAAATAGTGTGTCAAAATTATTGTCTTCGTTGATGCAAGTTTGAGCTGGCAAGCACAAGTTGGTAGCCTGCATGCAAGTTGGGTTGTGAAGATGCAAGTTGCATCTGTCAGGCACAAGTTGAGCTTTGTGGACACAAGTTGAGCTTGAAACATGCAAGTTGTCTCATGGAGACCATATTTGGGGGTCAGAGGCTGATGAATCACTGTTATGAGATCAAAATTATGTGATATTCCTGATGTCTCATTGAGTTTAAGTGGTTGAAACAGCAAGCTCTCAGGGAAAAATCTATTGGTTTCAGTTGAGGCATGTACCCAGTGTGAGGCCAATCCCTCATGTATTCCAAACATGGTGAAAACTGGGGCAATGCGCCTGGAATTGATCTGTGATCAATTGGACGCCATCAACATCTGATGATGACTGGGAATATCATCAGCCTTGGAGGAGATTCTGTTTAAAGTCAACTAACTTGTCTCCGGCAGAATATAACTTGCAAACAACTTGTGCTCCAGGCTCTTGACTTGTGCTTCCACTCCCTGCACACTCACAACCTGTACCCAAGTTCACGAACTTGCATAGACCTTCTCAAACTTGTGTCTGTGTAGGCTTAACTTGTAGCTTTCTCCCCTTAACTTGTTGCAAAATCCTTGAAAAAGGGCCAACTTGTGTATTTTTGAATTTTGACACACCCTTTCAACCATACTCGCATATATTCATGGAAGCCGTGGATTAGGTCACCACGTCGATGCTGGTTCGGGACCGTGCAACATCGATTGAATTCGCTGGACTCAGTCCACATTCTACCTAGAGCCTAGAGGGACAGGCCGAATACAGTAGATCTAATCAAATGAAAATTGTGCCCGATCAAATGAGAGATACCTAGTGTAGGCGCCACATATTGTGGCCCACAAAAGGCGCCTATTCAGCAAGTCAATACGGTGCCGAGGGCTCGCAAGATAAAGTTACCGCAAGTGTGCTACTGAGTACCCCTCCTTCAATACAGTAAGTGCCGACCCCTACCGAGCTCTCCCTAAGTTGGCGAGCTCTCAGCCGCACCGCTGGAAGCTACAGCCGGTAACTCGGGTGCCGGCGGCCGATGTCTCCGTCGTTAGCCTAAATGATTGACAGACTGCCACGTGTCCGGCCATTCCTGCTTCCGACCGTCAAGTTGCTGCTCTCTCTCAGTCGCTCTACCCTCTTCAAATCCGTCCACTGCCACGGATACCATTCCAGTCGACGAGGCCCAGTACAATCGGCCCGGGTCCTCGGTAAGCGTTACTCCCTCCCGCTGATGTCCCCGCATCTGACTGTATACACTCGTGCCTCGGGCACTGGCGCCGCCAGACAAAACTCTCCCGCATAAGCGGAAATGCCCGAATGGGTGCCCACCTATAAAGTCCCAACTTGAGTCTTACACGGCTGCATCACACACTCAAGAAGCATGCCTGCTACATTCACGCAACCCCCGCTCGACGGGTCCCTCGACTTCAGCGGAATCATCGATTTCCATCGCCTTGCGCCGAACCTCACCACGGCGTACTCGTGGGCCGACGACGACGACGGGAGCATCGTCAACGTGTCGCATTTCGAGTTTGCCCGTGCTGCGCATCGCGTCGCGCATCTCCTTCGCCCAGGCCGCCGAGGACAGGATGGCGCCGTCATTGGGCTCCTCGCGTTGACGGACAGTCTCCTGTACCAGACTTTGCTTGCGGGATGTATGATTGCAGGGCTTGTGGTGCGTCGTTTATTCACCTATTGGGTGAGGCGAGGCTAAAAATGACCCACCCAGCCCTTCCCGATCTCGCCACGCAATTCCGGACCCGCGCTGCTCCATCTCCTCACTGCGACCGAGACCCATCGCCTTCTCACCACCCACGCGTCGCTTGGCCGTCTCACCGATGGCCTCCTCAAGGACGTCGCGGCTCAAGGCATCAAGCACGGGCTCTCCATCGAGGAAATCCCGACGGTCTGCGACGTCTACCCATTCCTCGGCAAGGAAACGCCAGACGTCGATGCCGCGTTCCTCGCGTATCCCTCATCCGCCAAGACAGACTTGTCTGCAACGGCTCTGTACCTCCACTCGAGCGGTACGTTCTCTCCGCCCTCCTCTCACGCATCACCTTGAATCCAAACGGACAACAGGCAGCACCGGTCTCCCGAAACCAATCCCGCTCTCACACCACACCTTCACCTCATTCGGCGCCCTCCCCGGCTTCCAGGACCTCCGCGCGCTCGCCCCGCGCCTCGCCGCCGGCGCCCTGCCCGCATTCCACGCCTTCGGGCTGTACACCCAGATCCTCGGCCCGCTCGTCCAGGGCGGCACGATCTGCCTCTACCCGCCGCTCTCCCTCACCGAGTATCGTCTCCCGCTGGGCGTCACGCCCGCTAACGCGCTGGAGCACGCGAAGCGGGCTGGGGCGGATGGGATTATGACCGTTCCGGCGCTTTTGGGGGCGTGGGCGGGGAGTGAGATGGACGTGGAGTATTTGGCGTCGCTGAATATCGTGGTATGTGTGTCCCTCTTGTGCAGGCGCAGTGCAGTGACTAACCCATATATCCGAAGACGTACTCTGGCGGTCCGTTGGCTACGCGCATCGGCGATGACCTCGTCCGCGAGGGCGTCAAGATCGTGCCTATATATGGCGGGACCGAGTGTAAGTTGCCTTGCCTTGCCTTTTCTGGCTCTTCTAAGTCTTCTTCGGTATTGCAGTCGGCGCAGGCAACCACGTCACCACCGAGAATTGCCTTGCAGGAGAGTGGATGTGGATGCAGCCGATCGAGAATATCCGCTGGGAGCCCGTCGGAGATGGGACGTTCGAGTGTCAATTCCTGGTAAGTTACATCCCTCAGGCTCGCTCGATCGTGACTAACAGAGCCGGGCACAGACAACCGAAACCCACAAACCTGCTATACAAAACCTTAACGACTCAGAGGGCTACGCGACGAAAGACCTCTTCGAGCGCCATCCTTCCAAGCGCAGCTTGTTCAAGATGTGCGTACGGGTGATTCTTCTTTTTTCTCTCTACTAAGCTTCTCGTGTTGTAGCGTTGGCCGTCTGGACGACGTCATCATGCTCTCCAACGGCGAGAAGGTCGTCCCCGGGCCGATGGAGGACATCATCACCGCAAGCCCGCTCATCACCGCCGGAGGCGCCGTCTTCTTCGGACGCGAGAAAAACCAAGTCGGGATCCTCATCGAGCCGATGCATCCTCTCCCTGACTCCAAGTCGACGTCGATCGCGGAGTTCCGGAATAAAATCTGGGACGTGGTAGAGGAGGCGAACGCGGTCGCGCCGGCGTTCGGGAAGGTGTACAAGGAGATGATTCTGGTGACGAGTCCCGGGAAGATGATGGTACGCGCTCCGAAGGGGACGGTGGTGAAGAAGGCGACGTTAGCGCTGTATGAGGAGGACATCGCCGAACTGTGAGTGGATTATTCGTCTTCATCCCTTGTCTTTCTTTTGCTGATTTGTTCCGTGAAGGTACGACACCATCGAAGAGAGTACTTCAGCCAGCGATATCGCCCCTCCCGCGTCCTTCACCAGCACCGATCTGGTCCCGTGGCTCCTGGCACACGCATCCTCGCTTTCCCAGAAGGATATTCACCCGGATGAAGACCTCTTCGAGCAGGGCTTCGACTCGCTCAACGCGACGTTCCTGCGGCATCGCATCGTCGGCGCCCTTCGCACTGCGGACAAGCCGACGATCGCACAATCCGTGCCGCAGAACATCGTGTATACGCATTCGTCGATCTTAGCTCTTGCAAACACGATCGAAGGGCTGGTCTCGGGGAAGGTGCTCAGCGGGGAAGACCCGAAGGCGGCGATCGAAGCGATGATCGCGAAATATACTGCGGAGTTCGCGGTTTCGGGTCCCGAAGTAAAGTCTGATGGGCTTGTTGTTCTCTTAACTGGCTCCACCGGTGGACTTGGCTCGCATATCCTCGACCTGCTCCTTCGAAACCAATCAATCCGGCGCGTCTACGCTTTCAATCGGCCAAGCGCTACGCCGATTGATCAAAGGCAAGCAGCAGCTTTCCGGGATCGCGGTCTAGATGTGGCGGTATTGGCTTCGGAAAAGTTGCTTTATCTCGAAGGCGACTCGAGGCGTCAGGATCTCGGCTTATCGCAGGCGGTTTACACCGAGGTTCGTCGCTTGATTAATCTGCGACCGAGATAAGATAACTGATAAGATTATCAATCAGCTGACGCAAGCGATCACGACGATCATACACAATGCTTGGGCTCTCGACTTCAATAAATCGCTGGCATCCTTCGAGCCCCACATTCGAGGTGCTCGAAATCTCATCGATGTTGCGCTGACTGCCAACGCCAAGTTCCTCTTCACCTCCTCGATCTCTTCCGCACAGAGTTGGGATTTAAAGAAGGGGCCGTTCCCGGAAGAGCTCCAACTCGACGCGGGTGTCGCCATGGGGAATGGATATGGGGAGAGCAAGTACGTCGCAGAACGCGTGAGTTTTAATTATTTCCGGCATCAGTTCCTGAAATCATTCGCATAGATCATCGCCGCATCTGCCGTCCGCGGCACATCTTTCCGCATCGGCCAGATCGCCGGCTCGTCGTCAAACGGGTCTTGGGCGACGACCGACTGGGTTCCCGCCATCGTCAAGTCTAGCATCACCATCGGCTCCTTCCCCTCCGATTCCGCGGCGAGCGTTTCGTGGATCCTCCCTGAGACGGTGGCTCAAAGCATCGTCGACGTCGCGCTGCTGAGCTCCGAGGTTGAGCAGCCGTTTGCGCTGAACCTCGTCCATCCGCGTCCGATTAGATGGGACATGGTCTTTGGTGCTATGGCGCGCGAAGCGAAGCTGCCCCTTGTGCCGCTGACGGAGTGGATTGCGCAGATCGGCGATAAAGCGAAGACGGCGACGGCGGCGGATTTGGAGCGCGTTCCGGCGATCAAGTTGATGGAGTTTTTGAAGGCGGCGGCGGCTGGGGCTGGCCAGGTTCAGTTCAGCACTGACGAGGCGCAGGCCGTGAGTCCGGCGCTGAAAGAGGCGCGAGAGTTGGGCGAGGAGGATGCTAAGTCGTGGATGGCGTATTGGCAGGCGGTTTGATTCATCCGACTGTAGTCCAAAGGTCAGAGTACGCACGCTGTATTTTCCTTCGGCCGCCATCTTTGCTTGCCGCGGTGCCAGTTTCATGGTGACGTGATGGATTTCGGGTTTATCAAAGTGGCGGCCCGTTGTCCCCGTACCCGTCGCCGCGGCCCTCGTTCGGAACTTTGCGACGACTGCCACTCGACCCTTGCGCCAGAAAATCAATCCAGAGCACTTGCATGGTTCGTCGTCAAATTCTTGTGTGTCTTCATGGAAGATTCGCTGGGCTGTACTTTGGCTGTACCGGTCGTTCGGTTCTGATCTTGATGCGGCGGGGGTATATAAGGGACTTGGGGGGTGAAGTACAAACTTTTTCCCACCCTCGCCCACTCCCCCATGAAATACCATCAGCTCCGTATCGCGCCTCCGTCCTCCAGCTCCGTCGGCTGGGGCTACGTCCGTTCTGAGGCTGCGCTGTCCTCAGCCTGTGCTGATTCAGACCCACCAGCGCGTAGTTGAGAGCCTGGACGCGGCGCAGGACGTCGACGGGCGAATGGCCACTTGTACATTGGAGATTACCTCCGTCGTGCGTGCATTGCCCTTCCGCTCTATCTTTCGCTGAAGTCCTGCTGCGTCTAGCCTCCGTGCCTTGCGATACCCGTGCGTCCCCGCCGCTCTTCACCTTTGCACGATTTACCCCCATTTCCCAGCACGGAGCGGCCTCGTTCGAGGTGACCTTTCTCGATCTTTCCTCCTCCTTATTCCGTTTTCTCTTTTCATGTTGGGGCGCTTATCTCGGAGCTACGAAAGGTGCCATGGGCTCCATACCTGGGCACCATCGAGCTCCCACCTTTGTCTCCGTCTCCTGCATACCCTCAACCCCAGCTGTGGGCACCAATCCAGACCCCGATCTTCCCGATCGACCTGCTGGCGCCCATCCCAGCGACGTCGCTGGCGCTAGCGCGTCTCACGGACATCATCCCTCCGCATGCGCGGGTGAACGTGAAGACCTTGGACACCAACGGAATCCTCTTCGTCATTCACACCGGCTCGACGGTGCTCACCAGCGGCGACTTGGTGCTCTTCCTTTCCTGGTTCCAACAGACGCGGGTGGATCCAGCGATCAAGCCGTTCGTGCGGTGCGGGTCCCAGCTTCGGCGGGCCATGTACGGGAGAGATGTAGTATTGGGGCGCGAGCTCTTCCGTCGACAAACGATGCTTTGGTTGATGTTGGATTGGCAGCATCTAACGGGCTGCTGGGAGATCTTCCTCGCGTCAGGGGTGTAAAGATTCGATTTTGCTATTCGATTTTGCTGTATAGTAGTGGCCTTGGATCTTGTATTCTTTGTACTGAATGACTGAATGATACCCCGCTTTTACTCAGAGAATTTGGACTGCCTTTGCCCATTGACGAACTGAACGCACTCACTCCAGAGCCATCTTCCCCGAATCTCTCGGTTCTCTATCTACGAACAACGAAAAGCAATGGGACTAAACAGCATCGTGGTGCTCAACGACCTCGACGCCAACCATAATCCGTGACTTGGCATCGAGGTCCCGATCCCTTCGCTCCTGGGACGAGTCGAACGAGATGTCCTCGCCGAGACCCATGCTCCGCTTGAAGTTCAGGTTTCGTGTCGCCTCGCTGGGGTTTAGCCGGTCGTGGTTGGAGCCTGCGCCGCGGTTGTTCTGGAGGGAACGAAGGAGTGAGCGAGGCAAGAAGGAAGCGAACGTTAGAGGAGAACGGAACGCACATCGCCGAGCACCTCGTTGAGCGAGATCACACCCGTCGTCGCCATCGTCGTGTTTGCACTTCGGATGGCGGCACGCGAGTTGAGGACATGAAGAAGCGTCTGGGGACGGTGTCAGCCATTGGGCTAGATAACGAAAAACGCGGGCAAGGCGTACGTTCGTGTATATCCGGCCAATGGGGAACGCAAACAGAAGGTACAAGTTCGAGCTCTGGAAGAAGACAAACGAAAACAAGTCGCCCATGGCGAAAGTCGAGGCGAAGACACCGGTCTCAATCGCGCCGATGATGAGGCGATTGATGACGCTGTCGGTCTTGCGGAAGCCAGTGCGGGAGCGGGTGAGGGCGACGATGAGGGTCACTAGGGAGGGAATGACTTGAGTTGGTGACGAAGGGCAGGGAGACGACGCACGGGAGATGCCCAAATCGGAGAACGACTGGAATGTGAGCCATAGGATGACCCACTTGTCCAGTGGCTTGAACTTGGCGACACTAAAGGGGCATCAACGTCGTCGTCGACAGAACACAAAGCACGACGCACTTTCCGAGGATGCCCGAGTAGATTCCCGCAGTTGTGCCAAACGCACAGCTCATGACGGACGTTGTCCCGAGCAGAGCGACGATGTACTTGTTTTGTAGCAGCGCGTTTACTCTGCGGATCCGCGCATCCGCGCAGCGTCAAGACACGGAAAAAAAAAGATCCGACATCCAAGAAGCCTCACCGGTACAGCAAGAAGAATTGCGTCATCAAAGCAGCGACCGAGTCTGCTGTTGCGGTGAACGGAATCACCCACGAGACGACTAGAAACACAGATGTTTAGCGACGCGTCGACTGCAGGAAAAAGAGGGGAAACGCACTGGCGAATCTCGCGAGGTCCCCAAAGTCGTTTACTCTGTGTAACGTCGACGAGATGAGGAAGGAGGGAAGCGGACAGAGCGATGGCCACACACCCGACGTCCCAGACGGCGTAGAACTCGCTGTGTTGGAGCACAATTAGTCGATAGGTGGGGATAGAAGAAACATGAGGACGCACACCCCAGAATGAATCGTATCTAAGAAAAACAGTGCCCATACGATCGTTCTACGACTGCTCAGCGCCGAGCGATAGTCACGAGAGACGCAGAGAGCTCACCGAATCCATAATGGATCCTTCGTTCCTGGGGAAGAGGATTAATCAATCACGACAGAGTAAATGAAGGTAGACGCTACTCACGCGAGACATTGCTGAAGTACGTCAAAAACTGGCCCAAGACGAAGCCATAAAGGAGCGTGTTAATGAGCACGCCCATCAGATTAAGCCCTGCAGGAACGATAAAGGTGAGCTCGGGGCGGCGGTGGGACGAAGCAACGCGGAATCTACGCACCGACGAGCAGCGCAGCGGGAGATGCGGTCATCTTCGGAAGATGGCGAGCGTGGTGAGCGTGGCTTGGCCTTTTCGATAGATGGTGGGGGCGGAGGGAAGGAAGGGGAGGAAAGACGGGCTTACCTGTCGACAGTATATGTATGTCGGCCGCGGGCTCTGGCGTCGTCGTGAGTTTGGTGACGCTGCTTGACGGAAGCAAAACGGAGACGCCGGGGTTAGGTGATCCTATTCATCGCAAGGGTCGCAAATTCGCCAAAAGTTCGCCGTCGCGTGGTGCTTACGGGAAGCGGTGGGAGTGGCAACGCGGGGTCGAAGACGCAACGAGCTAAGGCTGGTGTTTGCCGTCGAAGCCGTTTGGCAGAGGACTGCTCAGGCGCGTCCTCCCGCCTCGCCGAGCGAGCAAGGCTATATGATCGTGGCGTCCATTAGCTTGAAAGCGGACGAAAAGCGGAGTCCGAACTTTGTCTTGCCGTCATTTGGCAGGCTGTGAGAACACTGCAGCATCTCTCCCACGACGCATCCGGGAATTCGAAACGACCCAACCATTTTTTGTCCTGGACCGCGTCGGGTGTATCCAAGCCCCAACTCTGGGTCATGCTCAGCTCGTATCTCAAACACTGAACCCAACGCGCGCTCTTTCGCGACCTCGTCCAAAGTCTGTCTTGCGTCGTACGCCGCGGCCCGCTAGGAACAATTAATTCGTCAATTGATTGATGAAAATCTTTGCAGACGTGCATTTCTTTTGTCGATGAGCCTTTGCCCGTCCCCAGCTTGCACCTTTAGCCTCGCAAATAGCGAGAAAACCTTTCCTCCATGCCTTGCCCCAGGGTCCTCCAAGGCGACCTCGAATGTATGTCCGCAGATCTTCTTCGCCGGCGCCGAAGAGAAAGAGTCGAGACCGTGGTCTGGCAGCCGTGGAGCGGGAAGAACAAGAACTTGTCAAGAAGCTCTCCGCCACGCGTCAGCTCGGCATGTGACATGGGAACGCAATGTACCGGCGGCGTTCGAAGGCGGATGAAAGTACGAGGGATGGCGGCACCATGGTGGACCCCCAGGCCGCTCATGGCAAGCGAAAGGGAACGAAGGCAGCTTGAAGCTGGTTGTTTTCGCCGCCGGAGTCGAAGAGTTCCTCCGTCGTTCGGTTCCCCGCATCTATTCTGGCACCGTGAGTGAGTTCTCACCAGAATAAGCGAGAGCGTACCCACAGAGGCGACGACATAGAAGCAGAACTTACCTAAAGCTTCACGGAAACAGCAACTTGGCGCCGGTGGCCGGAGCGCAATATATTCTGCTGAGGGTTGGTTACGAGACGCGTTCTTCACCCCCGTTGTCGCGTCGGGTCTCTTCTTTGCAGTGCACACTTCTTCGAAACCCGCATACCGTCTGAGAAGCAAGAACAGAGCGAATGCCTCTCCCGCAGTACCCCATCCAAGTCGTGCGTCTTCTTCGACCGCCTACAGCGCGCCACGGGCGCCACTCGGGATTGGGGCTAATCACCGGGCTTATCGATTAGCTCCTCACGGGCGCGACGGGCTTCGTTGGCGGAGCAGCCCTCGCGTCTTTCGTCGAGCGCGAAGACTACAAAGCCGGCAAGGTCAAGATCACCTGCGTCGTACGTGGGGCCCAGCGCGCGAAGGTCATCCGGGAGAAGTACGGCGTCGAGGTGCTGGAAGCGGATCTCGACGCGGTGGAGAAGATTCAGGAGGCGGCGAGCAAGACGGACGGTGCGCCGCTGCATCGCTTGCGTGGCTGAAAGGTGCTGACGACTGTGCTAGTGATCCTGCACACCGCCAACGCGGACCATCCTCCCAGTACGCGAGCCATGCTTGCTGGGCTGAAGGCGCGATTTGAGAAGACGGGTATTCAGGGAATTTTCATCCACGTACGCGTTTCGCTTTGCGCATACCGCTCCAAGTCTAACATGTCGACAGTCCTCTGGCACCGGCGCGCTCACCGACAACGCGAAGGGCGAATTCGCAGACCCAAAGATGTCCGTGCTGCCCACTGCTTCGCTCGAGCAAGTCCCACTAAGCGTCTCCAGCTTCCAGGATCGCGACTGTGCCGATATCCGCGCCATCCCGACGACCTACGCTCACCGAGAGAGCGACGACGCGATTATGAATGCCAGCATCGAGGGATATGTGCGCGCTCACATTGTCATGCCGCCTCTGATTTGTGCGTCGTTCCCATCCCCTTTCCCTCCACTGAACGCGATGCAGACGGGCGCGGCCGTGGACCGTACAGCCGCACCTCCGTTCAGATCCCGGCCCTCATCCGCGCCGCTCTCAAGCTCAAGCAGTCCATCTACCTCGGCAAAGGGCTGCCGATGTGGAACGGCGTGCACGTCCAAGACCTCGTCAACCTCTACTTCGTCCTGCTTGACGACGCGTTGAGCGGAAGCCCGAAAGCGAAGACGGGGCTGGATTGCTTCTGTACGTGGTTTCGTCCCTCGGTCGTGGATCTGCGAGCTCATTAGCCGACGAGACTTCTGCGCCACGGACGAATACCAGTGGCTCGAGCTCGCCACCGAGCTCGGCAAGCGCCTTCACGCCAAGGGCGCAATCCCCACTCCCGAGCCCCGAACGTTGAAGCCGGAAGAGGTCGACGGCGCGCTCGGTGCCTGGAGCGACTTTGCGTACGGGAGCAACTGTGCGTCATCGCCTCTCTCAGACTTCATCTCCGGTCGTGTGCTGACGCGTCCCGCTAGCCCGCTCCGTCTCGGGCAAAGCCTTCGACCTGGGCTGGACGCCGCTGCACCCCACGGGCACGAACGGGCTATTCGAGTCCATTGACGCCGAGTACGAGGCGGTGCTGGAGGAGGGCCAGGACGAGAAGCCGAAGGTGCATGAGGATGAGATGAAGCGGGCCGTTGGGGCGTAGAGAGTGTAGAACAAACGGATGTTCGCGGTAAGACGAATGCACGGCCGCGCTGGGAGTGCGTTTCCAGCGGCGCAGTCGGAGCTCGGAGCAAGTCGCCATGACAGCTCATGTCGGCGGCCGTCGGCCGAAACGTCAAATGACAGCGCACTGCTCCGAGTGGCGTCACTACCCTTCCGTAAACGCCCGCGTGGACGACGCGGCCTTCAAGATTCTGGGTTTGACGCAGGCAGCGTCAAAAATCTTTCATACCGCGCCAGGACGCAATAATATATATCTAAAAAATGCTACAATATTTCCTCTAGCGCTAACAAGCCCAGTAAACCCGGCCCCCGCCGGCGCCGTCGCCCGCGTCTGTCATACGAGTCCGGGTCTGCCGGCGCCGGCACCTGAACCACAATCGGTTGAGAGGTGGGCGGAGGAGCGAGGTATTGCGGTTGTTGTGGTGGCGCGTAATAACTCGGCGGTGCGTATGCCGAGGGAGGCGGCACGGCCTAGAACAATATATTTGTCAGTCATCAAAAGAGATGAGGTCCGCCGACGGCGCGTACCGGAGCCATTGATGGCGAAGGGCTTCGACTCGGTCCCGCATAGCCAGGTGGAGGAGAAGCGTACTGACCCGACTTCAAACAATCAGCGTTTGAAGGCCGAAGACGAGTTATGTACCATGTCGGGAGGCGGGCCGTAGGGAGCCGGATACGGCCCGGCACGCGGCTGCTGCTCCGCGGCTTGAGCGTACATCCTCGCTTGCTCAAGCTGTTGCTGTTGCACGAGTAACTGCTCCTGCTGGACGAGAAGCTGTTGCTTGTACGCTTGGATCTCGGCTTGCTTGCGAGCCGCTGCGGCTTCTTGTTCGCGACGTCTGCGTCCCATCCGGCGCTGGGATTTGAGAGGTGATAGCGGGAGTGAGGTGCGGCCGTGCGGGAGAGGGAGTGGAGAACCAGCCCGTCGGCTTGCGCTGCATATAAGGCCGTATGGTGTGTGGGCGCCGGGTAGCAGCAGTAAGGCGGCGCAATTCGTCATCGACATTTGCAATCTGCGGTTGATTGGCACAGCGTTCACAGCCACGCCGACGGGTGCCCCGACGGTATCCACTCGGCGCTCGAGAGACAGGGTGATCGGAGCGTTCATGACGATGAATAGGCCAGAGACAACGCGGACCCGGGACCGAGCCTCGGTGGGTGTTTCTCTCTTGTACCTTATGCGTTCCTCTGCTTTTAGAAGCCAGAAATTGGGGCATTTGGCGCGTCTCTCGTCTCGGAAGGTTGTTTCTACCATGATGCTTGTAGGGAAAGTCGCAATCGTGGAGCCTCGGTAATGAACCAACGGGAGCCGACGGGCGGCACGCCCCTATTCATTCAGGTATTCATTCGGGAAATCGTTGGGACGCTTGTATAAAAGCATGAAGGCTGCGGTTCACTGACACCACTCTCACCCTATCCTCCCTCCCACACTCCAACCGCGCGCCGTTCTCCGAGTCCGCACCGCACGAGATGTACTTTGCGTACAAAGCCATTAAGAAGCACCACAACAAGAAGAAGGAGCAAAAGGAGGCGGAGCGATTGCAGAAGGAGGGCGTGCTGCCAGTGGTGCGTGCTCATTTTCTGTCTGGTCCTCAGAGGGATCCATCGCTGAACTAACTCTTCTTTAGGATCCGAACGTGAAGCCCGGGCAGGGCCAGCCCACGCAACAACCAACCTACAATCCACCGCAGCAGGGCGGTCCTTATCAGTCGTGATTAGAGGACGAGCTCGATCGAAAGATGCCCATATTGTTTTGTTTTGTTCACGATATTCCTTGACGATCGAGTTGTATTCCCAAGTCGCGTATGCGTAGAAGAATAAGAAGCAGATACATAAGACAAAAAAAGCCAGCGATGTTCCGAGTCTGCGGGAGAAAGTACTGGATACACAAAGGGATATCATATCCTACACCCCTCGCACTTGCGTACGCGTCTACAACTACAACCAGGCTCCGAGTCTTTTTACACAGCATACCCACCCCCATGCACATCCTTCAACTCATGCTCATGCCCCAGGTCGGTCCCTTGCGAAAATACGCCCATGCTCTCCTTATGCGGGAACGAGCTGGCGAACTGGATAGTCGACGCCGTGCGCTTGCTCGCGCTCGCGCTCCTGTTCGTGCCCGAGTGCGAGTGGGAGATGTTGACGACGGACGGCTCGGTGCCTGAGGTTGCGTGCCCGATTTGCGCGCGCGAGTTGAGGATGGCGAGGATCGAGTTGGAGTAGACTTTGGAGAGCCAGATGCATGTTCCTGCAGGGTGCTCAGTCGTGACGAAAGAAAATGGAAGAGATGAAGGCGTAAGCGCACCGAGATGGTAGTTATTCCCTTGATACTTGACGAATAACGCCAAATCGACGAGGGCGAACGCTGCGCAGGGGATGCCCGTCTCGATCGTGACCTGCATATCCGTCAGGACCACCTCGAAGGCAAGCCAGGAGCCCTACCATGATAATCCGATTCACAGCGGCCGTGGTACGACTGCTAAAACCCGGCGAACGCGCCTTGAGGAGGTAGTACGCGGTGAACAGCACGATGAGGATGTCGGCGGCCGCCGTTGCAGCGAGCCAGGCCTGTTTGAGGTGTGTTGAGCAACGGCAGAGCCAGTAGAACGAGAGGAGCAGCACGCACGACGGGGGGCTTCATCGCTTTGAACGTCAGCAGGGAGAATCGTCCCGCTTGGATGATTTGGATGCCGGTCCAGATCCCGGCGCCGAATTGGAATATTGTTATCTGCGCGGGTGTGGGTCCTTAGCTCACTCCAGCCATGAGCGAAGATGGAAGAGGAACGCACGATAACGATGATCAACGGCGCGAGGTAGACCTTGCGCGCACCGATAACGTAGATCCGCCATGCGAAGAACAGTTGTCCGACGCAGCCAACTGAAACACCCTCCTTTGAGTCCCGACTCGACACGCAAAGTGAGAGAGACGCACTAGCAGACCCCAATATCGGCACGCTAAACCAAGACCATCCCACCAAATCCAGCGCGTTGAAGTTGCCCCACTGCGCGCCGAAGGTCTGCACCGTGTCGTGGCTGTCGCCGAGTGTTTGCAGCAGCTCGGCGACGACGACGAAGAGGACGATGAGTTTGTTGGGGAGGCGGTCGTGCGGGAATGCGTGGAAGTAGATGACTTGAGGGAGGGGTGATTGGTTCAGCGTAACTGAGGGCACGAAGAAGGGAGGAGCAGACGCACAGACTTGTACGGCGAGTGCGCCCATGAGTGCCCAGTTCATCACTGTCCCTACAAACTAACCCCGGATTAAGAGATGCAGCGAGGCTTAGAGGCCAGCGTACCAGTGGAATCGTTCTAGAGCCCATTCAGAAACGAAAGGACAACGAAGATGGGGACGCACAATGCACCGACATTGAAGCTCGTTTGCGCGCCGCCGTAGCTCGCGCCGCTTCCGGAGCCGTAGCCCGCACCACTTTGTGAGGTTGAGTTCATGACGGGCGGGACGTGGACCGCGGGAAGGAAGGAAAGGGAAGGGAGGGAAGAGAAGGGAGCGCTTCGTTCGGCTGGATGCCGAGTCGTCGATTGGTATATAAGCCCGCCGGAAGCAGTTCGCAAGGATGTGTTCCGATCTTCATTTGGTCGTTTGCGTTTCTCCCGTCGATGCGGGGCTATCGCGGTGTTTTCGACGTCGACGATTACATTGCGATACCGCCGCGGTGCGCTCTGAGTGACCCGTGGATGTCGCTGCCCAGGCCAGCCACGATACTGAGGCGCTCGTCGAGATTCTTCAGGCCGATAAGAACCTCACTTGGCGCTGTTGACGGGGGCCCCGCTCCGCCCTCGTGCCGCACAGCGATCTTCAAGCGTTCCTGCCCGGCAACCCGTTAGCGACTGCCGTATCTGAGGACAATCTGAGGATCTGCACAACGTACTGGCTGCACGGGACTGGCCCGGAGACGGCTGGATACCGGCTTGATAAGCCTTCGAGGCCACATGCGCCACAGCGAATCAGAATCCGTGGCGTCCAATCGCTGTTTGGGAGGACCAAAGGTCTGGCAGTTGGCCGCTGGAGGAGAGTTCGGGAGAAGGGGCCCGCTGCGAAGGCGTTCGGGATTGTCTGAGAAGGCACCGGGTTGCTGAAGAAGAGCGGAAGAGCAATAGTGAGTGAGAGCGGAAGTCGAGAGAGGGCGGTGACGTGGCGGATGACAGTGGGTAAATCACTAGCTGATGTGATGGCCTCCGCTGATTGGCTCTGTCTTGTGGTCCAGAAGACGATGCAGGCCCCAGAAATCAAGCATGCATGTGCGGTCCTAACACGGCCATTGGGAGGTCGTGCCTGAATAGTAGTCGGCTGCAGTGCCTCAAGCTGCTCTCGGTGCGGAATCTCCGAGTTTGTTCAGACTCAGAGAGGCAAATTTCAAGTTTATATCCCTTGCTTCTCGTTGTTTTATCTTCTCACTTGCTACGTCGCGCTCGTTCGGAATCGTACGCCCAAAGCCTAGTTCGGCGCACGGGCCGACTCGGAGTCTTCTGACGAACGCCTGCCTGTTCGAGTCTAGCGCAAAGCATTTTATTGCAAGGCTTCATATTTGGCAATGGCCCGTGCTCGACAGCCTGGATTTGAGCTGCAATCGCTGCAACACGGGAAGCAAAATCCCGAATACACGTACGCCTACCTCACAAAGGCATCGGTACCCGGAACAAGACGGCGAAGGTCTGGTTTCATGTCGAGGCCGAAGAAGCATCACTTGCAACGTTTATACATCAACGGCCATCACGATCGCCGGGTTACGGCTGGAGTTTCGGAGTTTCGGATCAATGATATCATGATTTGATCAACTTGAAGGTGTCAGTTAAATGGACGAAGATGTGTACGACTCGGCCTTCGGGGCCGAAGATTCCGAGTCTTAGGTTCGAACCCAGCCGGGCGCAAGAAACTTGCGTGCACTGGGGAAAGCCAAAACCAGATAAAAGTACAATTATACGGCTGAGGAAGATAGCAATACAGTATCAGCATATTACAACGAATTTTGGGAGGGTACTCTCATCCCGCTCTTGCTCAAACGGTGTGGCTGACCAATCCACCGCGGTATCCATCCCCGCGGCGCGCAGCAGAGATACCGCGTATGAGGACGACGATAATGGCGAAGGTCACCATAATCCTTCGAGGACATTAGGATTTTTTTGGAGAATTTATAGAGAAGATGACGCACCACTCGAGCCACGCGAACGCCTCCAATGCGTTGAGCTGATTACAATACACGAACGCGTCTTGCAGCTTGCAGTTCAACCCGCCGCCGAGCATCTCGGTGACGGCTGCCGCAGCGGCGGTCCATATCAGCCACGTAAAGCCGAGGCTACAACAGAACAAAGTCGGAGTCAGCGAAAGAAAAATCGCCACTGGCAACCACGGCGAACGCACAAGACCAAATGCGCAAGGACGCTCGTCAACACGCTCCCCGTCGCCGAATGCGCAAAGAGGATCAACATGAGCGCCGAGAACACGACGGTCCATATCGACGCGAAGAGCGTGAACCGCACGCGGTCGCGCTCCGTGAAGGACGAGTAGTTGTGGTGTTTGTTGAATTTGGACACGAGCCACGCGGAGAGGGAGAGCTCGATGATGCCGAAGAGGATGATCAGGCCGAAGGTCACTGTATACAAGCGGTTAGTCCCGGTTGGTCGATGATATCCTGGCTGATGGAAGCGCACCTGGGTGTCCCCGACGAACGTGGTTATCGTAGCCCATGCTGGTTTGTTTGCTCGTTGGATGGTAGGTAGGTAGGGTGGGGTGAGCAAGGTCGTGAGCGTAGTCGTGAAGTCGTGCGGAGCGTCCGTGGGGCAGCCTCCGCCACTTTTTATACTCCACAGCCACGCCAAAGTAGTGAGCTCAGCGGTGCGTGCTGGTTGATGTCATTGAGTAGTGACGTCATATCCCAAATTGTCTGCGAGAATCGTACCATATGCGGTAATTCCTGGGAAAATCGCTTGGGGCCTGGACCATGACGACATCGTGGGTCCGTTTCGGCGTTTTCGCGGCTTGCTCGGCGTGTAGCCATCTACGACGCTCCGCGGATCCTTTTCGAGGCCAAGAGAAAGGAAACAGCGTATTGAACGTTTTATACTAAGGAAATTGGAGCGCCGCTTTAAATTGATTTCGAACTCCGCTATCTCTTCCCGCACATCAAGTCGACTTCTATTTCTGATATCGATTTGGTGGCTGGATCTCTGAGCAGCAAAATCTCTTCCATTCTCCATCCCGAAGCCAAACTTCTAGTTTTCCGCTTGAGCTCGCCGGCAACTCACCAAACGCGCCAGATCTTTCCCGTCGGCGTCGGCAAAGCTTTCGTATTCTTTGCATACCACCGCGATCTCCGCATTCGGAATTTGAAAAATGCGAGACACACGGACTCCGGAATCACAATCTCCGTGAGCATATATGCTGTGCCGCTCGGTGCCTTACGGATCCGGCGCGTTCCTGAGCTCGATCCCCGAGTCGATTTCCAATTTCCCGTCCTTCATTCACAATTGGTCCGACTCGACAGCATTTATCATCGCCACTAGCACCCACTTCACGATGACGATGACGCCGGCAACCAGTTTCTTTACGGCCAGCCAATCAAGAAACCGACGCAGAACACGACGTACGTGCGGCGGATGGACGTCAGCCAGCCAGGTGCCAGGGTCAAGCAAGGTCTAAACGCTAAAGGCAAAGGTACTGAACGTGTATTCAGTGCAATTGGTCAGGCGGCGTCGCCGTCCTTCCTTCGTCTGATTCTGCGCCTCCGCCACCCGATCAGCGGACAGCTGTACAGCGCTTGCGCTTCGCCTTCGCTTTTCCCTCCGGCGTCGGTAGGTCAGGCTGGGAACATTCGAATGGAGTGAGCCGGACCCGCGCAGCCGCTCTCCCAGTGGCGCTGGATGCGCATGTGGGCGTTGGCGTTGGCGATGCGCTGCTCGGAACGGCTCCGGAACATACGTCGCGACTGCCGTAAGTCCATTAAATTAATTCATCCGGGTCGGGGTTTGCTCGTCCCGGATCCCGTTCGAGTCGGCACTCGATTCGCCCAAGAAGCACGCATACCCCATGTCCTTCGGACGATTTAGATTGCAGATTACTAGTAGGTAGTCTACCGGGTCGCCATGCTGAATCGCGCGCGCGTTGCTAGCTGCTTTAGACTGTAAACCTTGAATTTCGACAGAGGTTCTCAAGTTCGAAGATCCCATCCCATCCCATCCATGCGCATGTCAAAGCGGGCGTCGTCTCGAGCTCGGTGCTTCTCGCACTTTGCACGCCGAACTAACCATTTCCGGCCGACGATCTGTACTACGACAAACCCAAAGGGCATGCAAAAGAAATTTCCTTGGAATCCTAGTAGTATTACAACAACAACAGGGTGCGCCGCTGGTGGATGGGATAATCTACAAATAAACACAAAGAAGTTGAGATGGGGAGTTCGTAGGCTAGGCGCTTTTTGTCATTCTTTGTATAATGGATCGTATCGTAGGGGAGGGTTTGGGCGATGCAGGTGGATGGGTACGTACGTATGCAGGGATGGGCAGGGATAGAAAGCGAGGATGAGGATGTGAGTTCGTGTGGGGGCGAGACAAATTTGTACAGTACAAGCCTGAGGAAGATAGTTCGCAGCCGGGAGGATGAGATGATTTCCGAAACGAAACGAAGCGAGGCAAAAGAAACCCAATGCAAAAAGAGAAACGAGTTGAGGAAATGGGTATGGAGACCACTCTACACGCGGCCCGGAACCCAGTCCTTGTGAACACGCATATGCTGTCCGAGGTTATCGTTGCGCGAAAAGTCCTTGCCGCAGCCGGGGTACGGGCATTTGTGCGCTGGGGATCGCGTGAGACTCGTCGAAAAACGGATAAACCAAGGCAACGTACGCTTCTCGTAGGTATGTATACTCCGCACATGCCGCTTCAAGTGCTCGCCGCGCGCAAAACACTTGCCGCATCCGGGGACCTTACACGTATACAGCCGCGCCTGCGACTTGCCTGCGCTCCCCGCACCGCGCTTCGGGGCGCTGTTGGAGCTCTCGGCGTAGAGCGACTGCACGGTAGGCACGCGCCGTCCGCGCGACTTTTTCGTGAGGTTCGGGACGGGGACGGGAGGCGGCAGTGACGCGGCGGGACGAGCGCGGGGACGGCGCGGATACGACGAGGATGCGTCGTCGTACGACATGTCGAGAGAGGATGGGTAGTACAAACTCGAGTCGGGTATGCCTTGAAGCACAATCAGTACACTTAGAAAGAACGAAAAGAACATGACGCAAACGTACCACCAGAGTACGCATCCTGCCCGTCATACCCATACCCGCCCGCCGAGGACTGGTGCGCATACCCACCCGCATACGGCGCATACCGATTCTGACTCGACTGCTGTCTGCGCCTGCGCATACCCGGCGGCAAGAACTCCCCGTCCGAATCGCCCGACCCGTTGTCGACGTACTCGCTGTCCCCGTCGTCCGCGTCGCTCATGTCATCATGCACACTCGTCGGCGCCGTGCTCGCGCTGCTGCCGGCGCTGACGCTGTGCAGGTCCTCGAGGCCCAGCACATTACTCAACGGCGAATGCGAGTTTTGCGAATGTGGGGAACCGTGCAAGCTTCCGCTGGAACGGACGCTGCGCAGGCCGGGCGAGCTGGGCGGAGAGTGGCGCGGACCGCCACCGAGGACGAAGCGCGGGTCGACGCCAGCGTGGGTGTGCGTTGTCTGCGGCTGGGCCTGGTGTGTATGCTGCGCCGCGTAATGGTGATGCGAAAGCGACTGCGAATGCGCCCGACCCATCGGTATCGCCCCGAGCCCGTTTTGGGCATGGCTCGAGAGATGCTGCATCGACGCGGAGTGGTGAAGCTGATGGCCGGTCTGCGAATAATGCGGGAGTGGGTGCGAATGAGGAAGGGAGGTCGAGTATGCGAGCCCCGGAGCATGATGCTGCTGCTGCTGGTGCGAAGTAGGGTGCAAGGGAGAAAGCGCCTGCAGCGGCGACAGCAACGGGTGTGGACGTCCGTGGACATGGCCCTGGAACGACGGAGCGTCCCAAGAAGGCGATGTGGGCGAGGGCGTCGCGTCGTAGTGGTGTTGCTGGGCCTGAAAGTAGCGGATGTACGTGAGCATCGCGGTTCCGTGGTAAGGGGAGAGGTGCGAGACAGGGAGGGGATAACGAAAGCGGGGGCGTTAAGAGGAAGCGCAAGTCCGTGGAGGGAACGATGCAGCAACGAATCGACGAGGAACAGCCGCAACGGCGAAACAAGGTAGCGAGGAACGAAGTCCAAGGAAGACGAAGGCGACGACGAAACGATGCGATGCGTAGAGCCAGAGCCAAAGCAAGAATCGGCCGCTTTCTACAGCATCGCAATCGACGAAAGGCGAATGGGGAGAAGGTGGGATGGGCAAAGGATGAGGACGGTCGAAGAGACGAACCTGATACCCATGTCCCTGCCCGTACATTGGCCCCGCACTGTAACTGCGCTGGATCGTGCCGCTGTAGACCTGCGGATGTGCGTGTCTGCGCCAGTCGTGTTGCGGCTCGGAATCGTCGACCACCACATCGAGCGCCGGTTTCGAGTTCTACACAGCGAGGTCAGCCACGCCCGACAAGCAGAGGAACGACGACGCACATAGTCGTCGAAGTGGTGCTGGTGATACCCGCCGCCAAACACGACCGGCTCCGCGTCGTGCAATCCTCCAGGCCCGTCATGGTCGCCGTCGACACTCTGGCTCTCGACGCTGGCGACGCTGAAGTCGGTGTACGTGGGCGAGACGGGAGAGTCGCTCGGGAGGTGCTGAGGGGCGCCAGAGCCAGTGGCGGCAAGGGGAGAAGACGAGGGGGCACGGTCGACGTCCATCCTTCCCGTCTGCAAGGAGGTGACCACGGAAGGAGAGGGAATTAGCCGCCCCTCCATGTCTCTTCGCCTTTTTCTTTCTGGGTGTGGCTGAGTAGGCGCGGATGCGATCGGCGCCAGTAATGTTTAATGTTTCTGGAGCTGTCTAAGTGATTGGAATGAGTAACAACCGAGAAAAAAACATGCCTGGAATGGAGCTCCTTATTCCTCGCCGGGCCTGGTGTCGCTCTCAGCGGGAGGGCTCGATGGGCGCAGGAAGAGAAGAGCAGCGGCGTACCCGACCCGCGACGGGGAACCCACGCATCCACGCAATGCAAAGCAGCTCCATCCAGCGAAGCGCGCTGGAAGACCCGCGACGACAGGACGACGACGGCGCAAAAACAGGGTGGGATCGGCAAGGCAAGGTGACGTGTGCCCTTGTGATGCCAATATATCTGAGATCCATATCTTCCCAGATTTGATTAATGCTTGGAGACGGCCGAATCGGGTCGAGCAGTGGCGGACGACGTTGGTGAGGGAGGCCAGCTCGATCGACTTGCAGTGCGGAGCGAGAAATGAGCAGCTCGTACAGAGATTCTTGTTCTCCCGGCAAGCAATCAGCGCGAGCGCGTCTCCATCCCCTCAAATCCCTCGCGCTGCGCCCACATTCCACTCTCTTCGCACACCACGGCCGCGGGCGTTTAGGGACCGAAGCCCACTCCACAAGACGCCGTCCGGAGGCATTTTCTGTCAACTCCCACACAATCGTTGCGGGCCAGAGTCCGGAGTGGTCTAGACTCGAGGTCTATCTGATGGATGACACAGCAACACGAGGCTTGCTTTTCCTCCTCGACGACGACGGAACCAGCGCTGGGGAAGACTTGCTCCAGCGAGCATTCGCCGTCCTCGAGGACCTCGACTGTACTCGCGGCATCACAGCCTCCCGTCATGCAAGCGCAAGAACTCCGACAAGCAACAAATTCTTCCATTCTTAACGCCCGCCCCGAAACGGCGCTCTTTGTCTTCGTTCTCTCGCGAAACGTCGCGCATTTTCGGTCTCCCGGACACGACGGAATTGCACTCCCAGCCTCTCCAGTTCAATAACCTCTCGAGTCTGCCAACTTGTATGGTCGCCGCGGCGCCTCGTTCCAGCTCAACACAAGTCCAATTACAGCCACAATTCCAGTGGAAGTGCGTTTTGCCGAGCCTGGATCTACGTTGTACTTTGCGCTCTACCACCAATGAACAGCAAACACGCGCGGAAGCGCTCCCGCTCAGCTCCCGGAAGGTGCGTTGTCTCGGTGCCGGCACCAAGGACTAGTGGCAATACCGCGAGCTGACATGCAGAGCGCGCTCGTCGATGCGCCACCGCCGGACAACAACATGTTAAGCAATGAACCCTTGCGCATGCAAGCCACCATAGCCGGCCGGCATTCAAGTTGTCACGGTGATTTTCGAACTCTGTCCCTGGAGCCCGCGGAAGTCGGTCTCTGTGGGTCCACCTCCACGACCGCGTCGGATACTGTACCAACACACCGGTACGCTCCAGAGTTACCCGAGACAACCGATTCCAAACTCACTCGTCACCGTCCGAGCCTCGAGCTCGAGCACACAAGAAGAACTCGAAGACTCGGCATCCCTTCATCGTCTCGCGGCGTCTTCACTTCAGGTACAGTGCCAGCCAAGTTGAGTTTAAACTTTCCTCTCCGCCAAGCCACGCGGGATCCACGTTGCCAGGCCCCTGCCAGTGGTGAGTACTTGTAAGGTCGGCTTCTTTTGAAGTAGGGACGACCCCCGAATGCCTTCTAAAATCGCTACAGATCACACCGAGACTGAGTGGATGAAGTGTAGGATTCCGAAAGCTACCCTAACTACGACACTACCTACTCTATATAAAGGCGCCCTCCCTGCGCACAGACCCTACTGCGGACTACGGACAAACTACTGACTAATGAAATGACTATGCTACGAGTAAATATGAGTCGGCGCGCAGTTAAAGACTGCGCGCCGCGGAAATATATGATGCCGCGGCTGCGGCTCGGATGCAGTAGGCGGCCCGGCTATGCCGGCCCCGTTACATTCGCCCTCCAAGGCTTGCATGAACGTGTCTTTGGCCAAGCCTTCAAACACGCCGACGATGCATCCGTCCACCCTCAGCAATCTGATCTCCTCGGCTTATCTCCGTCGGAACTGACCTCCGACAGCCTGTCACCGAAACGCCGATCACCACCCTTCTTCACCAGAACTTTCATCTTCGTCAAGCTGCTGGCTTTCATGTCCATCGGAGTCCTGACCCTGCGCTTTCACCGCATCTTGCATGCCACTGTCCCATCGCCATGGATCTCTCGACGTCGAAGGTACTGTGCCTGCTCCGACCCGGATATTCCATGGCGATCTTCTATCGCGGCGATGTCTCTCTCTCGAACTCCGTTTGCCGCGGCTGTCCGCCGGACGTCAAATTCTTGCGGCTCGGCGCTATCGGCTGCCAAGGGCGAGTTTCTGCTAGGTAGTCATCGTACCCCGCGTCTGAGCCATGCTCGTCGTCCGTCTCATGCTCGGACGCCAAATCGCTCTCGCCATCCTGTTCTCCCCTATCAACCAACTCTCGACATTCATGCGCACGATGACCTCGCTGCTTGCAGCGGAAACACCGTCCCTCACGCTTCAGCCGCTCGAACTCATCCTGCGGGATCCATTCCCGCTCTTGTCCGTTGCCGTCGCCTCCGTCCTCTGAAGCGGGCGCGATTCCAGCCCATTCAGAATCACCATCTACCTGTCCTCCCTCTGCGTTCCCTAGGTCTCCATCACTCCCTGAGTCGTCGTTCTCGGGTTCTGCCTCTGAGCCGCCGTATGCCGAATCTCGATCTCTCCGGCCCTCCAGATCGGATTCTGGCTCCGACTCGATGTCTTCTCCAACATCGAGCTCCGACTCGGACCATACCGGTGCTGATCCGCTGCCATACGTTGCGTAAGTCGAATACGCTGTAATTCCGAAACGATCTTGTTCCTCGCGCATCGCCTCGAGCATGCGCTCTCTGCGTCGTGCCTCTTGCATCATATCCGTCAGGTCGCTATTCTCTGGGTCAAGGTCCTCGCCAATTAAATGCAAGCGAAGCTCGCGACGGAGTCCGACCCAAAAAATCTGCCGTAGATGGCGCTCAGTTACGTCGCGGAACCGGTTTGCCAACGCTTCAATATCCTTTGCGAAGTCTCGTACTGTCGAAGCGCCCTGTTTCGCGCCCTCCAGACGTTCCCGCAGACGTAGCTTGAAGTCCGGTGGGAAGCACTCGTCAAACAGCGCTGCATAAATTCTTTCCAACGTCCATCGAGAACGGTACATCGCCACGTGCCTCATGAAGAACTTGGCTGCTTTGCCGTCCAAAAATTTCACGAGCAGTTTGATCGCCGTCGTCTCGTCCAACCCGTGGAGTTCAATCCAAGTATCAACCTCATAGACCCAATGGTCGAACACGTCCAGATCAGGTTCACCACTGTACCGAAAAGGCTCTTTGACCTTGATCGTCGCCAACACACGCCGCAGCTTGCTGCGTCTTGCCGCTCCGTCCCTCCTCTCGCCAACGGCCTGATTACCACGGCGCTGCGCCGGGTTTCCGTCGCTCGAGCTGGGAGACTCGTCGCTGTCCGTGCTGTATTCAGAGCTACTGGAGCTCGGCTCAGGCAGTGTCGAGGATCTCGAGTTCCGGTGGCGGTTACCATGTCGCGTCCGATTTTGCTTCGGCACTCTCGGCTCGCTCAATACACACATCGAGCCGCACCGTATGACAATCTCAGCTTTGTCCGCCAATTTCCCCTCCGCATTCTGATGCTGCCGCGGAGTAGCTACCTGCGGGAGCAGTCCATCACGCGCGCCATCAACTTTTGATTGCGCGTTATCAAGTGCGAGCGCATCGTGTTTCTCATTTTCCTTTATGGCATGGGTGACTTCGGTCTCAAAATGCTCGCCCGAATCAATTTCAGGTAGAAAATTGAATTCTTTTCTATCAAGCAAAGGCAAAAACCATGATCCTGGAAGCGGACCAAGTGTGTCCTCATCATCCATCAAATCCAGCCAGTCGCTCCTGCCCGCGCCCTCCGCACGAAATTTCCTCTTTTGCGTCGGTGAGTCCGGCACTGAATTAATTCCATAATTCTCACTAATATCTTCCTCTATGGTAGGCAAGACATTTAGCATCTGCTCGCCGATGCATCCTACGTGGTGCAATCGACTTGGGAGTTCCTGCTGAACGTTTCCAGCACCACAACTCCGCCTGCGCAACTCGTCGCGAGAAGCGCTAGACGCGACGGTCGCTGCCGCAGCTGCGTGGCGTTCCGCGACCCGTCCTTGTGTCGAAATCGGGGATGCCTCGTGGCCATCAACCCGAGAGCGTTCCATACGCTCGGCCCGATCCATCGCGGGGGATTCCTCAACCCCGGGCTCGGCCATTACTTCGGCCGCACCCTCCATCAACGTGCCGACATCGGCGCCGTTGTGAGGTTCGCGCGCAGTGTGCGCCGATTGGACTATTCCAGCTTCGGAACGGCCCACATCACAGCGCTCGACGATCTCCACCCGTCCATCTCCCATCCAGACCACGTCGAAGCTCGCGATACGCGACGCGGAGCAATCGCCGACGGGTGTGGGAAACGGGGATCGCAATCTCCTCACTAACCAGTCAAACGGGTGTCTGTCGCCGGTGCCGACAGACCCGCCCTCCACCTCCAGACCCCGCTGGACCTCGTGCGCATCGAGGGAAAATTGCATGTCGAAGAAAAAAAATTCTAGCGGCGCTCGGGTGATCAGTCCGGCGCGTATCGCGAATCCAATAAAGATACCACTCAAAAAATGTAAGGTCGGCTACTTTTGAAGTAGGGACGACCCCCGAATGCCTTCTAAAATCGCTACAGATCACACCGAGACTGAGTGGATGAAGTGTAGGATTCCGAAAAGCTACCCTAACTACGACACTACCTACTCTATATAAAGGCGCCCTCCCTGCGCACAGACCCTACTGCGGACTACGGACAAACTACTGACTAATGAAATGACTATGCTACGAGTAAAGACGAGTCGGCGCGCAGTTAAAGACTGCGCGCCGCGGAAATATATGATGCCGCGGCTGCGGCTCGGATGCAGTAGGCGGCCCGGCTATGCCGGCCCCGTTACAGTACTAGTCCAAAAACAAACATTCTTTGTCGTTCTTGCGAGATTAACTTCAATTCAAGATGCGCCGCCGCGGCGTCAACAAAGACCTTCCCGCTCTGAATCCGAGCACTGCACCCGCTTGGCAATGAATGAATGTACCGTATGCATGAACGCCGGCTCGTGCCTTTGCATGCAACCAACCAACCAACGCGGCCAAGTCCTTGTCTCCAGTTTGCCCCAGCTGGCATAATACTCCGAGTCGTCCGGCGCGCTGTCCTCTCCGGTGCAGTGCGTGCGAGTCGCGCGGCGTGGATGCCCGAAACTCGAAACGCGCCGCGTTGTGCAGGTAGCAACGGTTTCAAGATACCCCATTCGACGGATTTCGGTCTCCGACGTACGTACACTCAGGTACGGACAGTATCAGATGGTATCATTGATTTTCGTGATGATGCTGATGATGCCGTCAGACTCACTCGAATATTTGGATTAACACATGAAAGCGTTCCCCTCGCTTTGACTATCTAATTGGCAGCAGCTCCTCTTTGTGCTCCTAAGCCGACATGCCAAGCCTGAGGCAAAAAAAAAAAAATCAACGACGACATTGGTGGTCCCACGGAGCCCGAGCGGAAGGTCTTCAAGCCTCACTGGCAGGCGCAAAATGCCTTCAATCGTCGGCTTACTTGTGCAAAATTTGCGCCCTCGTTCCTGGTCATCATTGGCGTCTCTTTGCAAGCTTCCAGGCCCAGAACAGACGCCCACCAACCTCATTCGACGAAGGATAGGAGTGGCGTGCTGCCATCGGATCGGGTGCCTGCCTCCGGTATGTCCGCCTCCGACGCCGACGCCGCTGATGGCGAGAATCCCGCATGCGTGAAGTGTCTCTGACCTTACTTACTGTACACGAAGAACAAAACACACAACGGCCGTTTCTCCGCGAATTTACGCTACTACCGATGTGTCCTACTCCGCACGACTGCGTCGTCACTCGCCACTCATGATCACATACGATTTTCCGCTGCGTCTAGTCCCTGCTCGATCCCAGCCCAGGGCATCATCATCGACATCGCGCATCGACGTCGACGTCCTCGAGACGCGTCCGCGTCGTCAGACCTGGTTCCTGCGCATGCGTCGTCTCCAGAATCACATGCCGCCTGGAGCGAGAATTTCCAACGCTCATGAGTCCGTGCACTTTATATGTTCCTAGAATGATAGGAGCTCCGTCCGTCGGTCGTCCCCACCCGAGGAAGCGGAAGCGGTGCAGCAAAATTAAACGCCGCAAGCACGCACGCATCAGCGGAGTTTGGATTTTCCGCGGTTCGGCGAAAGGTCGGTGATGAACGGGTGATGTCGGACACACGCTCAGCGGATCCACACGGTTGGGTCAGACTGAGATTGGATTCTGCCAAGCCAAGAGAGTGAGGGAGATCAAAGCGGATCTGGGTGTTGCAATTAATCTTGTCGTGCTGGAGAATCGTCACCCACATCGTCTTCTGCCAGATGAACTTTGAACCAGAAGAGAAGATGGTGGACCGCGCGAGTATAATAAATCCCCCCCGCGAAGAAGTAGAAGTAGAAGCTCATCATGCTGGCCCGAGATGTCCGACAACAGCCATAACGTTGCCTCTTCACCCTACAGCGCCGCGCATGAATAGTAAATATCTCCCTCCCAACATGACCATATTTTACAGGCACTTTCTTTGCGCAAAATCTACCGGGCACGGGTCAAATGACCGCAGCCTTGAACGCTTTCTGCAGTGGAATAAATCTCTGCTCCCCATTGAAAAATGACCCAAGTACCTTCTTCTCTTCGTCGTGGACCCATCCTGGCATCCTCCACAGCAGCAAACACCTTCAGCGCCCGGCACACGACCACAACAGAATCGCATCTTCGCTCCGGCCGCAACATACTCGCGAAACAGCGTCCACCAATAATCAGTGGTGCGTACCGCCCGCGCCGTGTCCTTGTCGATGGCGAACATCTTGATGTAGCTGGCAGCGACGCCGAGGGACGGCTCCCCGTAATGAGCGGTGAAGCCCATGCGTCCCGTCCCGTAGAACCGGCGCCCCATTTCGATCTTCCCGCGCTCGCGCGCGGCCTCGTATGCCGTTTGCGCGCCGAGGAAGAGGTCTGGGGCCTCGTTTGCGTCGGCCAGCCCGACGGAGATGATCTCGAACCGGTGCTTGGCGGGTAGATCGCGGGCATCGACGCCTTTGTGGTGCAGCCGTAGAGCGAGCATCATCTCGCGTTCCCTGGCCGAGCCTGAAGGTTGTTCGGGGAGGCGGAGGGCTGCGACGAGGCAGTTCTTGAGGGGCGCCTCGTAGTATTCGATCCATTGGATGAGGTCAAGGTACCCCGTGTCGATATCGATGCCGGCGCGTTCTTTGATTTTGTCGTTTTGCCGCTGAACGCTTTTGCACTCGGTTTTGTGCTGCGGCCAAGCTGCGACTTGGCATTTCTTACTCTGCGGAAGAGAAGAAGTTTAATTGAATATCGGTGCATCGCTGGTACACGTACGCAGTATAGAGCGGTTGAGCAAGCTTTACACTTGAAGAGCTTTCCGGGGGAGCCATTGTGGATGGCGAGGTCCCGCTGAAAAGTGAAACAGCCGCCGCATGTCGCATGTGTGTGGATGGGATCTCGGTCGTGGAAGAGCGGAAGGTCGTGTGAGAGGCGAACGTGTTCCATAGCGGCGGAGAGCGGGTGGGTGGCACCGAGATCGTGGCAAAAGACAAGAAGCGCAACGTGACACTGGCAGCTGACGTCATTATCCGATTTGAATTATGTCCGTTGCCGACGGCCGCCGTGCCCTACTGAGGCTGGCCCGTCGGCCGATCTATCCCGGGTGGATCGGCCAGATTCGGCACGATCTCGGCGTACCACTGTACCCCAAGGGGGGATTGGCGCCCAATACGCGCTCTGATTGTTCCACCCGTCGGCCGAGGTGCATCCGAGCAAACACTGCCGCAGATCCGGTTACCAACACTCAGCAGCCCCTCGCCGCTGGATACCCGCAAAGCCGGGGACTGCCAACTATTTGAATATATTTTCGACTCTCACAACCTCGGAGAAAATTTTCAGTCTGTCTAGAGACTAGCCAAGTATCGGCCGAGAGTAGAAAAAAGTGTCCCGAGCGGATCTGCCGGTCCTTCGGCATCAACCGGCCTTCCGGCACACGCGTTTCCGCAAGCGGTGTATGCCCTGTCGGCCTCGGCATTGACGCGGAGGGGAATCCGGACCCTCCCAGCTCTCGTCTTTCATTGATCTCCTGTCTCCGATGTGTAATCTAGCGCGCGAAGGCTCGAAACAAGCTGTACACAGGAATCTCATCTAGTCCGAGTCCGCATATTTCCCGTGCTTCTTCGACTTGCCCTTCGGGTACTTGCTCCCCTTGACTTTCCCATTCGTGTTCGTCTTCTTCTTTACCGGTACCCCCCAGTCCTTTTCCTCCTCCTCCTCCGAAACCACCGGCTGTTCCGAGTCGGCTCCATGCCCGACATCCTCCTGTTCGTCGTCCAAGTACGCCGACTCGGATGGCGCAATGTCAGCATCTGAAACAAGCATCAATCGTCGTTCCCAAGCGCTCGCCCCACTACATACCAGCCGACTCGGAGTCGCAGCTCGAATACCCAAGAGTCTTCGCGAACAACTTGCAAAGAACGTTCCCCGCATGGGGCAGCTCGCCACCGGCGACCTTGCGCATCGTCGCGTCGAGCGTCGCGCGCAGCTTGAGTGCTTCGGCTACGGTTTTGGTGTCGTCCGAGTCCGAGTCAAGGTCCGAGTCTTTGATGCGGTCGAGGAGGACCCGGATGCAGGCGTCTTGAACCTCCGGATAGCTACCGACAAGTTAGCGGCGCCCTGTAATGCTGGTGCGCGCGCGGACGAAACGTACCGCGAGCTCAATATGGAGAACGTTTCACCGACGACAGTCCCGGGGTTGAGGTTTTCCTTGATCGCAGCGAAAGCCTTTTCTTCGAGTTGTCGGAGCCCGAACTGCGCTTTTCAGTAACACGTACACACACACACGCACAAAAAGAAGAAGCGGACCTTGTGAGCGAGATGATACATGGATTTCGGCGAGCACGTCGGCGTGCCGTCAACGCTCTCTTTGTCGAAGCAGATCTTGCTCGTGTACAGGTAGAATACGAGCGCCTCGAGGCTGAAGAGGGTCCGAGTCAGCGACTTCATTTCTTTTGAAACCCGCAAGGGACTCGGGTACTCACGTTTTGAAAGCGACTCCATGGACGATGGCGACGCGGTAGACGTCCGTTGGCGCCGTGCGCGAGCCGAGAGGGACGGCGGCTTGAATATCTTCAAAGTCATCCCCCAGCGACGGCGACGGAGAACTAGCAAGTGCGCATCGTCTCAGTGTGAGGTCCAAGTGTCGACTGCATGAAACACACTGGTGCTCCTCATTTTCGGCGTCCTCGAGGTCGCTGTCGTCGATATATTCATTCGAGCTTGCCTCCTCCTCGACGGGCCCGCAGTTGGAAGCGAAGAGCACTATCGAGTCGTCAGTTGCGAGCACTGACAGGGGCCGAAATTCCACTCACGTTGATCCAACTTGTCCGAGTGGCCCGCAAGCAGCGATGAATTGACGAAGACCGGTTTGAGATCGGTGACCACGTCGCAGATAGACGCGACGCGACGATTGTACGCATAGATTTTGAGGTCCGCCATCGCCTCGCCGCGCAGCGCTCGGTGCAAGGCACCAGCGAGCTGACGGTCGACAGAGCGAGGCAGCGGGGTGGGGAAATCGGGGAGGCTGACTGTGATAGCCAGCTCCAAGGTTGCCGTCGACGACAAGACGTATTGTGCGATGAGAAGCCCCTCCGGAAGCAGCGGGTCAAGGTAGGGCAACATCATCTCCTTCGTGAAATCTGCCGAGGTGCCAGTGGGGACGACGACAGCAGGAGCTTCACCGTCGTCCGAGGTGACGGTGGCGACGACCTTGATGGTGATTCGTCCGTAATCGGCCGTGACAACGCGGTGTGGGTCGAAGTAGAGGGAGAGCGTGGAGCTGGGGATAAATGTGCCGTCGCGGGAAATGGCTGCCAGTTGCTGCTCGGCACTGACGACGTTGGCGACGACGGCGCAGTTGAAGCGCCAGCCCAAGCCACACGCGTCCGAGGTCTCGCACGTCGCAGAGCCCTTCAGGGTGACGGAGAAGAGCGAGGTGATGCCCAAAGGGGTCCACAGGTCGTCGGCGGCTTTGTTGAGGAACATGGGGGGAAGAAAGAAAGCGACGAGGGACGGTAAAGTCTCTCGCCCTTTTCCTTTGAGTGGGGAAAGAGCGTCTGGAGTCTGGACTGTCGCTACGCTTCGAAAAATGATTCATGAAAGCGTAAACGACTGGAGATCAAGACGACGATGGATTTAGCGCTTAGAGTCAATCAAGAAGACAAAGTAGAACTCACAACACGCCCGCTATCCCACACTGTTTGTGTCTCCAGCCAGCCAATTCGTCAGACATGAGAGAAGGAAAGAAAAGGGAAGGACACGTCACTGACTCACATGTCAGATTGATGTCACCCATCTCTCATCTTGTCTCCGCCGCTCATGTCGAAACACGAACCGCGCCTTCCTCCCGAGTTGGAGCGACGCATACTCATGGAAACCGCCCTAATGCATCCACTCGAAGCGAAGACACTGCTCCTGGTTGCATGGCGCGTCAAAGAATGGTCTGTTTCCACCAAACTCTAACCACTCGCCGTTAACAGCAGACAGGGTAGAACCCCTCATCTACCGGACACTCATAGTCAGCGTAGACGACTCGCTGGACAGTTACCGTCGCCTGGAAATCTTCCCCCGCATGAATCCTGCCGCTCTGCAATCCCTCGTCTCCCGTAACTCGCCAGCATTCGTCTCCTTCGCAGTCCAAAACCTGCTTATCTCGCGGAGCCTCACCCCACACGAAATCCAAAACCTACTCTCGATATGCTCCGGGGCGCGCGAAGTGATGATCGAGTCGCCGCCCATCGCCAGCGAAGCGCTTTCGGCGCCGCTCCCGAGACTACGGCGCCTCAGGACAAGCGTCGCGGAGTTCTTCGAATCTGACCCCCGACTCCGAGTCGTCGGCGCCGGCGAAGCCCGTATCGAGCCTCAAGACAGTCTTCGACAATCTCACGCATTTGGAGATGTTCGACCGCGACGCGAAGCTCGACACGTTCCTCCTCCCGGCGGCCATCCGGCTTCCTTCCCTCACGCATTTGGCGATATCACCCATGCGCCAGTTAGCTCGCACTCCCACCGATGCCCAGGCCCTCGTAGCTGCCGCTCTGAGCAGCTCCAAGTTGCGGGTCTTCATCGTCGTCCTGTATAGCCACGACCCAGAAATCGTCTATGACGCTGTGTTAACGCGAGAACCCGGCTTTGTGTGCTTGGCGTATTTGACGAATCACTGGGAGGATTCGTGGAGGGAGGCTGCGACGGGCGGGATGGATTTTTGGGAAAGAGCGGACGAATTTGCGGAGAAACGAAGAGCGGGGGAGGTTGAAGGTGAGTTTTCCTCTGCCTTGCGGGGGCTCGTTGCTGAGGGATGCTTTACAGCTGGGCAATATCGACTGACGCTCGGTTCTGGTTGAACTCTCTGGCAGAGTCTCTGATCGTGTTTGCAACCCCAGATTTGGCGATTATCACTGGAGGGTCCCTCGTCATGGCGGCGTCATTACACTCCGGATTTCGCCTACCGTCTCTTCTTCGACTTCCGATAAGACGAAGGCGTGCCTGTGGACTTGCAATCCGCGTCGCGTTTCGCGTTTCCCATCGCTCAAACGCCGCTGTGCGCTGCGCCGCGGGCTTATCTACAGCAAGCAAGGCAAGGCATTCTAGAATCGATTCGCCGGCAAGGTAGATTACCGTCCGCGCGCGCGCTTATCGATTATCGATTGCGATTACGCCCAAGTACGAGGCGCGATCTTGATTATGATCGGAGGTGCCGTTTCCGGACGGGGCAGCTGATCCTGATGCGGGTCCGGGACGCCTCCTCTGGAGCTATTTAAGGCGGGACGTCTGTCTCGGCGTCTTCCCCTCACCCACCTACGTCGCTTTCGAGCGCCCTCCCACCTTCCCCTCCCCACCGACACTTTCGCTTCTCCCTTCTTCGCAACCCATAATGGTGCGTCGTCGGGCCCGTCGCCGTAATGCAGATCGCTGACGACGCGCGGCGCAGGGCGTTACCGTCGAGATTCTCAAGGAGGGCGATGGCACGACGTTCCCGAAGAAGGGCGACACCGTCACGATCCACTACGTCGGGACGCTCAGCGACGGGAGCAAGTTCGACTCGTCGCGCGACCGCGGGGACCCGTTCAAGACGCAGATCGGGGTGGGCAAGGTGATCAAGGGCTGGGATGACGGTGCGCTTCCTCGTCTGTGCACTTGCAAGCCGCTGACGTTCGTGGCGAAGGTGTACCGCAGCTTTCCTTGGGCTCCAAAGCCAACCTCATCGTCTCGTCGGATTACGGCTACGGCGCGCGCGGCTTCCCGCCCGTCATCCCCCCGAATTCGGAGCTCAAGTTCGAGGTGGAGCTGCTCAAGATCAACTAGATCCGAGTCGTCTCGTACCTACCTACCTGCCCTGCCCTCCTCATCATCATCGTCGTCGCATCCGTCCCGGACCGTCTGTCGTCGTTTTATCTCGCTGCCGGCCGTTGTACATTTTCCCGTCCCCTCCTGTTGTCACCTGTGTTGTATCGCGATTTTCTTGTGCAAATAAACTCGTCCCGCTCCCCTCCCCGTCTTTCGATTCCCGAGCGCGCGCGCACTGCGCATATCGCTATCCATCGATGAGATTCGCGTAAACCCCTGAGTATGAGCTGACGTCTGCACAGCCGCCGCTTTGGCGTAGCGAGGATCGCGTGTTGTCCGTCTGTCCTGTTCTGGCCAATCGCCATTCTTGGATTTGCCACCAATTTGCGTTGCGTCGGGTCGGGTGCTCTACGCGCACAGATGAGAGCTTTCTCTCGCTCCGCCTTGAGCTGGAGCCCGTTATCGATAAATTATTTATACATCGGCGTCGGCGGCGGCTCGCAACCGTTGTCGCAACTTGAGGAAGCGCACCGATGAGCGGCGATAAGCGGTTGTGAATATCGCCACTCATCATCGGAGGCTTCTCCGCTTCCATCTGTCAACTCTCCTTCCGAGTCGGAAATTACTTATCCATGACCACGCATGGGTTGGCGCCGGCCCGGGGCGGCCGGGAGGGTGAGCTCTATCAATTGTGGGCGCCACTGGCAGTTTGTGCCTCAAATAAACGTGCTTTTCATCTCCGGAACTAGGCACTTGAACTGAGCGCCTCGTAGGAGAATGATGAGTTAGCGCGTCCGGCGGCCGACGGGAATTGCCTGATTGGGAATCCTTCCTTTTGGGGGATCCGATGACCAGTACAGCGAGGGCCGGCGCTCGGGACGATTGCAGGCCATCCGGATCTCAAGTTGTGTGGATGGCAAACCGCATCGCAACGGCGCGTTCGGCAAGACGCGGAACGGCCGGAACCTTGCGGATCGCGCATCTGTCGTGAGCGACAGTCGTGGGAAGCTTGCCAGCTCTGCCTCCTTCTCTCACTCTCTCACCAGCGCGCACGCCCAGGCATGGACCGCATCCGTCGCTGACGGCTGCTATGCCCCTACTTACCGGCACCGCTTCACTCGGCGCCAACCTCGAGTCGCGAACCCTGCCTGAGCAGCTCCGAGTGTCATGCCATCCGGTTGCCAGAAGCGTGTCAGCACGGGCCTTAAATCTCGCAACCGGCGAGCCCCACGCCCACGCCGACCATAATGCATCCTCGCGAGACCGACCCGCTGCTTCAATGGACAGCGACTCCTTCGCCTCGCCGAAAAGCGACTTTCCTCTGGTGCGTCCGAGTCGCGCTTGGTGCCACGTCACATTCTAATGCCGACTCAGGCTCCTTCCCGTCCTCGCGCTCAGTGGGCTCGAGGTAAGAGCGTGCTGCAGTACGCGTCCGGGTCTCTCACCTCGAACGTACAGCGAGGAATCTCCATGTCGAATTACGTGGAGCACTCGCAACACACTGTTTGTCGCGGTACGATCCTTTCGACCTCTCACAGCAGTTACTTACCCATACGCAGGAAAGCCGTATCCGTGCGGTTCTTCGTTCAGAGCGTTCTTCGAGCTGCCAGGGTTTGGCGCCTACGTTGACTATCGTGCGTTCGCCTCTCTTCTCCTCCCTTCTCGCTGATGACGTGTCGGCAGACGATGTCTACACCGCCGTGGTTGCGAGTTTCCTGACGATTGGGTACTGGAGTGTAGCGGCGGACCGGCGCGGACGCAAAGTGACCATATTGGCGTCCACGCTCGGCTTGGTCCTCATGTGCGCCATCTCCACCGTCGCGTCGTCCTCTTCCCGCAGTTGATGCTCCTAGTGATGTCGTCTACCATCTCGTCGCGCACGTTCAGATGGCGCCGGCCACGGCGGCAGTCGTCCTTCGAACGGGGCTCGTCCTGCAAAACCTCATCGGCGCGGGCGTGCCGGGATACATCGGCGCCTCGCGAGCGTGAGTTTATCCTTTTAACACTCTTCTCAAGGACGCTAACGTGTGTATTACAGGTACATATTCGACGTCGCAGAGTCGCCCTTGCAACGGTACAGCTTTCATCTCCACGCAATGTCCTCCTCGACTTATCGTCTACTATTTAGGATCACGCTATCGGCTCTGAACGACGTGGCGACGTTTGGAATGCTCTTCTTCGGCGCTGTTGTACGTGGATTGATGATTCAAGCTTGCAATCCTGGCTAACAACGAGCAATAGGTCGGGCACTTCGTTGGCTATAGGAACGCGTACCTGCTCGGGACTATCATCGGAATCGGCAACTGCGCGTGGATTTACTACCTTCTCCCTGAATCCTTGTCCGCCTCTGCTCCCATCACCGAGGCGGACACGGACGTCGCGCCGAAGTCCGCCCTCAGGACGTTGTTCACTCCCATCAATGTGTTGTTCCAAGGCCACGCCGTTGGCGTGACGGCGCTTGCTTTCTTCATTTGGTGTTTTGCGGCCGTGAGCGAAAATTTCCTTTGCAACATCCCATTTCCTGAATCCCCTCGCAGGCTGCGGACGTCGCGGTCATTCGGTATACCTTGGCTCAAGCAGCCTCAGTCGTAACGGGCCCCTTGCCGGTATTTCTTTTGCCGCGTCCTCGTCGCCTCACTGACCTTTCCTCAAGCTCTGGGCCGAATGGATCGGCTACACCATCCCGCGCGTCATCGGCATGGGCTCCCTAGTGATCGTCATCCCCCTCATCGTCCGGCGTTTCCAGCACAAACACGTACTCATCGGCAACACGCACACCCGCGCCGAAAGCGAAGACCTCGCACTGCGCGTCGCCCTCCCGCTGACGCAGCACGGCTTGCTCCTGTGCGCGGTCGCGTGCGCCGGCGTCGTGGGCTTCACCATGCGCCTGTCCGCACTCTACGTGCTCTTGGTCGCTCTCCTCCCGCTCGCCACCACCGCGCTCCCGCCGCTGCTGTACGCCCTCGCGGCGACGTACCACCTTAAGGCGCGGCGCAGCCCGGGCGAAATGGCGCAGCTGATGAGTGCGCTCGCGCTGGGGGTGTTCTTGTTTAATGGGATTTCGGTACGCGCGCGTAGACATATATACAAGGTACATGCTGATGTGGTGCACTTGACAGTTCGAGTGGTACGGAGCGGGCATATCGGCGTTTGGCGCTACGGCGGCGTGGGCGGTGGTTGCGTTGGCTTGGCTGAAGGTTGCGTTGTGAGTACTAGTAGGAGGTATTCGTACCTGGATATGATTTTTGTCCAATGAGATCCTCTACCCAAATTCCCGGTCAAGAAATCCAGGTTTGAACGGACTCGAACCCGAGTCCGTTGGCGTTGGCATGAATTCAGTCAAGAGCGAGAATCTCGGATCAAAACGGAGTGACTGTCAAAAAAAACTTCTTCGTCTTGGCCGCCACCGTCTTGCGCAATGGCGTTGGTCTCGCGGGTCCATGGATCCACCGCAATCCCCGCGCCGCCAACACACCATGATGGCTGCCACACACCTGCCAGCCCGCCGCCAGCGAAGGCCCCGCACATCGGGCTTGCCGACGTGGCGCAAAGTCCTCCCCGTCGTTTTCCTCTCACGGGGATACGTTGGCCCGCGGTAAGTCGCTTGTCTCTGGCGTGCGGCAGGAAGCTAGAATGGCGTCGCTGACTCGGGACTGGCAGGCTTCCTGACCCGGCCCTGCCAAGCCCCGCTACATAAACAGACGTGGATGAGAGGTCCTGCGAGACCGACGCTACGCTGCGCGGAACGATGTCGACCCTCACGCCCCTCGATGCCTTCGAAATCGGCTCCGACTCGATATACCTCTCGAGGCGTGGCTTGCCGAAGGCACCCGACGGACACTATGACTGGGAGAATCGCGAGGATCCGGAGCACAGTCCCCAGGGACATGCGGGGGTGACGAATCTCTTGAATACGGTGCGTCTATTCTTGGACTTAGAGATCGGTCAGCTCGCTGAGCAGCGTCGAAGATGGAGACGCTCAAGTCAAAGGGCAATATCGTGCCGAGCCCTCGTGTGGTCGTGCGTTTTTCTTTTCGTGTTAGTGCAGGGGGCACTTGCGCTGAACCTGTGTATAGGCAGCCTTCGTTCAGCAAGCGATGCATCCAGACGCTATTGACGATCGACAAGGAGCGGTGGGTGCATTTTCCATGCTGCCGTTGACTCCACTTGACGAGCTTGTAGTTTCAAGG
This sequence comes from Mycena chlorophos, assembly GCA_014461115.1. Classification (NCBI taxonomy): domain Eukaryota; kingdom Fungi; phylum Basidiomycota; class Agaricomycetes; order Agaricales; family Mycenaceae; genus Mycena; species Mycena chlorophos. The sequence goes on from JACAZE010000020.1 coordinate 711,807, forward strand.
CGGCTTGGACCTTTTGTCTCGGCTTCCGTCGTCCGCTCCCATTGCGCAGAAGCTGTCTGACAAGGCAATTGGGTTGCTCTACAACACCCTCCCGCATGTGCGCCTCAATCAGTCCAGATCCTCAGTCATTTAATTCATCCTTGTTAGCCTCGCGCGGCACTCATCGGCCCCGTTCACGAATTTCGTCAAGCAGACGGGGGAGGAAATAATCTGCAAATACCGGATTTGGGTCGGGCGGGTACACCCTATGCCCGGAGCGTGCAAGGAAAGTGGTGCTACGCTCCCACGTCGCTCCCCGACCCCGGCCTGGTCTTCGATATGCTGCTCAAGGCGCGCGGGGTATGCTCTCCCTCCCATTCTCGTCATCCTTCTGCTCAACGTCGATCTTCAGCGGAAGGACCACCCTGGGGGGAACTCCGGTCTTACCTTCGCGTTCGCGAGCATAGCCACGCACTCGCTGTTCCGCACCGATCTGCAGGACTGGTCTATCAACACCACATCATCCTATCTCGATCTCAGCCCGCTCTATGGCATCAGTTCGTGTCCTGTTCTTGATGTCCGAGAAGATGAGCTGACTCCTCCACGAAGACCAGGCTGCCCAGGACCTCGTCCGAAACAAGGCGGAAGGCCGCGGTCTTCTGTATCCGGATACGTTTTCCGAGGAGCGGTTGCTCTTCCTCCCGCCTGCGCCGAGCGCGCTTTTGGTGCTATTCAACCGTAACCACAACTACATCGCCGATATGCTGCTCAAGATCAATGAACGTGGCCAGTGGTCGGATCCGCCGCCGACGGACGCCAAGCTGCGCGCGCTCCAAGACGAACAAATCTTTCAAACTGCACGACTGGTCAAGTGAGCGCATCGAGTTTTTCGTTTCCTCCATGTTTCCTGACGAGGTGAAGCTGTGGCCATCTGATGCGCCTGGTAATGTCCGATTATGTTGCAGGATTTTTGGGGTGAGTGTGCCTGCACTCTGCCTCGCGTTCCTCGCGGTTTATGGGTAGATTGTCCGAAGGAAACGCATGGAGCATGGATCCGTTTGACCCGATCAAGGACGACACGACTGGTATCCCTCTCGAGCGTGGGCTGGGCAACCATTGCAGCGTCGAATTTAATCTACTCTACCGGGTTCGGGTTTCATCCCTCTGTATTTTACACCGCTCATTTCGCTTCGATAGTGGCATCCGACCCTCTCAGCCGATGATCAAAAGTGGACCGAGGACGAGTTTAGCGGGTTGTTCAACAAGAAACCCTTCGATGAAATCACGCTCCCGGACTTTTTCACTGTGATGGCTAAACTCGCGGCTAACGTGAATCCGGATCCGAAGCAGAGGACCTTCGGAGGGTAAGCACGCTCCGCACCCTGCATATTCTCTTCGTTTTTTTTTTTTTATCTCACGTACACTCCTGCAGGTTGACGCGCGGACCCGATGGCCTATTCTCGGATGACGACCTCGCGAGGGTCCTACACGACGCGAACGAAGCGCCCGCCGGCGCGTATGGCGCCCAGCGAACACCCGAGTGTCTTCGGATTGTCGAGATTCTTGGCATCATGCAGGCTCGTCAGTGGGGCGTGTGCACCATGAACGAGTTCCGCAAGTTCCTGGGTCTCAAACAATTCGCCGACTTCGAGGAATGGAACTCCGACGCAGAGGTGGTGGTATGTACCCAGCTCGGCGCGGTATCAAGGCCGTTCTGACGACGATCCAGGCCGCAGCACGTCAGCTATACGGCCACATCGATAATCTCGAGCTCTACACTGGGTTGCAGTGCGAAGACACGATGCCGCTCTCACCCGGTTTGCGCCTCGCGGGCGGATACACGGTGCGTCTCTTTCTTTTCTCTCTTGGCATTTATGTGAAACTGTCGACTTCAGATGACTCGCGCGGTACTGGGTGATGCCATCAACCTCATTCGTGGGGATCGCTTCTACACGTCGGATTTCACGCGTCAGTCTCGTTGCATTTCCTTTGGCGTTCGCTCATATCTCCCTTCGGTTCCTAGCTGCAAACCTGACTGCCTGGGGCTACCAAGACTCCATCAGCGATCCGCACAACGGTGGATTCGTGAGTCCCATCAACCATCAGCGGGGAATGATGCTAATTCTGGCGCTCTAGGGTGCCGCATGTAAGCTTCAATAACATATCCGGGGCAGCCACCAATGCAGTGCTCCAGTGCCGAAACTCCTGATGCGCGCCCTTCCTCGCCACTATCCCTACGTACGTCCCACGTCCTTGCCGCTGATGCGATCTGTTGATCATTGATCGCAGAACTCGGTGTACACATGCTTCCCGTTCTTCACGCCGGAGAAAATGAGGTCAAGTCTCACAAAATTGAAGCTCGCGGACCAGTACACGTTCACTCGCCCTATCGCCGTGCCGGTCACCACCGTCCTGAATAACTTCACGGCCATCGATTTCGTGTTCAAGGACCCAAGGACGTTCCCGACGCCGTACGATCTTTCCAGTGAGAAGATTTAAGATCCATTTTTGCGTCTGAGCTAATATTCAACAGAATTGGGTAACGGATATGGTTTCATGCTCGCATTCGACACTCCCGCAAAGTGAGGAATCTTATCTTATCGTTATCATATCTTATCCGTTGTCGTATCTAATCGCGCATCTTATCAGGCATGATCCGGATTATGCCCGCGCCGCACACGCTCTGTATCCCAACGCAGAGGCGATGAAGGAATATTCGACTTGGTATGCGGGGATCCTCCGCGACCTACTGAAGCAGCATACCTGGCGCACTAAGGATTCCCCTCGAAACTTCGTCGATATCACGCGCAATGTGATCAACCTCGCGGGGGTCCACTGGGCGACCGACAAGCTGGTGCGTCCCTTGATTCTTCCACTTGGCGAACAGATCTCGATCAAATATAGTGTGGCATTACTCTCAAGACCGCTGCGACGCCAAAGGGACTGTATACAGAGCAGGAGACGTACGACATGTTCGCTCTATTGGTATGTCCGCAGATAATCCAAGGCCCAGCGCTGACCCTTTGTTAGTTTTCGTGCGGCTTCTTCGTAGTAGCGCAGAGTTCTGGCTCATCCGTCATAGGGTCGCGTTTTTGTCCACAGGTGACCAATCCGAGCTCTTCTCGCAAACCTGGGCAGCCTTCGAGCCGGGTGGGATTCTTCAGGCGCTCGTCGCCGACGCGATCCTCGCAATCAACCCACACGTCGCCGGAGGGGTAAGTTTACAGGTATATCTCAGGAGCTTCAGCTAATCACCAACTAGAATGCGATCACGGGCATCATCGGACACGTCTCCAAGTTCCTGTGGCCGCCGCAGAAGAAGCCGTCGTTTGCGTTCCTGTCTCGCATGATCGCGACGGGCCGGCCGTTGAACGAGCTCGTCGCAAACGTTGTTAGCCTGGCTATCGGATCGTCTGTGACCGTTGCTCAAGGTGCGTGCGTCCGGCGCCGATAGTATTCCGCTGATGAGCGTGGAATAGCGGCGGTACACGTCGTGGATTTCTACCTCGATGATCGGCATTCGGGGGAGCGCGCAAAGATCATCGAATTGATTCGCGAAGAGGACCCGAAATCGACCGAGCTCCTGCACGGATATATCCGTGAAGCTATGCGTGCGTCTGACTCCTTCATGAATATTTCAGCGATTTAACATCGGCAGGCCTAAATCCCCAATTTACCGGCCTTTGGCGCAACGTCACCGCCGACGCGTCAATCCCTCAAGGCCCGGAGAAGCCTCCCATCCAAGTCAAAGCCGGAGCCCGCATCTGGGCAAGTTTCCGCAACGCGCATCTCAATCCGCACGACTTCCCCAACCCGACCAACGTCGATCCCAAGCGCCCGAAATCGTCCTATCGTCTACTCGGCGCGGGCTTCCACCACTGCCTCGGCGCTACGTTCGTGGAGCCGGTCATCGCAGAGGTATTGAAGGTCGTCTTCGGCTTGAAGAATGTGCGGCGTGCGCCGGGGGATATGGGGCGATTGGCTGGGTTCACGCAGATAGTCGACGAGACGCCAACGAATGTGTATTTGACGGCGTACGGCGGGACGAGTGCGTGGCCGGGCTCAATGACGATCCAGGTGAGCCGTGTTTCAAGCAACGCGAGGCCACAGGCTGACAGACTTTCAGTGGGATGACGAGGTGGCGAACGGGCATTGACCGTTGTCTACGAGGCGAAGTTATTTCTGCTGAGAGATCTGTAAATTTTTTGCATAAATATCCATCATGAGCGTCTTCTCGCACTTTCCTACGGAATCCTACCTGAGAATACAGCCAACCTCAACCGCAAAGGTCGCCGGCGGGCCAAAGCTGATCGCAGGAGGCAAGAAGCCTTGAGGCACGTCATCATGACGTGCGATCAGCGCGGCAACGGCCTCGGCGCGCGTGGCAGAATGTATGCGCTGTCAAATTATTATCACCACCTGTCCCGAACGCCCATCCCTCCCACTGAGTCCCACCCCGCGCCAGCTTCTGCTTCGTGCACCCCGTCGCGAAGACAGGCTGGTCTTAGCCAAGTGGATGGGGGCTACAAGATGCTGGCAGCCGAATTGCTCATAGAGCGGAGCCCGTTGGTGGCGCTCGGCGACCAATACTCACGGCGCTTAAGCGGCTTGCGGCGTATATAACGCATTGCGGGCAGGTGTCAACGGTCGTCCCAGTCCCTTACCTCCCATGGAACCGACTCACAATCGCTCCGCTACAGAGGCAACTCTGCTCGGTGGCAACGGCAGCACCTTGTCCACGAACGGGGCCGGGAACGGAGTCTCCGGCTTGCCGACTACTTCGTCGCCCACTTCCGGGTCGTCCCAGCTGCCCGATGGCCCAGCGCGGCAGGGTGTTATCCCTCCATCTCACCCCTTCCGCACCCTCGTTCTCTGCTTTGACGGGACGGGCGACCAGTTCGACGCCGATAACTCCAATATCGTGCAGTTCTTCTCCATGCTCCTCAAGGACGACCGGTCCAAGCAGATGGTCTACTATCAGTGCGTTTGCTTCCTCCGCTCGCACCCATAACTGACTCAAAGACACGGATGCTAGAGCCGGGATTGGAACCTACACCATCCCTCAAATTGTCAATCCTTTCTGGTCAAGGGTCGCCAAGGTCTTTCTTCCATCCCTCCGCTCTCTTCGCGCTCATCCGCAGGCAGTTCATCGACGAAGCCATCGCTTGGAATCTTGATGCACACGTCATGGGTTCGTCCCTCGCTTCCGGCGTCCTAGTCCCGCTGCTCAATCCGGATTCTCACCAGCCGGATATGAATTCCTCATGCAAAATTGTACGTCAAGCATTCTTCCCCATCGTCTTCTCGACGCTGACTTGCTCGGCAGATACCGCAAACGACCGAATCTGCCTCTTCGGCTTTTCGCGCGGGGCGTACATCGCGCGCAGGTGCGTTCAGCATTCATTCCTTCCGTCTCCGCCTCAACGGGCAGTCGCTGATGAGCAGCATTCCCGCAGTCTCGCTGGCATGATCCACAAAGTCGGGCTCCTCCCCGCGTCGAACCACCAGCAAATCCCGTTCGCGTACAAGATGTACACACGCGCGGATGATATCGGGTGGAAGCAGTCGAATGCGTTCAAGAAGGCATGTGTTCCCGTTCCCGGCATTCCTCGCTACATATGTACGGATCTGATGCTCGACGTGCAGGCCTTCTCGAACGACGTTGACATCGAGTTCGTCGGCGTTTGGTGCGCCGGTTCAGTACACATCTGCTCACAACAAGATTGACGATTCTGCGCAGGGATACGGTCAACTCCGTCGGCATCTTCCCGCGCCGTCTCCCGTTCACCACGTCCAACACCATTGTCCGGACGTTCCGGCACGCGATGGCGCTCGACGAGCGGCGGGCCAAGTTCAAGGTCAAGCTCCCATCTTCCGGACGATCCCCAATGCGTACGCGCTGATGTGCGAGTAGGTGAACTTCTGGAATCGGCCCGACGAGAAGGAACAGAATCTCGGGACCACGGGTACTACGCCGCCAGTCGCGTCGACTTCTAGTCATGCCAGCGGGAGTTTGCCGAAGCCGAGCAAGCAACACTCGCACCAACTGCTCGAGCAGCGATACGCGCGGGATCGTTCGGTACCGACGGACATCGAGGAGGTTTGGTTCGCAGGTTGTCACTGTGGTGCGTGCATGTTCCCTCTCCTTCGGCTCGCCCATACTGATGCTTCTGCTCATAGACGTTGGCGGCGGCTCCGTCTCGAACGAAACCACGACCAACCTCGCACGCATTCCGCTGCGTTGGATGATCCGCGAATGCTTCCGCGCAAATAGCGGGATCATGTTCGACTGTGCAGGACTGCGCGCCGTCGGGCTCGACCCGGATACTCTGTACCCGTTCGTGAAGCCGCGTCCGCCGCCGCTTGAGGTGCCGAGAGGCTCGGAGCTGAGGGTGTTGGATGTGCGAACGGCGGAGCGCGCCTCTTCTGGCGCGAAGGGCGACGATGTCGACGCAGACGCAGACACAGACGCCGACGCCGGCACCGAGGAATCCGAGCAACCCGCCGCCGCACACCCGTACAAAACCGAAGAAGAACACGACCTCCTCGACACGCTCTCCCCGGTGTACGACCAACTCTCCCTCGCGTGGTTCTGGTGGGTCCTCGAGATCCTCCCGCTGAAGCAGCGCTACCAGCGGGGCGACAATCAATGGGTCACTACGATTTGGGCGAATCTCGGGCGGGCGAGGTTTATTCCAAAGCAGGTGCAGAATGGGGTGAAAGTGCATCGGAGTGTGAAGGTGCGCATGGAGACCGCAACGGCTGACGAGTCGGAGGAAGGAAGATTCTATCGGCCCAGGGCCAAGTTTGATTTGGCGAGGACGATTTGGGTGGATTGAATGAAAATCCGTTTATATTCATAGGCTTCATTCGGGTCGTTCTTGTTCCTTGCGAAGTAATGTATTTACGATAAATAACGCTGAAACCCGCTTCTCTATCGTAAAATGGCCCTCGACGGCTAGTTCTCTAGCTTCCATGATCTGTTAACCATATCAGAAATCTATGGTGGTGAAACTTGCCCTTGCAAGCAGCGACTTATTACCTCTAGCTTGGCTGTTAAAATCTTTATCTCTCGCGTGCAACGATGGAGTTTGAACCATAATGGTCCAACCATGGCACGCAAGTTGCCGCGCAGGGAAAGAGACTCATTCAATCTCGTTCCGCACTCTTTCAACAGTTAATGAAGAAAATTAAAGAACAGATGCGTTTTTCTTCACCTAATCAGTTCCGCATTCAACTCCTTGAATGTTCCCAAATTCAAGCCGCCCTCACCAACACGCCACCAAATAACCTCCAACTCTTCCATGGCCTTGCGCAAGGCTGTGCTCCTCCGTGTCGGAGACGCTGCGCGAGCAAACACGATGATCATCGCCAAAATCGGGAGTGCGATAAGAACAGTATGGGCGAGCCATCGCGGGATGGGAACAGCGCTGAGAACGGACGAGGCGATGGTCGTGTCGTCCGAAACGCCGTCGGGGGTTGAGGCCATGTTGACGCTGCCAGGGCAGTTGTGATCGTTGTGCACCCTCGTCGTGCCTTTTATCTCGAGGCCAAGTGCGCTTGGTATTACTCACTCCACTGGTTGTTGTGATTGCTTGGAATCGGAGCCAAGATATGCGCATTCGGCAGCGGGAGAAGGCCAACAGCTGAGTGATACAGTACTATATGCCAAGAGTATCACGAAAGTTTCCCGGGGACTGGGTGCGGTGCTCGTAAATATAGCTGCGGCGGTAGGGCCGAACTCCCGAATTCCGGCCGATGATGCATGCCGAAGGAGTCGGCAACCTGGCCGATGATCCGGGGTGGATCGGCCAATGGGCCTGTAGCCCATGGCGAACGTTGGCAACGGACATAATATTCATGATCCGGGCAAGCGCGCGTGGGATGCGATGAAGGTCGTCGGCCGAAATCGGACCCGCGGTTGCTCGGCTCCGACGCTGTCTTTCCACGTGGCGCTGCCGCTGCCTCCCGCCACCCACGATGAGCCGCAGCCTCGTTGTCGCCCAATTGTCGCGGGCAGGGAATAGCCTCTTGTGGCCACTCGCGACCACGAAAGGCTTCTCGCCCTCGCGCGGCGTGAACGCAGACACAAACACATGCTTCGCCGGAGCCACATGCCTGGGTGAGTAGCGGGTCATCTGGCCACGCAGAAGCGGCCGGAATCAACGCTTCAAGCATCTTTGCATGCTCTCCAACGATGGCGACGGCGAGATGGTGCATAAAAGGCAGCGGAAGGTCCGGGTCGCCGGTTGCAGGCCGCCAATACACGCACGGGTCTTCGCCTCCTTCATCGAGCAATGCAACTTGCGCGCTCCCTCGCCCTTGTCGCCCTCTTGAGCCTGCGGTCGGCACTGCCAGTGGTTGCTGCGAGCGACGCAGCGTGCCGCGGGGAGTGCTCGTACGAGACGGAGTACGCGTCGGTCAAGATCGTGCGTCTGCTACTTTCCTCCCTTCGCCTTCTCGACTTACTCGGGCTCGCAGTCCGGCTCGTCGACCGCCGTTTCCGATCTCAGCCTCGCCGGCGGGTGGTCCGTCCTCGCCTGTGACTCGACCGCGACGGAGCAGGAGATCCAGCTGGTGTGTACCGGCACCGAGTGCGAGCATGTGTTCTCTGGACACGGGGCGGTGGATACGATTGTGCGGTTGCCAGAGGAGGTGCGTCGTCGTCGTTTGGTTCCCTTTTCTCGCCGCCGCTCGCTGACGAACGCATTCTCCAGTGTGGTGCCAACACTTTCGGGCGTATCGCCAGCGTCAAGGTCGACTCGGCTCGATCCCCGTCGGTATCGGACGTCGTGAGTGCGACGGTGGGCAACATGACGGGCACGGCGTTTCGCATGGAAGTGGATACGCATTTCGCCAAGGCGAATGCAGCTGTGTGCGTTTGCTTGCGGGCCGTTTCTTTCTCTGTCTGACGAATCGTACAGGACAGGCCCGGTCTCGTTTACAATCGAGGGATACAATTATCACGAAGCCGCGCCGGCGTCGAAACGAGACGATTCCAGTGCGTGTTCTTTTCCCTTTGACACGCCTCTTTCCCTCATCCGTTTGTTTCTCAGATCCGACGTCCTACAACGACACCGACTCCACCACCCTCCCCGCACTCATCCTGTCCGAGACCCTCCCCATCTTCAGCACCTCACTTGACTGCCCCAACTTCACCGCTACCCTCTCCGCATCCGCAGCGCTCGACGTCAACTTGACTGTGAGCCTCGGCTTGGTCGTCGCGGGGACGGTTATCCCCGCGAATATCACCGAATTTGCGGTGTTTGCGGGGTTGGATGGGACGGCGGGCGGGAGGCTGGAGGTCGATGCCAGTGCGCTGGTGCGTCTTCTTCGTCTCCTTATTTTTTCCGAACTAATGCGATATATCGATACGCAGGGAACATACTCGACGGGCGAGGTGTCGTTGTACTCTGTCGCACTTGCAGGGGTTGACGTTCCCGGGATCTTCACGCTCGGGGCAAGCTTCCACCCGTCTGTTCTCTAGTACGACGAGCTGACTGTCGTCACGGTCTTAGCCGATGTTCGACCTCTACGCCCAAGTCGACAGCACAATCGCCTCGGGCGACCTCACGCTCGGTGTGGACCTCGACTACGCCGTCGATAACGCACGGGCGTATATCCCCGCGAAGGATCAGCCTGCGAGTGGCGGGGGGTTCACCCCGGATGACAGCAGTGCGTTTGCTGTCTTCCTTCTCTTCCCCACCCTATGATATCCGAGTTTTGCATACTGAATGTGTTGCAGAACTGACGCTCTCCGTCCTACCGAGCGTCATCGCCAACGGCAGCATCACGGGGCACCTCATCCCGCAGCTCAGCGTCGGGCTCAACGCGTTCAGCGGCATCGCGACGGCGGAGGTGTATCTCAACCTCGATGCGTCCGCGACGTTGGATCTGGACCTTACCGCCTCTGCCTCTGCCTCGACATCGACTTCGGGCAACGCAGCCAGCGGGTCGGTCGACGGGTGTCTGGGCGTCGACGTGGGTATCGCTGTAAACTTGGGCGCGGAGGGTGATTTGTTTGGGTTTATCAGTGGGAGCGAGGAGTATCCGATTTATTCGGGCGAGTGGGAGGTGTATGAGACGTGTTTTGATCAGACCAGTGGGAGTCGGAGGCGTCGGGGTTCGTCCGGTGATGAGTCAGACGAAGAGAGCGAGTTCGTCGTCGGACTTGACGTGTCCTGCGACGTCGGAGACGGGGGAGTTGGTGGAGATTGTGGAGAAGGTTGTTTCTGTTTTGGAGAGTGTTTGAGCGGGTTTTAACCGTTTTATTGGGTTCAAGTTGTATTGGCTTGTTTTTCTTGTTATTCAAAGTACGTATACAAGGAGATGAAATTGCACGGGAGATCATGAATGTGCACCGAGATTCTGCCAGCTCAAATCACGGCAGCTTTGAAGGCTTTCTGCGAAGGAATCAACACTTTGCTCGATTACGGCCAACTGGCATTATTCACGCACCTTTTTCTCCTCGTCATGAGTCCACCCGCCACAGCAGCAAACACCTTCCACCCCTGGGACTCGACCGCAGCAGAAGCGCATCTTTGCTCCCGCCTCGACGTACTGGCGGAAGAGCGTCCACCACTGATCCGTAGTGGGTTTCGCGCGGGCCGTATCCTTGTCGATGGCGAACATCTTGATGTAGCTCGCGGTGACGCCAAGCGACAAGTCGCCGTAATGCGCTGTGAAGCCCATCCGTCCGATCCCGTAGAACTGGCGCCCCTGTTCGATTTTGCCGCGCTCGCGGGCGGCTTCGTAGCCGAGGTACGAGCCGAGGAAGAACTCTGGGGCTTCTCGGTGGTTGGCCAGGCCGATGGAGATGATCTCGAATCGGTGTTTGGCTGGGAGGCCGCCGAGGTTGGCCGCGGTACCCTTGTGGTGCAGACGCACGTCCAGCATCAACTCGCGTTCCTTGGAAGAAGCAGCGGGTTGTTCCCGAAGGCCAAGGGCTACGACGAGAGCGTTCTTGAGGGGCGCTTCGTAGTACTCGATCCATTGCATCAGGTCGAGGTACCCTGTTTCGATATCGATCCCGCAGCGTTTTTTGATGTCGGCGTTTTGTCGCTGCACGTTTTTGCAGTCTGCTTTGTGCTGTGGCCAGGCGTCGACTTGACATTTCTTGCTCTGCGGAAGGAGGAGAGTTGATTGGAGTGGAGTAGTATGAGTGCAGGCGTGGCACGTACACAGTAGAGAGCGGTCGAGCAGGCTTTGCACTTGAAGAGCTTGCCAGCGGAGCCTTTGTGGATGGCGAGGTCCCGCTGAAATGTGAGACAGCCGCCGCACATGGCATGTGTGTGGATGGGATCCCGGTCGTGGAAGAGCGGAAGGTCGTGCGAGACGCGGACGTGAGCCATAGCGGGCGGGCGGGCGTGGCGCCGATGTGGGAGAAGACAAGAAGCGGATTCTGTCATTTGACGTCAAAGGGCAATCACCACGAGGTTGATGACTCAGATGTTCGAGAACACAATATCGGGATGCGGCTCAGGCGTCCGAAGTCGATCTCCCGACGGAAGCCGATGATGCCGAAAGGCCGGCAGCCGGGCCGAGCTGACGGCGCGGAATAGTTTACGGCGCTCGGCGTAGCACCCCAATCTTGAGATTTAGAGCAGCTCCGATTTGATGTTTGTGGATCTTCGGTATCCGATAGTGGGAGAGAGGCGCGTATATGTGCGCGGTGTTAAACATCGGTGAATGGTACATTCGAGTCGTCCTCAACGGGCTGTTGCTTGTCCGCAGCCAAAACCACCCTTGCGTTCCATGCGACAAGCTTCTTCGCCAGCCAACGCGCCACCACAAGACCAACAAGGCCGCCAGTCACTGAAGAGCGTCCAAGCATGAGCAGGGACCAACAGACGCAACAACAGACGCACCACAGCCTAGGACAAAATGCACGAAATCTCTGCCCACCATGGTCGGGGAAGCAACGCCGGCGGGGATGGATGAGTGCGGGAGACAAGAATCGGGATGGCTTGTCCCGCCGTTGACAGTTGGATTGTTGATCACGGCGCCGGCGTCGGCGGTGCATTCAATTCGCTTGGCGCTCAAAAAAACGTGGCCTTCAAAGACCAAAGCTCCTACTCGTACATATTACTTACTTATCACTACGCCGGCACCTCCCCCAACCTCGGCTTCCACACCTGCCCCAGCTCATCCACCACCCTTATCCGCTTCCCTCCCAATCCCTTTTGCTGCACCCACAAACTCTTCGCCCCGTTAACCCACGTATTCGCAGCCCGTTCGCGTCTACGCGGGAGGATCTCAGCCCGCCATACGCATGGAAGACGGGGCACAAAGAAAAGAAAACGCACGCATCAGCAGGCCACGCCACCCCCGTAATCACCACCTCCTCCAAATTCGGGATATGCGGCAATATCGCAGTAGTGAACGTATCGAAGAACGCGCGCCAGGCTTCGTGCACGGCTTTTCCTCTGTCCCCGCATCAGCCCCGCGGCAGCTACATTGACTTGGAGGAGAGAAAACGAACCCGATTTCAGGAGGGAGCAGGAACGTAAGCTTCTTGAGCGACGTCGTCGGCCCTACGTCTTCATCTTCCTCCTCCATCCCCATGTTCGCCCTCATCCACCTCAGAAACATACGGCGCGAACACCGCCTCGGTCGGCGGCCGCCCATTCTACCCAGTGAAGTGTCCGTCAGCCCACAAAGAAAGACGAACGTCAAAGGGAACAAGACGACGCACCACGATCCGCGCATTATCCGGACATCTATACCCCAACACCAACTCCTCCACATTCGGACACATCACCAACACGCCCACCCGATTCCGCGCATCCACCTCCGGGTCCGCAAGGCTGCGCGCATAGCTAAGCGAGATATCAAAACTCGTCAGCTGCGCGCCGAACGCCGCGAGGAGGTCGCCGTGCAGCGCCCCCGGGGACTCGACGGTGAGGTGGCGCAGGGCGGGGAGGCTACGGAGCTCGTTCAGCGCACGCTCAAAAAGGAAACAAAGGAATGAAGGAGGGACGTACGGGATCTTGGCGAAGAACTGCGAAAAGGTCTTACTCGGCGCCTCCCACACATACATCTCCTCCAACTCGCTCAACCCACCCATCGTCCACTCCAAATCGCCCTCGGGTACCTCGAATACGGCGTCGGAGCGCCACCCAAGCTTTCTCAGCTTCACGAAATACCCAAACACCTCCCCCGACACCGGCTTCGCATCTGGCGCGCCGACCTGCACCTCAACCCCAAGCTCCACCAACGTCCCCCCACACGTCCGCCCCAACACGCCCAACGCATCCCACGAAATCCGCACCAAACTCGGCGCGCTGCGCAGCCTCCGCGTGCGCCTCGAACACTCCGTGTAGACGCCGTCCATGCACAGGCGCGTGAGGTTGTTCGTGCAGCCAAAAATCCGCGAGATCGCAATGCTGAGATTCGGATCCTGGGCGGAGGCGGAGGCGGACTTGAGGGAGGAGAGGAACCGTAGAGAGCGCGAGTCGACTTGGCGCAGGTCGAGAGAGCGGATTTCGGATCCGAGGTGTGGGGAGGAGGAGAGCGTGCGCGCGAGGTTGGTGAGCGCTTCTGGGGAACTTGGGGCGACGGAGCGGTACATAATTGGAGACGCGACGCGCTAACGCAGTGGGCAACACCCAATTAGGCTCGCAAAGGAGGGAACGTACGCAGAAATCTTTGGAGACAAGAAGAATATTGAGCGGATTGAAACGTTGACTCGACGTAATGTCCGGAATGACATGCGATATGATACGAGCCCACACGGCGTCGCGGACTTCTTGTGGGGCACCGCGCATGGGTACGTATTCCGGGTCTGACGCAGGAAGAAATTCGACCGGCTCCGGTTTGGCTGGGTGGTACTTTTCGTGCATCGTCCGTCTGCGGAATAAATCATCAGCGACAGATCCGTCGACGAGCGGCGAAAAACGCACTTTTCGTAACGGAATATAATCCCCTTGATCTCCTCCGTGGCGCGCTCGAGCCCATCCCACTCAAAATCGTAGATGGGCTCCGGAATCGTGATACTCTCGAGCGCAGGGGAGCGGAAGTGTTTGTATGCCCAGCGGGCTGCGTGTGAAGAGTGTACGATGACGTGTTTGAGGCACTGCGCAGAGCCGATGGCTGCTGCGTAGGCGTCGTGAAACTCGAGTTGGTTTGGGTAGAGAGCGGAGATTTCAAAGTGAATCTGCGACTTCAGGTCGATATATGCGCTTCAAAGTAAGAGGAGACGCACCAGACGATCCCATTTAGCAGCAGCCTGCGCCAGCGCATCCCTCAGCTTCACAATCGACTTGTTCCCCTTCCTCATCCCTGCCTCGCTCACAATCAGCCGCCGGGGATTGACGAGCTTCAAGCCCTTGCACAACCCGTCGGAGTTGTCCACCGCGCGGAAGCCGAAGGACAGGAAGACGTCCGTCATCCCCGACGCCGCCTTCATGATCCCCAGCATCGGCGTCCCATACGCGCCCTCGACGCGCAGCTTCTTGACGAAGACGCCCAACGCTGGGTTCGCCTTGAGTGCGTCGGCGAGCGCCTGTGCTTGGGCCTTGGAGCGGAGGACGACGACGTGGTAGAGCAGCGGCGTGGCGACGCGCAGCCACGCCTTGCAGACGAGGAGGTAGGCCGAGGTGGACTCTGCGGAGAGCGTGCCGAATGGGGAGCGGTAGTCCACGGAGGAGAATGCTGCGTCGTCGATTTTGAGGGCGGGGGAAAGGATCTCGGAGATGAGCTCGTCCGGGAGGTGCACCATGCTGGTCGGCGGGGATGAGTTAGGGTTGGATGGATGGACGACGCGGCGCACCTTTACAGAATACTGCGGGCGATTCCAGTCGCCAGATTTCAGGGCTACGGGGGCGGAGAAGGCGAGGGACGGGAACAGTGGTGCGGAGACGAGATCGTCGCTTCCTCCAAGATGCGTTGGTGACAGACACCGCCTTGACATGTATAGCCCGTCGTTAGACGTGGCAACCTGATCCGCGGCTTAAAATCCCAGGATCGGCGTACGACGCCGAGGATACGTACGTTGTTAGACGCCCAATAGACGCCTGAAAGTGTCTTGCGGCCGGCATCCGCGGGGGACCGAAGAGAGTCGTTGCCGAAGAGTCGGCGTGCAAGAGAACTTATGCATTAACGACAAGGTAATTAATCAGAGGGCATTCTGTGGGCTGGTCTTTTGCTTTTCTTGCCCTTCGATGTCCCAAAACCATCACTCCGAATTGCCGTGAGCTTGCGCACGACGTCGGCGCTGTGCGGAAGCTCGCCCCTAACAACTTCGTCGATGATTGCATCAAGTCTCTGGCGCACGCCTGGAAAGGAGATGTTGTAGAGGAGAACATCAACGCAAACTTGTTGGATATCTGGATAACTGCCAGCATCCCGCAGGGGTGAGTGACTCGGATGGAGCACAACAAGCCAACTCGGACGCACTATGACGTGAAAGTCGAGAATGTGTCTCGGACGATGGTATCGGGAGATAGGTTCGCTTTGATTGCCGCGAAGCACTGAGCTTTCAAAGATTCGAGCCCCCACTGAACAAAATGCCGGTGAGTATAACAGTGCGCAAAAAATTGCACACCTGGTCTGCGAGGCGATACATTGATTTGGCGGAACAGCGTGGAACGCCGTTCCGGGCAGTGGGAGAGTCTGATGCGGCGAATGACAGCTTGCCGGTGTAAAGATAGAACACCAGCGCCTTCCAGCTACGGCTTCGTGAGTCCGAGTCGAGGCACCGAGAGGCAGGATTTACGAACGTTTTATAGGCAGTGCCTCCCACGAAAACCACTTGACCCGGGCCGATGCCAGTGTGTTGCGGGCGGCGAGCCAGCAAGGCAGAGTGGCTTGGCGCATCGTCTGTGGGCTCCGCAATCTCCGGTTCAGGGTCAACCTGTAAGGCAGTGAGCCCTGACAGTGGCACCTGATATGCCCACCTATCCCCTCTAATAAGAGAGGGTGGGGGGCCCCCCACGCCCCTCTAATTAGAGGGGATACGGCGGTTTTCACTGCCTTGGTAAACCTCGTTAAAGTCGAGGTCTTCCAAGGTAGGAAGGTAGCGGGAGGTAGCGGGAGGACCGGAGGGCCCGGAGACTGCCCCAGACCCATCACCGCTGTCACCCGCCCGCCCGCCGCTGCTTGTCGGCCGCCGTCACCAGCTTCCCGCCGCTGTCGCCGCTTGACGACGCCCATCAGCACCGTCACCACGCGCCCGCCATCGGGCCGTCAGCGTCATCGCGACGCATGCCTGCCGATCCAAGGCCCGCTTGTCACCCGCCCGCTGTCAATCTCTCTCGCGCTCGCTGTCGCTGGCGGCGGCGGCGCGTTTGAGGTCATTTCGGCTCCAAATTGCTTGGGGTAAAGTGTGCCATGTAGAGGGCATGAAAGCGAAGCTCTTTATTCCACTATGCTATATATAACTCGTTGGCAGTTTCACAGAACCTCATTCACTTTCACTTTCCTGCAAACAGCCTGTAGAACCAAGATGCAAGTGAGATAGCTGTATTCTATACAGCATCTCCCCTTCTCCAGCACATCTGCCAGTTTATATACTTTGGAAACAAGGAAGACCTTAAGCTTGGGGCATGCCACAACAAGCATCATCATTAACTTACAACAAATCTCCCTGACCTCCCCGAGCTCAGGGAAAGCTCAAATGTGAAAGCTATGATAGGAGTGCCCTTCAGAGACCTTAGATCCATCGTACGATGGAAGCTAGGCCATAGATGCATTCACCAAGGGAGGAATGTCCTTACAAAGTGCCTCTGCATGTAAGGAGGCTCAGAACATGCCTCAATATCTTGAATCTCTACTCTTGCTCATTCTCAGTGCCTACTCACAGTCAAAGGTCCACAATACCAGATGAAATCAGCCACAAAGCTTACATGGCAACAGGGGAAAGTGTTTGGTGTGTAAGTGAATGAAAGAGAGATTATGCTTAGGTTGAGCGGCATTTCCGGCCATTAAACATGAGCTATCGGGTTATTAGAGTCTAAGATTGGGAATCAACAAGTCTCTCTGTGAAAGAAAGCCTTACAATGTACCATTTGCACAGTTTGGGCACTTGATGATTGCTTAGCCCACAGCGGATGGAGGGCTGCACCCAATCCTATGAGACTTTGTGGGTGGTGCGGTGCCTGCAGGGCGATACCACCCTCCAAACTTTGTTGTGTTCCGCGCAGAGCTTCCCGAGATATAGCGCAGCAGAAACAATGATGTCACTGCCAAATCGAGTAATTTGCGGTGCTCATTAAGGATCGGCCCCATTAGAT
This sequence comes from Mycena chlorophos, assembly GCA_014461115.1. Taxonomy (NCBI): domain Eukaryota; kingdom Fungi; phylum Basidiomycota; class Agaricomycetes; order Agaricales; family Mycenaceae; genus Mycena; species Mycena chlorophos. Next base: position 729,017 of record JACAZE010000020.1, read on the forward strand.
AGTGCTCGATCTTGCTCGTTTGGTGTCCGATAGGGCTGAAACAACTTTTATAGTGGCAGGGGGCATAGCCCCTCTCCATCTACCCAATATTACCCAGATCAAAAGAGATTTATCATTCTCTGAGTGCGCAACTGAGAGGCTTCCAGAACTGGCTAAGGAACCTTGGGCCATTTCATGTCAACCACTGCTAGGCACCGGCACGGGTAAACCCGCGGGTGTCCGGACCCCGATCCGTACCCGTACCCGCGGTGGCTGTGTACCCGCGGGTACGGGTACGGGTACGGGTACCCGCGCGGGTGCCGTGCCGATGGGGCCGGGTGAGAGCCAGTCTACGGCTTCCATCACTCAATCTGCCATGTACGATGCCGTACATGGCAGATTGACACACCCATGCTGCCGCGGCAGCCTAGGGAAGCGGGTGACACGGCGTTGGCCCTCCAACCCGCGGATCACGGGTAGCCAAGTCGGCTACCCGTACCCGTACCCGTGCGGGTCAAACCCGCGGGTACCCGCGGGTTGGCCCAACCCGTGCCGCTGCCTAACCACTGCTCTGTACATCTCCAAGCCTATCCCAGTGGTGGAATTTGGGTAAGGATGCTTCATTAGGATCCGAAACATTGTTTTACAGCAGTATTCACATTGCCAGGCAATTTCTAGGGGCATAAAACCCAAATGTAACTTTGTGACACAATTTCTGAGATGCCCATAACTACCCACAGCGATGGGCTACTGGGCTGAAATTTGGTGGGAAGTTGAACCAGGTGTATTCATTAAGATTGGCCAAAGTTTTGGGGTGAAGGAATTCACTGGGGTGCCAGGAGAAGCACCACAAGAGATGGTAAGATCATGTCAACTCAAGATGAAGCATATCTAGTATGCAGAACCTATAGAGAGATGTAATCCATGATCTTCTATGTTTTTACTTTGTGCAAAACATCCCTCAGAGTCCTGTAAACAATTTTATTTACAGATTTCTGGCTATACTCAAAAGCACTGTGTTTTTTCCGCCTTCCCACGCGTAAAGCGCGTCTATTTACGCGTCTATTCACAGCATCAGGTCCTCCTTATGGCTTGAAGTGCAAAAAATACGCTTTATACGCGAGTTCTGGAAGGTTCGAGGCAATTGATGGGGTAAGTGAATGATCAAACTCGTCATAATTCACTGGGATGGGCAGGAGTATGGATGTAATTGGGCAAATAGTACCTATGCAACATTCTCTGACCAGTTGTACATTCATTTGAATTTTATTCCAGGGACCTGAGCCCTGATAAGAGCCTCAATCCCAAGTACTACTTCCCCCAAGTAGTACACTGGCTCTTTAATGTAGTACCTGGGAAAAGAATCTCTGGTTGAGTGCCTCACACTACTGCCCAACTTCATCTCTGAAGACAGAGCCTGGTCCATGGTAAAGCAATAAATGGCAATTGTAAGTGAATGACGAGTGTTAGTGAATTAGATCCTGTGCTATCATGGATACATAGATTATATTTATGATGTAGTTGAGGAAAAAGCTTCGCCTTCATGCCCTCTACACGGCACACTTTACCCCAAGCAATTTGGAGCCGAAATGACCTCAAACTCGCCGCCGCTGCCAGTGGCAGCGAGCTCGAGGGATTTGACAGCGGCGGGTGACGGGCGGGATGCATCGTGATGGCAGTAACATCCCGTGGGATGACAGCTGTTGGCAAAATGCTGGGCCAGCGCAATCTCCACTCACAGGTCGGCAAATGAGCGGCATGACGCGGGTTTGTGTACGGCGCGGTGGAGCATAGTATCTGACGTGGAGAAAATGGCGTCAAGCCGTGCCCGCCGACATGTGAGCTGAGATCTGCGCTGGCCCAGCATTTTGCCAACAGCTGGAAGGGTGGGCGCGTGGTGTCGGCGCTGATGGGCGTCGTCAAGCGGCGACAGCGGCGGGAAGCTGGTGACGGCGGCCGACAAGCAGCAGCGGGCGGGCGGGTGACAGCGGTGATGGGTCTGGGGCAGTCTCCGGGCCCTCCGGTCCTCCCGCTACCTCCCGCTACCTTCCTACCTTGGAAGACCTCGACTTTAACGAGGTTTACCAAGGCAGTGAAAACCGCCATATCCCCCTAATTAGAGGGGCGTGGGGGCCCCCACCCTCTCTTATTAGAGGGGATAGGTGGGCATATCAGGTGGACAGTGGCAACGGTGGCGTGTTGGGACGCCGAATCGATCTGCGGGGCGGAGATGAGAGACTCGAGAGTTACAGAATAATAACAATGACATACGAGTCTGAAGCAGGCTTCACCGTAACTACGCCGAGAGCCTCAGAGTCACGGTCGATGTCGTCCTCAAGGTCACTGTCGGATGCGTAGTCGTAGTCCTCGAAGGCACTTTCGTCGATAGCGTGATCACCGAGTTCGTCGACAGTCAACGTATTGTATCCGCGACTGAGGATCACTGGCAGAGAAGCGGACAGTTCAGACGAAGATCACAGAACGAGAGTCCACTCACAGTTATCCACGGATTCCGAGAATCCTACGAGCAACGATTGCTTTGCGAATAGAGCGCGCCGCTCCGTCGCTTGCCCTGTCCCGAGACGGCGGTTGAATAAACAGAATTTGATATCGACAGTGCCTTTGGCGTCCATTGTGTCCCCGAGCATCTCTTCGAGCTTGGGGCCCAGTGAACGCGGCAAGACACCGGGAAAGTTCGGAAGCTCCACGGTCGCGGTGAAGCTCGCGCTTGTATCTGGCCGGCATGCGACGGACGTAACCACAGAGTCTAGCGAAACTGGGCCATTGTCGGGAAGCGTCATGGTAAGGTTCTCCCCCACCCACGGTCCTATCCCGCCAACGCCACGGGCGCTAATCGATAAGCGCCCGTATGTGGCTGAGCGGACGTGGTGCGGATCGAAGCAGATGGAGATCGATATAGTCGGCTGAGGGTCGCCGAGCGGAGTGCCCTCGGGGGAGAGAAACTGGAGCGGGGTGCCTGCTTGCCATTGGCAGAAGAAACGCCAGCCCAGTCCGCAGGTTGGTCCTTGAACGGGCACCGGCGTCGATGGTCGCGTATCTTCAGAGTCCGACGGGATGCTGGAGATGCGCAGCGTGAAGCGCGAGGTGACGCCGGTAGGGGTCCAAATGTCGTCTCCGAGCTTTTCCAGGTCGAGTCGGACGGGCGGGACTTGGGACATGGTGGAGGGAGGGAACACAGCTTGTGTGTGGGCTACTGTGTGTGCACGTTGCAGGGCGGGTGTCTCAAGCGGCGATTGCGGGGAGCGGAGCACGAAGAGGGCATGGGAGCTCAAGACTGAGTTTCGGCCGCCGAACGCCGACAATATAACCCAACCATCAGATCGGAGCTGCCAACGAGGCCCACACGTGCAGGCTGCTTACCTCACCACCGCGTCTTCTTTTCTTCGCCACGACGACACTCGCGTCCGGGCCCCCTCCCGCCGTCGCGTCCTCCGCTCTTGCCACCCTTCTCCGCACACACACGCCATGGCCGGTGCCTCACGGACGGAACTGCTGCAATGGGTCAACGACCTGCTGCAGCTCAACTACACCAAAGTCGAGCAGTGCGGCGCAGGCGGGGCGTACCTCCAGGTGCTGGACAGCATCTACCTCGACGTGCCCATGGCGCGCGTGAAGATGAACGCCAAGCAGGAGTACGAGTACCTCGCCAACTACAAGATCATGCAGGGCGTCTTCAAGGCCAAGAAGATCGATAAGCCGATCCCGGTGGAGAAGCTCGTCAAGTGCAAGATGCAGGATAACCTCGAGTTTCTGCAGTGGCTGAAGCGCTTTTGGGAGGCGAACTATCCGGGCGGGGAGTATGACGCGGTGGGGGAGGCGCAAGGGGGTGGGTGTGGAGCCGCCGGCGACGTTGGCGCCTGTGGGGAGGAGCACGGCTGGGGCGAGGGCGACGCCGGTTGGGGGCGCACGGGCGGCGACGCGGACGCCGGTCAGCGGGCATCGCTCGGGCACGCCCAACGACGCGACCGTCAACGCGCTCAATGCGCAGGTCCGCGAGCTGACCAACCACGTCGAGGGCTTGGAGAAGGAGCGCGATTTCTACTTTGAGAAGGTGCGTGCCAGTACTATCCCCCTTGCGTTTCGTGCCTCTGACTCTTCCGGTGCAGCTCCGCGACATCGAGATTATGGTCCAGCAGCGCATGGAGGCGCTCGAAGCAGACGGCCAGGACGACGAGACGCTTCGCGAGATTCAGAAGGTGCTCTACGCCACCGAGGATGGGTTCGAGGTCCCGGAGCAGGGCGAGTTGGTCGATGAGGAGGAGACGTTCTGAGCGCCCGAGCACGGAAAAACGCACCCACAAAGTGATGTACCCTATAATTCTGTCCCCCATTGTCGTCGTCGTTTTATCCTAGATCCATTTTCCTTCTTGGTCCATCCGAATTCACGTCGCCGCGACTGCGTCCATGTCCATTCACATCCCCAACGACGTTCCTTCGTGCCGTTCTACCCGGACGACGATATCTCCGGCGCAGACCTTACTCTTTCTTTCCATCCGCCAAACACACACACCGTGTGTATCTCCTCCAACGACCTCGCATCCATCCACGTACTCATTGTAGCCGGCCGCCCTCCGTATGCCGTCGAATCGTCGTCGACTGTCGACATCCTCCTCTCATTCAAGTTGTCCGTAAGATATAATGCGCACTCGAAGAACTAGGTTCCAGTCCGCGGAGCGTATGCGCGGCGACGCATGCCCAGCTTCGAGCACTGGCAGTTCCGAGTCCCTCGTGAAATGCCATGAGCGTCAGCGTCTTTTTGCAGCTTGTTCCTTTGCTCACCACATCTGTCCGCCCCTACAGGACAAGATTTGTCTTGCCAACGATATTCACTGGGGAGAGCCTACATAGCGGTCTTGTTCTGATATACTCCAGAATAACCCTCGACCTTGTCAACAGTCAGTTTCCTCTTGGGACTTGGCAAAGTGCGTACCTTCTCCTTCATCTCGTGAAAGACGAACTGCGCCAACTTGGCATCTTTGAAGAGTGTGATACCGTGCGGATTCACGACTTGTAGCATCCCGCCTTGAAAGCACGCAACGTCGTCAGGAAACCATCTTCCAATGCGGGACACGAACGCACCAATAGTCCCCTTGTACCCAGAATCCATAACCCCGGTACTGACCAGTGCACCGGAGCGAAACAACGAGCTCCGGACGAAGAGGGAGCCCATAACGTCCAACGGCACGTCGATAGTCTCGTTGAACTCGACCAGGTACGCCCCGGGAGCAAGGTGCATGCGCAATTCCCCGTCATCGAGACCGTGACCTTTCTCAAAGAGAAGCTCGCTGGTAGTCGCTGTCTTTCGGTGCTTGTTGTCGAAGTCGACGACGCCAGGAGATGTCCACGCCAGGACGCGTTTCAGCGAGAGGTCTATACCGCACGGCTGAACCTGGCTTTTCGCTGAAAGAAGGCCTTGGACTATTTGACGCGTGAAGACGGCGCGGCCTGGTAGAATCATGGAGAGAAGCGCGATTGGGACGGAAGTAGGAGTCAAGACTCGCGGGGACCGTGACGGTGCCCACATAAGAAGCGTCGTATCCCCTTTTGGCTTGGTCGGTTTCTCATGCCAGTTTTTGAGCCGATCCCGCCCGAGCTTACGGCAATCCCTCTCAAAGTGTCGGGCCGAACGGGCCAACTTTACGCTTCCTTCAATTCCCAGTACTTTTCTGATTTTTCCTCGGAGCCTGAGGTCGAGGACTTGGTTCCGTTTCCTTTCATCCCACACCTACTGCGCTCTAAGCAGGGCCGGCGTCGACGACGGAAGCGTTGCGAGGGCAATGAAGTTGTTGACACAAGCCCGGCGCTCGGCAAACGTTGTGCCGGTGATCGTAATCCAGCGAATTCACACGCCTGTCGACTCAAAAACCTGCTAGCAACTCTCATGTCGTTCGGCTCGCTCTTCGCTCTACCGCCCACAATATCCCGCTTACTGCCAATTTGACGATGAGCTTCGACTCTCCGCTGTCTCTGTACTCCATCCCTGCCGTTTGGCTCACGGCGTTTGCGCCGGTCGTCATCCGGGTGCGTGTTCTCTGCCAGTGTTTCGCTGATTCGGGACGCGACTTCGACTTACGCAAGCTCAGAGGGTTGCGATAACGAGGGTAAAAGGGTGGAACAAGTGCGTGGTTGTCGCTCCCTTCCCTGCCAGCACTCACACCGTATCGCACAGCGTGGCACCCCGCAACAACACCGCGCGGGTTGCAGGAGACAAGGCCGTTCCCCCAGAAGTGGCAGCAAGAATTCAGCGCATGGAAGCGGCGCATACGGTGCGTCATGGCTTCAATGCTCTCTGTCTTTTGTGGTAACACGAGACATAGAACGGCAATGAGAACTTCCCGCTGTGGGCCGCGGCAGTGGTGTGTCGTCTGTCGCCACGCGTGCTCCAGCATCTTATCCCTATTCTCTCGCAGCTAGTGGCAAACTTTGCCGGCCTTGACAACCGGAGGGTGAATACCCTGTCGATCACCTAGTCCGTCCATCGCGTTCTTGTTCTCACTCCCGGCTAACCGGGGAAAATGCCTAGCTTCCTCGGTCGTTGTCTGTACAACGTCATATACATCAGCCAAACCACGCCCGCGATGTCCAACATGCGCTCCGTCGTCTTCTTTGGAATCCTACGTGCGTGGTTGTCTTGCCTATGTCCCTTTGCCGGTGGACTTACGGTTGACTCGCAGCAATCCCGATCTATCTGCTCGTCGCCGCCGCTGCGAAGGTCTCCACGACCGTAGCTGTCTGAACTCGCTTTGCCAGTATTTTTTTGTGGACCGTCGTCGTTAATTCGCGTGCGATTGCACCGTTATTCTGGATTCAAGTTATTCATACGCACTCCGCTAAATAAGCGCACCACACCCTCGGATACTACCGGCTACTGGTTTCCGGAGTCTTCCAACTCCCAGGCAGGGCGATTCTCTTTCGCAGGCTAACCCTGCTCGAAACCACGAGGCGACGGAGAGCGACGAGCATCCAATCATCGACGCTTTATTTACGCCATCTGAGAAACACTCAGGGAAATGAGCTCATTTGGTTTTGAGATTTTCTCTCGCAAAGCCCCCCCGCAGTCGCTTCTCTTCCAGCCGGCGCCACACTAGCGTCACTGGTGGTCGCTATATAAGAGACGGGACCCAGTTCACGCCTAGAATCTACTCGATTCCCGCGCGGAACCTATACACCATGCCCAGCTTGAAGAACATCGCATTCGCCGCCCTCGGCCCAATCAGCGCCGTCCTCGCGCAGAACCAGGTTCGTCCGTCGCGCTATTTCCATTGCACCCAATCCCGCATCCACCGTGCCAAATGCAAATCTCACCACACACCCAGACGATGCAAGTCCAAGTCGGCGCCGAACAAAACACCCCCGGCGGGATCTTCCAATTCATCCCCAATACGCTCACCGCGTCGAACGGCTCCGTCATCACGTTCGTGTTCAGCGGCATCCCGGGCAACCACAGCGTCACGCAGAGCACGCCCGCGGCGCCGTGCACGGCGTTCGAGGGCGGCTTCGATTCCGGATGGGTTGAGATTCTGGCGAATTCGAGCAGCCCGTTGCCGACGTGGGAGTTGACGATTACGGATGATTCGAAACGTGCGTTGCCTTGTTTCTTTTGTTTTGAAGGCGGAGGGATGTGTGATGGCTGAAATGGCGTCTAGCGTTGTGGTTCTTCTGCAAACAGCATATCCCGGCGCCGCACTGCAATGCTGGGATGGTCGGCGGGATCAACCTCGACAAGGGGACACTCAGCCTCAGCGCCTTTGCCAATACTGCGAAGACGGCCGTCCTTGACGTACGTTCCCTCCTCATACAATGCTTGGCATCGAGAAAGAAAACTGACTTTGCTTGACTTGTAGGCGCACGAAGGAGGACTGGTCGGGCTCGGTGCCTCAGCGTCTGCGGCGCCGGATATCGAGGGAGGTGCGACGCTGTTCATGACGGCCAGCGCGACGGCGGGTCCGCAAACGGCGGCTAGCGCTGCGGGCGGAAGCAGCGCTGGGAGTGCCGCTAGTGCTGCGGGCAGCGGGACCGGTACGGGTAGTGCTTCGACGACGACGACGACGACGTCGGGCGAGACGCCGTCGCGTGCCGTTGGAATCGGTGCGATGGTTTTGGGGACGTTGATGATGGCATTGAGTGGATGGCTTTGAAGTACAGAGAAGAGGTACAGTATTGTGCTTCAATAGGACAGTGTTAGTAGATACCCGACGAGACGAAGAGCGACGCACCAGAACTATGAATCGTATGCCGGGGGCTCAGGAAGCAGTCCCATCCTCACTGCAATGGTCGAGCCATTGAACTCCGAAGCCACTCTGCGCTCTCGACTCGCACTGCGCTTCGTCTTCTGCTGATCCTCCGAGTCGCGTCTCATCCCGATATCTATCCTCGCACCACCTCTCGCACCATGCCCCTCCGCCCTATGCTTCAACTCCCACAAGCGCACATTCCGCAACCCAATCCGCTCCCGCCCAAACTCGTGCTGTCCAATAAACAGCGACACGCCGATTTGCCGTCCCACGAAGAAAATGGCGATAGAGAGGAGGATGAGCCCGAGAACCGTGGCTAGCGCGACGACGGCGAAGTGGGATTCGGTGCCGTCGACGGCTGTTGGGACGGGGAGTGCAGCGTTGGGAGAAAGGGCGGAAGGGGAGGGGAGAATATCGCTGCTGGCTGTCGAGCTTGCCGACGCGGAGATAGCTGTGGGAGGGCTCAGATACGGGATAGAGAGAGTGACGACGACGGGCGTACAGGTAGAGATGGAGATCGTCAGGGTCCTCGGCCATATGGGACACATGTACGACTAGCGAAGCTCCGCGTCAAGGGTGGTACGACCAAGCTACGCGTCCGTGGTTAGCGTTCAGCGAGAGCGAAAGGAAGCGGCACACACGCACCACGCTCTATATAGCCTTCCGCCAAGACCAGACGACATCTACCGGGAAGCTGCCCTACGCCTTCTTCGTCCGTCGACTGCGCTGAGGAGTAACGCTTGCCGCTCCAGGCGAAGAAGGCCGCTGGGCGTAAGACTCGCGTCCACGAGGGAGGCCCAAGGGCCGTCGTATGGCCGGATTGGGCGCGCATCGCTGTTGGCTGCCCATTCGCGGGCGTCGAGTCCATGCGCTCCTCGTGGAGCGAAGGCAAGAGGTTGCTGGTAATGATCAGTGGCGTCGGAGACGAGGCCCGAAATTGACAGCTGGCGAAAGGCGCGGTTTCCCTTCTCCCTCGGCAGACTTATGCAGCCTTGCCTATCGCGACGGTGCGAGCGACGGCCAGCAAGTGCTGTTGAGCCACTAACCTAAGGAGGGACCGGACTCGCTCGTTGATTAAAGTCGGAAGGGGGCCGCCCGGGTGCATTTCCCAGTCATTCTGTTCTTGTTCTCCCTGTCGTCTCATAAGCCAAACCGAGCGACAAACTCAATGTATCCACCCGAAGATCTGGTGAACAATAAACCGACTACCTCTCTTGTCAACTTCCCCCTCAAACCTCCAGCTCGGCATCAGGATTCTCCCACCTCCCACCCTTCCCGTTCCCGTCATACACATACGCCGCCTCTAAATCAGCATCCGTCTTCACCTCCTTGGCCGTAGTGACGTTGATACCACCGTTACGCGTCGAGAGCTCCACCGTCGCAGTCGTCCCCGTGCCCATCGAAGTTCCAGGTCCCGCGCTGCGAGTCCGGAACCGCATCTTCGACGGCCGGCTAACACCCCCGGCGCCAACCCCGGCGCGCGTCGAATACGTCGTCACGTCTGTTGCCAGACCCATCCCGACGCGTACGATGATCATGGTGAACACCACGCCGACCAGCTGGGCTTCCTACGCACGACGATTGGCATTTAACATCTCATGTCATTAAATGGAAGGAAAAGGGAAGGGCGCACCGCATCGAGCAAGATATACTGGGCGTAGTTATTGTTCACGTAGAGGGCCAAGAGGAGGATGAGCGCGAAAGAGTATATCGCCCCGGATTCGACGATGATCATGATCGCGGGGCCGAGCCCGCCGCGCTTGAAGACCTCGCTCGTACTGTTGTGCGCGCGGCTGTTGATAAGCCAGATGCGCCCGGCGATGAGCACTAAGGGGACCATCAGCCCTTGGCGTCGAAGGCAGCTGGGAAATGGAACTCTACGCACGCGTGGAAGTGACGTTGGTGAAGAGGGTGAGCGAAAAGAAGGAGACGATCCAATTGTGCACGTTGATGAGGAAGAGAGCGTCGTCGGTCTTGACGGCGTAGAACGAGTTGAGCGCGCCCGCGCCGGCGGCGATGCCGCCCAGGAGACAGACGATGAGCGGGATAACGACGCGGTGGTCGCCGTTCCAGACGAGGTAAACGCGATAAATCTGAAGCCAGTATGAGACATCTTCAAAGTATCAAAATTAATGGCGGAATTGACCATGAACCCGTCGCCAACGAGCGTCTGCATCGCGTATGCGGTACTCTTGATCATGTAGCTGACAGTGTCGAGACTGGAGATATCCTGGTCGTAGAGGAATGCATCCATTGCGCGCCGGAGATCGCTCGCGACGTGCTGAAGCCTCGTCAATAAAATTCGCGGGCACCATAAGACATTCGTGGCGCTTACCACAGTGCCGAGGATGAACATAGTAATGGAGACACCAAGGAGAGGCTTGGTCCCATTTGCGGAGAGCTTGCGCTTGCCGAGAAGGACACTCATCGCGAGTGCGAAGAGCAGGATGAACATCCCATAGAGCACCGACTCGACGAAGAGGGACACGAAGGTCGCGTCGGGCATGTCGAAGGAGGAGTTGGTGGACGACATCGCTTGGACAGGCGCCGGGGGGGGAGGATGAGCTGCTGTGGACGGCTCCTCAGTAAGGACGGTCATATATAGGGCTGACGGAGCGCACGACTCGGATGTTCTCCCGGGGTGTTAGCGCCTGCAGAGACGAGGCCGCATCGTCTTCCAAACAATCGTCAGTGGGCGGATGGACGGCGACGGGAAGAAATCGGTAACTTACCATGGAGGCCGGCGACATTGGCAGTCGGCGCCCAATACCGGTGTCTGCCAGATAGAGCTCGTATTCGGGTTATCTCCGCTCTATCTTTTAACAGCAAGCAGTTCAAGCGTCGATAGAACTGAGCAAGCGGAAGATTCTTCTACGGACACGGAGTCTGCTTGACCCGGTAGGCTTGAAACGCATTAGAAATGCAGCTGCCCCGGAGACGAGTAATAGGACGGCCAGGCGTACCCGAAAACGCAAGCATAGAGGAGGGATGAACGAGGGCCCAGGAGAGCTTATCCATCATAGTGCAGGATTAGCAAAGGGGCGTCAGCCCGTCTTGCGATGAGGGCTGTTCTGTGCGCCGGTGATGGACATGGAAGCAAGAAGCAGGATGGATAAGCCACGTCATCGGCTGTCATCAACAACCATCGGCTTGGCATCGGCTCTTCGGCTGATTGATCCGACGGATCAACTCGGAACGGCAACTTGGAACAGTCATCCCAAAGCCGCCAGCTTGTGGATGGCCCTAGCAGCCCAATAAGCGACGCGATGAACAGACTCTTCGAGAGAATCCGGGTCTGTATCACGAAAGGCAGACCACTCACACAATTCCAGATCCTTTCCATGACGTCTTGAATGCAGAGCCAACGCGAAGCCATCCGCATCCAACAACATTCCCGCTCGACGTCCACAGCTTGTCCACAGCTCGCAAATCCTAGTATCCGTCGAGCCCCGGAGTCAATCCCGAACCAGTTGTTGTTCTTTACAAGTAATAAGACAGCGCAAGTGAGTGTGGGTACAACTACAAGAAAAGACAGGGTATGCTAATCAATAGGTCAGACAGTAAGCACAGGTGTCGCCGAGGATTAATCGGAGTCAGCACGATAGCTGGGCGGCGGGTCTTCATCATCCTCCAAATAAGAGTCCCGCGCCGATCGTCGCAGTCCACCGGCAGACGACACGACGGGAGAGGGACCAGATTCAGAATTCGGCAGTTGTCCGCCTTTCTGCTCGGTGATGAGAGACAGAGAAGACGGAGAGGTCACGACCATGGTCGTGCTCAGCGTGTTTGTCGTGCGCGGGGTAAACGCGGATACGACGAACGGCTCCGCTTGCACTTGCGTCTGCTGCTGCTGCATCGGCATCTCCACCGGGTCAACCTCGCCGCGCCAAATACGAGATGCTCGATGCTGGATCTGGCGGCGGCGGCGTCGTCGACGCCAGAAGCACAAGCCGAGGAGTAATCCGAGCACAGCAAGGACGCCGACGACGACGCCGGCGATGAGCGCAGAATGGGAATGCGAGGATGCGTGTGAGGATGAATTCGAAGTGGACGGTGACCCGGAGCCGCTGGTAGGCGCAGTCGCAAGTGCGCCGGAGATGGACACGGTAACGGTATCCGTGAATCCGTCAGAAGCAGCAGCCGAGCCTGAGGCCCGCGCCGTCGTTGCCTGGGAACCGTGCCCACCGACATCGGGATTCGAGCCGGAAATCGACGTCGTCGTCGACGCGCCAGCGCCAGACCCAGCACCGTCCCCGGCATTCGTCACGTAGAACACCTGCACCGGCAACGGCGTAAACCCACTCCCGCCCTCGTACGTCACGACGAGCGTGTGTTGTTGCCCCGCAGCGAGGTTCTCCGCTTGGACGATGACTTGGTTGTACATGTTGATCGTGCTGCCTGCGGTCAAGCCCGCAAGTGGGATGGTCTGCGGGGAGGAAGAGTCGATGGTGTATGTCGCCGTTGTGGCCGCTTCGGGGAAGTTTGCGGGGATGGAGCCGAGGAGGGTGACGGCTGTGCCTGCGAGCAGCGTAAGGAGAGAAGTACGCAGTACGCAGAAGGAAAGAGAAGGAATTTGGCACGCACCAGTGAAGGAAAGCGTCGCCGATGCGCCCGTCGTCTGCGTCATATTCTGCACGCCCCACTCGACCCACGACCCCTCCGAATAGCTCACAGCCTCGTCCGTGTTCAAGTACTCCACCACCGCCCCGTCGACCGTTGTCGGATCCGCGGTCGGCGTATAGAGGATGTTATCGAGGTAGAATGGCGTGCCCTTCGTGCTGACTGTGATTTCGAGGGTGTGTTGGCCACTGGCGAGCGAAGCGGCGTTGCAGAGTATCCAGTTGTTCTCGGGGTAGGTGAACGTGGGGTCGGGATTGGAGATGGGCGTGCCGTCGACGGTGCAGCTCCAGCTTGGGTCGTACGAGCCGTCCGCGAGCTGCGTGATAGCGAGGGTGCCCATGACTTGGAGTGTTGTGCCTACGCCAGATCAACGTTAGCGACAAAGAAGCGAGGTGAGGCTCGGAGACCAACCTTGGAACCCAAAACTCACGGAGCTCCCGTCCGTCGTCGTCCCATGGGTGGTACCACCGTACACCGGCCCGTAGTCTCCCTGAGCGTTGAGCGTTGCGACGTCGGCCGTGTACCACCCGGAGCTGTACCGAATCGCAGCGTCGGCGTCGTCCACCACGATACGACGCGTCATCGCAGTGCCAGTGCAGCAAAGAGGCGGAGGAAGACTGGGAGGTGCTCAGGCTCGGCCATCCTCAGCTTCTTGCAACGCAGATAGATGGGGGCGCGCGAAGCGCGATTCCCGAGATTGGGACCAACGTGCATCAGAGATGAGAAGTGGGTCGGGAAGGAATCGTGAATCGGGATGAGTGGTGGGAAGAAGATGGAGAAGGCGGCGTGGGACGAGAGCTGTCACCGGCTACTTCCTTTTGGAGGTCGGCGTCGTTGCCGAAGGAATGGGAGTCGCTCTCGCAACCTTACAAGGCTTGCAAGCTGGGCCGGCGCTGCTGATGTCAATGGCGAAAGAAAACGCGGAAGCCAAGTCGATGCATCATCGATTCGGCGCAAAGTCTGTCTCTTGCCTGCTGGAGCGGGTACATAGATACACTGAATCTTTGCAAAGATTCACTAGCCAGAATTAGAACAACGCAAAAATCTCTACATATCCGCCGTCGACCTGGTTAGTATTACCTCCAGTTCACTGATATTGCTCATTAACTCCGACCAGGACCCGCCCGCAGCCAGCTCCATCCTCCGCCCGTCATCGATCAGTCCCTCGCTTTTGCAGAATCGCGCATACAGCGTCACGGCTGGCAACTTCCGCCCTTGACTCCACCCGAACCAGCCCTTCTTCTGAGCCTCGGGCGGCGGGTAGGTGTAGTCTGCGTCTGTGGCGAAGCGTCGGGTGAATACATCTGCTGCGCCCTGTCCAAAATTCAGCAGGTACAGCGTTGCTTGTGAATCAACAAACACTCAATCCCATATTCTTCAGCGTGTCCCGCCCGTACGCCACTCTCTCGCCTCTGCACATCACGACGACTTGCGGGAATGCACATCCGTTGACAGAACGCACAAAATTCTCGAGGGCCCGTGCGAATGCGCTCGTGTCGATCGTGTGCGTGTGCTGAGTGTGGTTATGCGTATGGTTATGCACCTCGGTGACCTTCGTTGGCTCATTGGACTGCGGGCGTGTTTCGGGGCGGCGACGCCGGGGATCGCCTGGCGGAGAGAAGCGTGTGTCGGGCGGGGATGGGTCCTGCGTCATCGCAGATGGGAGTTTGCGGAAGAGTTCGGAATGGGTTGACAGGTCAGGCAGATCTTTGACGCGACCGCCGACGGCCGACGGCGCCGACACGAAACTCGGCGACTTCCGCATCTGGATTGATTTGGATCTGAGCTGTCCGAGCTGTCGCCATGACGTGGCCTCTTCTTCCCGCTCCGCGACCACATTCTGCAGCAATCGCCGCAAATCACCGCCAATGACGGACACGCGGCGACAGTGTGCTGCACCCACAACTTGCTTCCTTCCACGACTCAGCAGTAGTGCTGCCACCAAGCAATGTCTCTCGAGAAACTGGGAGACGACGTGTGGACGCCGTCTGGCGTCGCAACCCGCTTCAAAATCGACTCGAATCTGCGCGAAACTACACAGAGCGACGCCGATTCGGCGCATGGATACGGGCGAGCCGTTACGTGCGGCTTTGGCTGGTCCTTCACCGGCCACGTCGGCAAAGCGGCGCAGCAGTTCCTCTCCCCAGCGGACGGTGCCTCCATCCCGACCTCCTCGGTCTCGCTGTTCTTCGACGTGAACGCCATTCGCGGCGCCAATTTCGGGCGCTTATCGATCAACGTGGAAAGCGGTGGCGTCATTGTGGACACGAGCGCTAGTTGCACCGTTGAGCTGAGACTTCCGGTCAGCTCGCTGGTCCCGCCGGCGCCAGACTCGGACATGGCCGGAGAACTCATTGCTCGATGGATTTGCGAGCCGGGATCGTCTTTCGTGGTCACCGTCACCATCAACCTACCCGATTTCCCTGGGATGCTCCCTCGTTCAATGGACCCCAAGATCGAGGACGTCTTGCGCCAGACAACGCAGGGGCGGAGCGTCGTGGATATCAAGTTCTACGCGTTCAATCGCCGTGCGGGGGAAGGCAGAGTTACCGATCCGGCGCCGGTGTTCGCGAAAGCGTCGTTGTTGGAGGGTTATTCGGACTCGTTGGATGATCGTGCGTTGTCGTTCAAAAGTTCCGCGTCCCAGTGAATGTGCTGACCATCCTCCGCGCGACAGTGATTTCCGGGAGTGGCTTCAGCGAAGGACAAGTTGTTGAACTCGGACGTCATGAAATCGATCCTACGATTGTCGAAGAGTACGACTATTCGTCGGACAGCGACTTGGAAGATGAAGACGGCGATTCAAGTCCAGCTCGGGCTGTTTCGACTCGGATCCCGTTCCCGTGCGTGGCTTGTCGCTTTAATGCCTGCCGTTGACCCGTTGCAGCGAAACCCAGACTCTCCTCGAGGCGTCTGGCTCCGGTTCGAGCTCAAGTGCGCAGGCCATCGAAGCCGCGGAAAGCTCGATATCGGACTCTTTGACGCTGGCCATGGGTCGGGCGATAATCATCCGGGGAACTGCGGGAACGCTAATGAGCCGGGTAGTGCCGTGCCCTGCCGTGCGCACGGCACTTGCACAGCCACTTAGCGAGAAACTTACCAAATAGAGTCTGCACCGCTCCGAGGGTGTTTATTTGGGTCAATGGAGGTAGTTTATGATGTATTGGGCGAAGATATCGCTGCTCAGGCCCTTTGAAATGCCGAGATATTGCTGGGAACCCAAACATACAAGCTGCTAAGCAGGGTTGAATCTAATTTTGGCGCCGCCAGGTGAATGCCGCTGGAGTCTCAGGCTATGTAGGCCATAGATATGGTCAAAAACTTCCAGTGAAAGACGGTAAAAAACTCTGGTAACACAACGGCGGCACGGCGCTGGCACGGCACTGGCACGGCACTTGGAGCTGGCACCGCCACCTGTCAAACACAGGCACGGCACTTGCACGGCACTCGAACGGCACTCAAAACGGCACTTGTGACACGGATTTGTGTGCCGCGGCCTAAATTACTCTCCTTTGAGGACAAGTGAGCATTATTCAAGAGAAATTAATATCCGCCGCACCGCCGACATTGTTTCAAGTTGGTCTTTCATCCCCGTCCTCCGAGCTCCTTGGCGGGCCGGGTCTGAAAGCAAATTCGAGTTTCCTCTGTAAAAGAGACCCCAGAGGAGCTAGTTTATCCGAATACCGCTGCCGGATACGCCTACAAATGGGCTGAGAGGTGAAATTTCAAGTTTACTGATTTGATGCACTAGAGTGATGCCGGCTTTGCATGCTGCTGGAGAGAGAATGCATAATATTTGGCCAGTCTATTGCATTGTCTGACTATTGCCGGCACTCCTTGCACTGTTTTACAGAAGTTCAATAAAGCTTCACAATTTTCCTGATTATCCAGACCGGCAACTGCTCCCATTTTTAGTTAAGTACCCCCCCTCCTCAGACAGTATTCCATGCCTCTTGGAAGCACTGGCATCTATTTTATGGTCTTGGTTTGCTCTCCCCACTGTCCCATGAATATGATTTGCTTCCCCAACCAATCATGGTTGCAGCTCACTGTGGGTCCCTCCTGTCAAAACATTGATCTGCATGCCGGGAGTGCATGCAATTTTTTGGAAGGAGTTCTGAATCTTTCGGGACATTTATAGTCTCGTTCGAATCATGTACACTTTTTCTACCCAAATATCTCTGCCGGACAATGATCCGCTGGCTACATGGCGCTGAAATCTCCAGATTCCTCATTTGATGCATCTCAGTGTTCACCTTCTAGCCTACAGAAAATATGTTTTAAGACAAATTTGAGTGGTCTGCAGGATGCCCAAGGTCCTTCCGGCACTCCTTGGCTGACTTCCCCAGAAGCTTAAATCGGCGCGGCACTTCACTTGGGGGAGGCACGGCACTTGTGACAGAAGGCACGGCACTTGTGACACATGCGCGGCACTCTCACGGCTGTCGCACGGCACTTGCACGGCACGACACGGTCAATTCCCGTAGCCCCGGGGAACTGCGTTCAAAACGTACGATTTTGCCCTTCCCCTCCACCATTTTCTAGTGCCGCACTCATCGAGACTATAGTTGGAAAGCGTTGATTTATTATCTCTACACGAACAAAATCACCTTCTCCTCGACGAGCGGCAAGGCCGTCGCTACAATCAGCGATGCCTGCTCGCCAAAATCAATGTACCGTCTTGCGGATAAGGTGCGATGGTCTTTGCTTGATCCTCGATGGGATTAATCAATCCCACCTAGCTCGGGCTCGAAAACCTCAAGGCGCATTCCTTGGAAGCAATCGAAACGCGTCTCAGCACCAAGACCGTCGTGCGAGAAACATTTTCCGCCTTCACGTCCTAGTACGCCTTCGCTTCCCTCGCAGTGTAAACTCGTAAAATTGAACCTTCGAATATAAAGCTATGCGGAAATCCAAGACGCGCATATCGTCTTTCTCCTCGAGCGGTATGCGGACATCGAGGACGATCTAGATTCGATGCTGGTCCGAGTCGCGGCTGGAGAGTTTCCGCATTGTGCGGACGTGTTGAGGAAGATCGTTTCGGGGAGGCGCGGGGCTCTTGCGTCTATAGCTCAGGCTATTCAAGGGAACTTGACCTCGGGAGCTGACGTCGTTCTCACCCCAGCGGCGGAAGCACTCCCGGAGCCGGCCCCAGAGCCACCGATGCCGGAGCCGGCCCCAGAGCCACCGATGCCGGAGCCGGCCCCACCGATGCCCCAGCCTATTCCAATGCCAGTGGCGGATGAGGATTGGGGTCTCCCGGTCAAGAAGAAAAAAGGTCTAGGCGTCAAAGGGAAATCGACGGCAGGGAAACTTGGCTACGGTTTCTAATAATGAATTTCTGGTAATCGAATAATATACGCTTATCGCCATTCATCGGCAACCGCTGATCCGGCCGCCTTCGTCGCAAGTCCTTCCGATGACTGAGTCAGGCTTACGCAGCCCGGCTGGCAGAGCCGACGCGTCACCCACGCTTCCGTGCCGCTTTTGCTTCTGCTCCTCCACGACGACAATGCCCGTACAAGTCCGCGAAACGCCCTCTCAAGCCGCTGCGCGTACAGAGCGCGCGCAGCGAGGCAAGCCCGCGCACTGGGTCCACGACAAGCCGAACGAGTTCATCAACCCCTGGCCGAGCTTTCGCCAGGCGATTAACGGAGTGGGGGATGGGCTCAAGGTGCGTGCCAGTATGCGCTGCATGCCCTGCTCCGCGCTTACCGTGCTTGCGCAGATGCTTCGTACGGGGCTGAGCATCAGCAGGAACCCGCCCTCCAAAGACGACGTCGGGCAGATTGGCTCGCAGAAGCCGGACTGGGGCAGGCTCGAGGCGGGGGCTCGGGATGGGCAGATTACGGCTACCTGGCTTGGGCATGCGTGCTTCCTTGTGGAGCTGCCGGTAGCGGGGACCGCAGCCAAACGAGGGCCGAGGATTCTCTTCGACCCGGTCTTCAGTGACCGGTGCTCGCCTAGTCAATGGATTGGCCCGAAGCGATATACGCGTGCGTTCTTCTCTGGCGTCTACATTCCAGGATGTTCGCTCAGGCCGTTCATTAACAGCCCCGCCTTGCGCAATCGAAGAAATCCCCGAAGTCGACGCCATCGTCATCTCGCACAACCACTACGACCAGTGCGCCGTCCTTTCTTCGTCTCTTTCCCTGCTCACTTAGTTTCGCCGCTCGCAGCATGGACACCACCACGCTGAAGACCCTTCTCTCGCGTCCATCCGCGCCGCACGTCTTTGCCCCGCTCGGCGACGGCAACACCGAATACTTCGCCTCGCTTGGGATTCCCGCGTCGCGTGCGCATTGTCTTGACTGGTGGGACGCGCGCCGCGTCAGCGTCAGCACCTCTTCCAAAGACACGGATCCGGACGTTGAATTCGACGTCACCTTCACGCCCGGACAACACTTTACCGGACGCGGGCTGCGGGACCGGTTCAAGACGCTGTGGGGCGGGTGGGTCGTCGAGGGCGCTTCCGCGTCCGAGTCCGAGTCCCAATCTCCCGGGGAGAAGACGCCGCCGACGCCGAAGGTGTACTTTGCGGGCGACACGGGCTACCGCGCCGTCTACTCTGACACCGACGACGGACCGGAGGATTTGCCGGTTTGTCCTGCGTTCAAGGAGATTGGCGAGAGGTGGGGCGGGTTTGATTTGGCGTTGATTCCTATTGGGTGTGTTCTTTCTTTCCTTACGTTTCTCGTTTCTCGTTTGTGCGCGGGCAGGGCATGGGCTGACGCCGCTGAAGCGCCTACGCGCCACGGACGTATATGTCGCCTGTCCATTGCGCTCCGCGGGATAGTGTTGCGATTTTTAAGGATATCAAGGCGAGGCGGGGGTTGGGGATGCATTGGGGGTGCGTTGTTTCTCTTCCTCCCTATGTTCTTTGGGCGTAGACTGACGCCAGTGGGGGATGCAGTGCATGGGTCCTCACGACGGAACACGTACTCGAGCCGCCGAAGAAGCTCGCGGAGGAGTGTGCGAAGGCGGGGGTGAAGGAGGGTGTGTTTGGGGTTTGCGATATTGGGGAGACGGTTGAGGTTGGTGTTGCGGGCGATGATGTGTGAGGAGTCGAGGCTATGGAGTGGTATTCGCACTTTTGCGTTTGAAGAGGTGTTGCAAGTTGTGCAACGCGTTAACATTCCTATTTTACCATACATTCCACCTCTCTGGTCACGTCAAGTCTCTTCTCGTTTATCCCCGACTCTGTAAAGAGGAGGGTTCTGTCGAGTGATAGACCCATTTTGCACGCCTTGCACGTCAGACCGTTTGATCCCATCATGTCATCTTTGTCAGCAATACAAACTGTTGATGCCAATGGCACTCATTTTTTTTTTTTGAAAATCGAGACCCAGTCCGGCTGACAGTGTGCGGGAGACAATCCAACTCTTCACTGAAACACCCGTCTCGCGAGGAGTGGACGAAGTCCACGACGAGTGAGACGGGCGGTGCGGTTTAATTAAAGCTCAGAGTCGGGGACCGGCGCTTGCGCCGCTACCGATCTCGTTTATCATGATACATCAAATTTTCTCCCCTAGCACGGGTCTACTGCTCATCACGAATATATCGCTACATAATTGGCGGGAAGCTCGATTTTCCTCCATTCCTCCTCAAACAGCACTGTCGCAACCTGGCTTTCTGTATCACCCACCTCCGCCGCAACCTGTCTCCAGATCTGCCGCCCTGCGTCCCGGATGAAAGACGAGTTGGCGCGGAATGGCATTACCAGTATATGCTCGCCACCGGCCGCACCGAGGACAATACTGACGACGTGCAGCGCTAGACGCCCGTCACTGGCCCGCGTGCGGCGCTTCATATCGCTCCATGCGGGGAAGCAGTTCTTGGTGAGTGAGTCCATATCGGCGCTGTCGCTCGCGACGAGAGAGCCGATCCTTGGCCCGCATTCGCGCCGGGAATCGCCAGTGGAGTCCTCGGAGAATGGATACCAGACGGAGAATTCCACCGACAAGACGCCGGAGACGCGCCCGTGACGCGGCGGTGCGTCGGCGAAGAAACTGGAGTTGAACATGTCGCGCATCGGGCCTTCGCTGTGTGCGCTCAGGATGGTGCGGATGTCGTGGATCTCGCGCTTTGTAAACCATCTTTCGGTATCTAGGAGCGAGGATAAGCCTGAAAAAAAAAGAGAAGGGAAAAGCTGAGGAGCACACATTCTCGTCCGGAGCGATAATCCTTGCATGTACGCCGGTGCCGCCCGTGTGTCCAGTCTGCCTTCTGGCACTGCGTCCCGCAGTAGAGTCGCGCATTGCACCCAGAGCAAGACTTAAATTGTGACTTGAGCTTAATCTGACCGCACTGTCGGGAAGTTAATCCAGCGGAAACACGAGAACTGAGTCCACGGACCGCGAGATTATCACACGCCGCCCGTCGTCCGGATTGGTAGATTCCCGGCCGGAATGCAGTCCCGTTGATCTCGACCATCTCTGTAAATACATCCCACTCCGAAATGAAGTTCGAGGAGCGGAACGAGGGGCTGGTTGTCGTCGCGCGCGCGGCTTCGAGACCGAGCCTGAATGGCTCGCTGAATGCAGAGAAGAGGGTGCAGGGTTGGAGGACAGTCTTGATGAATGTTGTCATCGCGGCGTGGGTTGCGTCGACGTGAGCCAGTGTGAATCCGTTGCAAATGTCAGCAAGGGCAGAGAGCAACCCGTGGTCGACGGCGGAAGCCAGAAGTGCACGGTTGGCTAGCGTGTAGCACGTGAGGATGGAGAGGACGACGTCGAAGCAGAGCTCGATGGTCTTCATGCGGTGTTCGTCGGCAGCGTGTTGAGAGAGGTGGAGGATTCGAATGAGTTCCACCACATCTTTGGGAGGGGCACGCCGACCGAGCATTCTGGTAAATGACGGGAACGTTAACCCGCTCAGGGCTGGGACTAGAGGCGCCATTGCACCAAACATATGGAGGGTAGGATCTGGCCATGGGACCCGCGAACCCACACTGCGGGCGGCAGATAGCTGCTTGCTCAGCTGCTTTATCTGGCCAGCCACCAGCTCAGCCACCATCTCCAAAGTCCCGCCAGCACCAGCAAGAGCCTCGTCGTATTGTTCCTCCGTGAAGCTGTCGTATTGCGCAAGGAGGACAGCCAGAGATGCCATGTTATGCTGAAGAGCTTCTGGTAAGCGCTGCAGCAGGAGCGCCCAGGTCCGGAACACGATGTACGTGAACCCGGGGGTGTCGGCGATCACGTCTTTATCCTGGGCATGCGCAAACCATGAGATGTCGAGGAACGGTAGCAGCAACCTCTCTTCGGAAGTCGCGTAGGTGCGGCACGCTTCCGGGAGTGCTCGATAATGCTGCTGCAGAAACTGGATCCAAGGCCACATTCGAGCCCAGATTTGGCGCACGGTGTGATGGTCGGCGGGGTTGTCCATGCTGAAGTGCCTGCTGCCTTGCTCCACGCCCAGGATCGAAAGGATGACGGCTTGAAGCAGGAATTCGCAGCGTGGATCGAGCGCGTCGAGGCTCGCGAGGGTGCACTGTGGGAAGTGAAGGGACTGATATCCAGTCCCGGGTACTGCCCAGGAGGAAAGAGGACTGATTATCAGTGCCTCGGATCACCAGTGCCTCGGAGGGACTGATAATCAGTGCCTATTTTCCGGAGTACCTCGGAGGGACTGAATATCAGTCCTCGTTTTCCGCAGTACCTTTGGAGTACTGCTTTTCAGTCCCTCTGAGGTACTGACGCGAAGAGTAGACCAGAATTCTTCAAGCTCGGCTGTTGTTTTTGCCAACGGCGGGTTATGACATCTCCGGAGCTCCGCTTTGCTCCGAACAATCAGTTTCTGTGATGGGCTGCGTCGGAGTGTAGCACCGGCTTGGGCTTCTTCCTCCCACCATCCAGATCGACTATTTTCACTCACCTAGGATCCTGGGCTTTATTCCTTCATTGATCTATGTCTTGAGTCGGCTAATCTCTGCCCGTCGTCACCGGTGTATTGGCGTAGAATCATTGGCTCATTGCCATTTCTATTATTTTCTTCTCAGATGGGGAATCTCAGGGATAAACTTGACTTGGATGTCCTGAGAGTAGCTTGAGGATTGTGTGCAGTGAAAATAAGGCAATTTGGCCGGAGAGTTATTGATAAAATCTTGAAACACACCCTCATGTTGTTCTCATCACTGTTTGATCACCCTTTGTGAATGAGCTTCTCCAGGTAGATGACATGGGGGGTACAAGTGCCACGAAGATAAAATACTGCTATGATGCTATACTATGTATCCCTGCACTTCCCTAACCTTAGGAGTACATGCAGAGAGAGTGGTAGCCACAACACCAAGTGTATAGCTATTGATGCACTTTGTGATAGGAGTGCACAATCCGCGGCAGATTTTCCGGCATTTTTACCAACACTAGGGCGTTCTGTGCCCACAGGAATATTTTCATGAAATTCTTACAACTGGTTCTCCCAAAAAGACAGGTTTGGCGGCGCCAGGATTGAGGCACTGCCAATCCTGCACAGTTCACAGGTTTATAAATTATTTAACATAGTCAGGAATCCTTCGGGACATAATCAAGTAGCATAGGACTCAAAGCGCCGCGAAAATCGCGTCGAGGGAGCCTCTGCAGCTCGTCTCGACGCGTTTGATGGCTTTTGTAAGCGATGACACGTCTCTCCCGACCACCATCCCGAATCGCCAACTTGCTCCCCCTTCGCGCTCCCCCAACTTTGCCTATCTCAGGCACTTCCCACACACTCTCTCAACACCCTGTACGTGTTTCAGCCCGCGCAAACCACCCCGACGCCTCAGCAACGCGGTGTCGTCTCCCACCAACAGGGCCGAGTAGGACAATATCGAGCGCATTCCTCGCGTCGAAAGGGGCCTCCAGACAGTGGTGCGTGCTTACCCTCGCCTCCTAGAGTGAAACTCTGGCCGTTCCTCCCTCCAGTTCCGAGACTGAGCCTACCGTGCCCATACACTGGCAGCCCGAACTTCCGAGCCTTCGCGCTCTTGTTCTTCGCCACGCATAGCCATCGCACGCCATCCCTCTTCCATACGGCGTCTCTTCCAGGCCTCTGTCGAGTTTCAAGCCCGGAGCTTCAAGAACGACGGAGAACAGAGGTTGGACGGGGGACAGTGCATATGGAGCACACCGGATGATGCGAGGGGTCGTGAGCCGTCTCTGGAGCAAAGTGCGCGATTATATTCACCCATTTGTGTCCCTGCCGACCTCTTATACTTGCTTCAGTGACGCTTCGCTCCGACCCACTCTGGCGTCGGAGCGTGGGATGCTCTCATCTCTCGCCTCGATGCGCCCTCCCACCGATTTGAGTCCACATATCAGCTCTCGTCCAGGCCGCATTCGCGTATCCCACTCGGGCGAACACAACTTCAAGCATGTCGGAGAACTGGCAATGTCCACACAACCCCGCGCAAGCCGTCACTACCTCTATGCAAAAGAGCTCGCGGAAGGTACGTCGCCGCTACGCTGCCGCCCACAATGGACTTACTTGACGATAGGAGCCGCTCGCGGCGCATCACCATCTACCCCGCGTCAATTATCGTCGCTCGCTCGATGGGATGTCTAGGTTCGTCGTCGCTGTCTCCCAACCCTCCCGTTTTGTGGACCTCGTTCAACGCGTCTACTGCAGACTCGAGTCGCTGCGGTATCTCCTGCGCCAGCCTCGTCGAAGTTGATACACGTTAAGTCGCATTTCCCTGCGTTCGAGTCTCTACTGATTCATGTTTAGCGCCTTGAACCCAGCGCTTTTCCTCGAAAACGGTATGTCCAGTCGCTGCTCCGGAATCAGCGCCAGCACTGACTTGTTGTGTTCCAGGACGAGTTTGGTTTGGACTTCGGCGCCGTGGTTGGATGCAAGAAGTTAGTGGTCTTCTGGGTGTACTAGTACTAGTAGTGGTAATCAGAATTTGATTTTATTGCTTTTTATTGCATGGATCCCGAGGAGGAGCTGGGAAGGGTACCTAGGTATCAAAGCACTCGCGCTGAGGCCTTTCGGGCCTCAGCCTAAAGCCGGAAAGGTCTCTCAGCCCAAGTAAAAAAAAAAAACGGATATTTTCTTGACCACAGCCTTCATCTTCTCACACTCCGGCACTCTTCATGGCCAAACACACTCGCGCCCAAGTCGACTCCGTCCTCGAGCCATCACCAAAGTAGTTTCGATTTACTACAACCAAATGTCTTGTCTTGGCGGCTTAATTTCCTGATTTTTTCAATGAAAACTCGAATTTCTGCGGATTAATATTTTTGAAAAAAAATAATAATTAGACATGTAGGACTGCCATGGAAGCACTTGAGTGCGAAATCCGACATCCCGCAGCCTCCGGGAGGCTGCGGGATGGATGGAAACTCGCTCATCATGAGCGCCGGCTGGGCGTGACACGTGACCTCCCTCTCTTGTCCCGAACCCCCATGTCGTCCCTCGTACACCCACACCATCGCGTCCACGCGTACCTCCCGTTCCCTTCCACCCCAGGACCTCATTCCACCGCGCAAGTATAGGACCTCCAACGCGAAACCCGGTCGAGAACGACGCGTCACCATATCCGAGACGACTTTCTCGGCTGGCGTCATCGGCGTCCAGGGCGCGTCCAGCTGTGCTCTCATTCGTCTCAGGAGGTGTGAGAACGGTCCCATGTCGCGAACCAAGCTCACAGAGTCCACCATTCTGGAGAACGACGGTGTTGGTCCCCAGCGGAGCAGGAAGTGGGGCGGGAAACGGCCGGGACAGCCAATGGCGATGGGACAGAGCAAGGGTGCGTCGCCTCTACCATGTGGCTTGATCTTTTGCTCACTGTATGCGCATTTAGCGCCTTCCGCTTGTCGTGTTCCTCAATCCCAGAGCGGTGCGTTAGATCCACCCTTCCTTCCGCCTCACCTCACTGACGTGCTTATTCCGACATCCTCTATCGTGCTTGCCTTCCCTACCGGCATCCCTGCGGAGGAGGCGGCGGCGGCCCCGAAGACACGCTCTCTTCCCGTTCCGCCAACGCTAGCTCCGGCTTGGGTTATCGCAAGATGGACGTGCTCCGCGTCCGACGTTCAGCGCGCTGACCTCCTTCACTGTCCCCGTCAACTCGTCTCGCTGCAGCCTACAGATCCGGAGTCCGCCAACCTGTCCCGGCGTGCATCCGCTGGAGATGAGTCTTCGCGTATTCGCGCTCCTGACGTCGCTCATCATCCATTTGCAGACGCGCAGAATGTCGGCGCGTCGTGTGGTGGCCAGCGCGGCTGTCTTGCTGCGAGTGGATGTGGCGTATTCGTGGGCCAGATCCCTAGCTTGGTCTCGAAAATGTGCGTCCCACTCTTTTGCGCCGAATGCAACTCTGACGCCGAGTGCTCTTATAGGACGTGAAATCCTCGCCTCGTATCAATCACCCTCTAGTGAGTTGTTTCTGTCGATGCTCGTCGTTACCGGTCTCACGACTTACTGGCAGTCTTGCGACGCGCAGCAGAAGACGGTCGATGACCACGCCGACTTCGTACGTCCGCTCATTCTTCGCCATAAACTCACCACTGACGCCTTTCTATTCCATGCGCGCGTTACAGACGGGCGACGCAACGACACAACCACGGCAGGCAATGGTATGTCATTCTTTGGCGACACTGGTGTGTTACTCACCAACCTCTCCAGCGCATCCGTATGCTTCTCGCATCGCTGGGCTGTCGACAGGTATGTCGCGCTTGTATTTGCTCGAACCGGACGCACCTCTGACGTTGAGCGCTTCTCCAGGATTCGCCTTCTCGCCGATGGATCTTCAAGAGCCAGTGAGTTGTTTCTATCGTCCGAGCGCTCGTTTGCTGACAGCCTCGCTACTTTTACTGGCAGTCTCACGACGCGACCAGAAGAACCGCGCCCGCCTGTGTACGTCGCTCGTCCTTTGCTGTAAAGCCGCCGTTCTGATGCTCCTCTACCTTAGCGCCGTATTACACGGGCGACACGACGATACCACGGCGCGACATGGTATGTACTTCCTCGTCAGTTTACCTCAATGCTAACTCTCCTGCATATACGCGTAGGTGCTCGCCGGTGTAGTCCTTGTTGCCATCTCTTCCTTCACAGGTTTTGCTCGCTCGTCCTCCGCTTCCCGTTCATCAACGTCGTCCCTTTGCTGCCTTCGCACCGTGTGCTAATCACTATTCGCAGGCATTTCGCGCTCGTCGCCGCGGCCTCCGCCCCGCGCCTTTGCTCACCGCTCACCGTCGTCGCCATCCACCACCGCCGTACGCGACTCCAATCTCGACTTAGCGAAAATCACCGCAATGCGGCCTTAGCTGGTGAGTTGTCGCTGCTCTTAGCCTCGGCGGTCGGCTTACCGTCTTCAGGAACATCCCAAGGGTGCGGGGCGACGCAGGAATGGGGCGGGGAACGCGGGGGTGTACCGGAGGAGCACGAGGATGTAGTAGGATACTACCTGAATATATCGATTGCAAGCTACCTATGGGCTGCAGCAGGGTACTGAAGAGCAGTACCTAGGAACTGATAGGCAGTACCCGGAGGGACTGAAAAGCAGTACCCGGAGGGACTGATATTCAGTCCCTGTGCGCTGATAAACAGTCCTTTTTCCGCAAAAAGGGACTGATAATCAGTACCGGGTACTGCGCTTCCGGTATGCATAATGGCGCTGTTAGGTACTGATAAGCAGTACCTGGAGCTTATTTTCAGTACCCCCAGAGGTACTGCTTATCAGTTGTTCCGCTGCCCACAGTGGGTGGGGATACGCGCTGGGTCGAGGAGCCGCCAATAGACGGGCAGAAGATTATACTGGAGGAGTACCCCCCGCTCGAAGTCACGGTTCGCCAAAGCACCCAGGTAGGCATAATCGGAGAAACGATCGCTGGGCTTGGGATTGAGAAGGTCGATTTGAAGCAGTGCTTGTGCACGTTTCTACGGTCGTTGTATTCAGCGGGCGACTTCCTTTGGTGGCTACTCACCCGGATGTGCAGCGGAAGCTTGTCTAGATTTTTGAGGTCGAAAGTGGGGTCCATGAGAGTTTGGGAGAAGATGTGCGAATCTGTCTCACGATGTCGCCGCCCGTGGCTGATTGCTATGTCGGCCTGATTTCGGCGTACTCTTCCGACCAGACGCAGTGCAGACAGGTCTGTTGCCACTGTGTGTGTTGGCGCAAACTTGGGCAAGGCAGCTCTATCCGCAGGGAGAAGAGCCATCGCAGCGGTCTCTTCATCCACTCTTCATCCCGACGTCACTAATCAGATTAGTATCCCGACCAACCGTCAATCCTAATCCGGGTTGTCTCTTCCCGCCATGACGCGACGCGCAGCACTACGCCAGCGCCGCGCACCAAACGCCCACGGCCAGCAGGAACGATCATTCAGCTGTCGGCGCGCATACAGAGCTTGAAGGATCACGGCGAGACGCGCTCATGCGAGGGAGAAAGGATGCGCTTTTGGCTCAGAGGTGCGTCGCAAACCCAGTATTACTACCTACATTCCTGCTCATGGTGTCCCTTAGCTTCTTCCGGCGCTCACCAGGCAACTACCTCCCTTCTCCCGGACCCTTGATTCCCACCTGCCCCTGCCCCACCGAACCTGCCCGTGTTTTTCCCCTTGCCTTGCGCGAAAACACCATACACCGCCGCGGGCCCTGGCAGTCTCTTCTTCCGGTCGTATTCGTCACTGCGATACGGCGCCTGCCCGACGTTCTCGTCGTACGAATCGCGGTCTTCGCCATTCGGCCAGAACGGCACTGGCACCCCTGCACTGGATGACGACGACGACGAGCCGGAGGACGAGCCGGAGGAGGGGCGGATGGGCGACACGGGCTCGAGCGGGAGGCTCGACGCGGGCCAATCCTCGGGCGCCAGCAGCCGGAACGTGCGAAGCGAGGGCGGGACCCAGCGCGACGGGGAAGGCGGGCGACGTCGGCGTTTCGGCGTCGCGGCTGTTGCTGTGCCTGTCGTCGTCGAGGCAGACTCGGCCTTGACGGTGCCTCCGAGCCCGAGCCCGCGCTTCGCCTCGCGTCCGCGGTCTGCCTGGGCGAGTGCGGCTGCCTCCGTGCGAGCGATGCGCGCCTTAGGGCCGTGCAGGTGCACTTCGCGTTGCGAGCAGCGGCGGACGTGTCGGTTGAGGTTGGAGAGGACGCCGAAGCGGCGGTCGCAGATCGAGCACTGGAAGGCTGCGACGATTAACACGACGAATGACACGACGACGACGACGAGACACACACCCTTTTCGCCCGTATGCACGAGGAGATGCTTCTTCAGCGTGCTCGGGCGGTCGAACCTATCGCCAGTATCGCTCCTCAGCGCTACGCCAAACACCAGCACCAGCCGACCACGCACCGTTTATGGCACATCGTACACGCGTGCCTCTTTTCGCGCCCGTCGTTGAATGCCGCACTGTCGTCGTCGTTGTCCCCGTCGGCAACAGCTGCGGCAGCCATCCCAGTGTGGTCGTAGGCGTCTTCCTGCTCGACTTCGTGGACAAACGCGTCTTGGTCGGGATACCTCGGGAGCGGATGCGATACGGGGAGAGGAAGCGGCTGAGGCTGTAGCGCGGCGGGGTCGTTATACTGGATCGCCATCTCAGCAAGCGTCGGGGGTCGGGGCGAGAAGGAGCAGGAAGGCACGCCAGCGATATCGAAACCGCGCTGACGGGGACGAGGGTACGCCGCGTCGTCGCTTTTATACATCGCCGGCGCAAGCCTGAGCGTATCAGTGTCCGGGTGCGATACCGATGCGCAGCCGCCAGAATCAAGCCCGTCGCGGCCAAGGACGTGGCCACTGGGAAGAGGAAGCGCTGGCGGCATCGGACCGAACGTCATGAGCTCCGCGAGGCTGAGCTCCCGCGAAGCAGATTGGGAAGACCCACGCCCAATATCGGGTCCATGTGCGTGGACGTCCGTGCCGCCGACGGGGTATGTTGTGGTGCCTGTGCCTGCCACGCGCTTCGGAAAGCCACCACCAGCTCGGGTGGCCTCTGGTACGGGTGCTGGTGCGAGGGTGGGGCGATGCGACGCGGAGCGCGAAGAGGAAGCCGAGGAGGAAGGGAAAGCGTGACTTTGACGCGTGCGAGTATAATCAGGGCCCGGTTCCAGTCCAGTGGCTTCGCCCGCGGCGTATGTGTTCTCGTACGCCTCGCCGTAAAAGCCTGCAGCACGCACATCACCCGGGCCGGAGTGTGAATCCGAGCCGCCGTACGCATCCGGATCCTGCTCGTGATGGAAGCGCAGCAAAAGCGGCGCGGACGATGTTGTTATCGACATCGATGGAGAAGGACGGGGGTGAGAGTGGCCGCGAGTCTGATCGTCACTGAACGTGTTGTGTGCGTGGGGACGGTGCCTTGAGTGGGAAGGAAGACGCGACTGGATAGGCAAGCGCGTTGCTGAGGGTACTGCTGCTATTCGCAGTGGTTGCGATGTGCGTTAACGGCGATGCCAGGCCGGTGCTAGGCTCGGGATCGGGAGCGAGGATGTAATAGTTCGAAAGCGTGTAATACGATTGGGATGGGCATTGCGGAAATGGTGACGCGTACGCCCGCCCTTGGTGATGTAGCGCTGGCTGCTCAAAGGGATCTGCAGGTGAAAGCGAAGAGGATCAAGCTTAGAATGCGCGACTGGTACTGGGGGCTCGGAGAAGTAGCGTAGCGCAAAGCTAGGCTTTCGTTGGCTCACCGTATGACGCCCAGCCCCTGCCCGGAATGTACACCTCACCATCCGCCTCCGTCCCCGACGCATGAGGACCCCCTTCGTCGCCGAAAACGCCAAACTGTCCGTAGTCGTAGTGGAGCGACATGGTCAAAGCAAAAGGGACGGCGTTAACGCGTTCCCGTACGGCCCCTCCACGCGAGGGTTTGCTTATATTGCCTTTGCTTTTTTGCTCCAGCCCCGTCCGACGAGACGTGAGAGAGTTTTGCAAGGGCCAGCCTCGAGTCCTGTGACGTTGCGATGTGTGGTGCGGCGTTGCGGCGGTGGAACGCTTCTCTCCCTTCTGCAACCTTCCCGAACTCTGGGCTTCCTCCGAAAACGGCGTACGCTGGCAACTCCGGTGTGCTTGCCCTGCTCACAGCTGCTTGGCGAGAGGCGGCGGGAGCCTAATGCGGCGGCCTCGTGGTAATTGATTTAATCCAACCTTATTCGTCCACCCCAGCCCTGAAGACACCTCACAAGTACGGTTCCCCACATCTCGGGGCGCATTAACGCGGACGGCTCTGTCGTAAACGAAGAAGGGAAGTCCCGGATCCATGTTCCATGAAAACGGACTACGCATTCATTCTGGACGTTTAGGATAGCGAGAAAAACTACGCTGAACATGCGGCGCACACGAGGACCGCCACCCGGATCATGAGTTGACAGCCAGCGTTTTTTCTCGTCGGCGGAGAAGCCAAGTGGCACGCTTCACGGAACTTGAATAGCAAGCTCACACGGGGACTGCAAATCGTACGAATATGGCAAAAGACCTGAATGGGCTTTGGCTGACGCGAACTGCCAGACGGGCGCCGTAACCCCCGTCTGAGTGGCGCAACAGTGGCGCGGGCGCTTGAGCTGGAATGGTAAGGACGAGGGCGCGAAGCCGAGAAGACGCGGTGTAAAAGCGGGTTCTGAAGGGCATTAAGGCGGCAGCTTGCGTTGTCAATGCGTTATCAGGCCCCCGGCGCTCGTTTTATTTCGGGACGTATCTTCCAGTTTTTCCGCCGTCCAGGGCTTCCCACCATTCCGCTCGAACGACCCTCAAAGAAGCCGCCTCCGCCAAAAAGAGAACATTCACTGGCACTCCTCGCCCACACGCCTTCCCGCGACTGAACCCACGACAGACAGCGACACGTAAAGAGTTCGCCCGCTTTTCGCCGCCCCGCCCTACCTCGGTTTATTATTAACTTCGCGTCGCTACGGTCGCGATTTCGGTACACTGAGCGCTAGCGTACTCGGAAGGGCGGAAGGTAGCCGGAAATAAGTGAGGCTGCGAATAGATGAATGAAGCGGCCCGGAACTACTGCGAAGATTGAAGATTGAGGCAAAGGGAGCTTGAGTATGAGCTTTGCTTTTAAGCAGTGGCGGACGTACGGTTAAGCAAAAATCGCCAGGTCGGGGCGGGATCGGGCCGGTGTCGGCCGAATGCCGAATCGGCCGACAGAAAATTGATCGTACTCGAAATCCAGATATTTTTGCCCTCAAAATGACATCCAATGGAATAATAGGCGATGGTTCAAGACAAGCCATTCATCTTCGTCACTGCCTGCAATCCCTCGCCCAAGTTCGTGAAATCCGTCAGCACGAAGTTGGGCAAACGGTTGCCACCGCTCAACGGAACGCAGCCTTCGGCATCGGCGGTAATCCTGCGACAGAAAAATAGTTAGCTTACGCGCGAAAGCGCAAATAGAACACGTACGAAGCAACACCATTGGTCGTGGACGCCTGCTCCGGGTCGCTCACCAAGATGCTGAAGATGTCGATATCGAGGAAGTGGTTGAGGAGGTACATGTGGTCCGCCTTGCTCATGACGGAGGTATCGATGCGGTTGACGGAGCAGGGGAAGGAAGAGTTGGTGCTGTCGAACGGCGGTTCCCAGATCTACAAGACCGAGTTCATAAACCGTTCCGGACATGTAAGGAGCAAACGCACCTGAGTGAACTCGGGAAGGAGATAATCGACGGGCGCACCGTCGCTCCCGTCAGCGCCGGCGTCAATGAAGGTAATGACGCGCGTGCCGGCGTCGATGAGCTCGCCCAGGGTGGGCCAGTCGGATTGTTTCGTGTTGGGCGTGGGCGGGACGTAGCTGACGGCGGCGATGCCTACGCGCGAGTGTCAATGTCTTGACATTGAAAGAAAAGAAAAGCGGGGTGGACGCACCGCTCTGCTCAAAGACCGGTGCCCATACGTCGGGTATACTCAAGCCGTCGGGGTTGGTGAAAAGGAACGTGATGACTTCGTTGGGGTTGTTGTTCAACCACGTCATGACGCTCTGTAGGTATGCGAGGACGGTTCCGCCGTCGAAGAGGGCGCAGCCTGAGTTCAGAGTTGAGTGATCTGCGCAGTAGAACGGAGAGTCGACGCACTGGTATGACAGAAATGAATGGCGCCATTCTCCGAGTGTGCCTGTCCCTGCAGCATGCGGACGCCTTGGTCGAGGAGGGTCGTAAAGGAAACTTCCTGGTCGCGAGCAACTGCGAGGGTTGTTAGGCGACCTTCAGATACAATAATAGGAGAGGGAAACAACGCACGGGCGAATGGGTCGCTGCTGAAGAACGGCGAGTCGTGCGCGCCAAGGAAGGTAATGTTGCCGTAGCTCCGGTCGCAGAGCTCTGCGTAGCCGTTGCAAACGGTGGCAGACCTATCTTCCCGGGAACCGCATCAGCGAAGAACGCGCAAGCGGGGTTTCGTACGCACGCCTTGGCCCGAGGGACTTCGGGCACGCTCAGCGCAGCAGCCGAGGCAGAGGCGGCGAGGCCGAACGCGACGAGCGCCTTGGAAAACATGGCCAGGGAAGGGAAAGGAAGGACGGAGACAGGCACAGCTCGACCCCGCTCTAAATACAATCCTCCGTTGACGGAGACCACATCCCGCCTTGACGCTTGCCATGCGCTGCGTCGCGACAAAACGCGACGATCACTCGATGACAGGTCATCTGGACGATTCGCGAAGAGGGCAACGTGCATCTGCCAAACGATCTGCTGATGCATGAAGACGTTGCCGCCGCGGCGGTTTCTTGGAGGCCTGCCGAGCGTTGGCCGAGGACGTAGCAACGGCGCGGGTTTTGCCAGGGCGGTCATAGTTGAACGCTGAACAGTCTCGGATCGAAGAGAATAATCGGCGGCGAAATGGCTTGAAGAAAACAGAACATTGTTGCACGTTCGACGACGATGTTGACGGGAACAAGAAGTTGGAGAAGCACAAGCAGCGCGCGCTCGCGTTCGAGGCTGTAAACCGCAGCGCGATCACTCGGAAGAAGTCAGCTCAAGGACAGAGCTGCTCCGGGATGAGATGAACGTTGGAGGACCGAACGTGGAAGACGTATACGGGCATTAAACGTTCACTCACTCAATATACACCGGGAACGATCCACCAATTGACCCGCTGCGCCCACTCGTCCCATTCCTGCCCGAAACTATCCCGGAGCATGCGGTCCTCCTTGATCATTCGCGACCGCAAGCCAACACACGCCAGCGTCATCCCTGCAACCCAAATCGTCGTCAACGGCTTCTTCGTGTCCCGAAAGATCGCAGGTAAAAGGCATTCGGCGACCCACGACCCGCGGCTGAGCGTGGCAAGTGCGACGCCGGTACCGGCGGCGAGCGCGCCGGTGTAGCTTGGATGTCGGACGATCCCATAGACGCCGTCGGTGACGAGGCGCTGCTTGGCTTGGACGCCGAGCTCGAAGGTGAAGAAGCGTCGTAAGCGGGCGTAGCAGTGCAGCCGCAAAGCAGTGCCGGCGACATTGAGCAAGGTGCCAATGAGGAACGGGCTTGTGAATGCCAGATTCCGGAGCCCACGGCCGTGGGTTGGGTCGAGATAGTATCGTAGTTGAGCAACGAAATGCGGGGACAGACTGTCGACGATTGTCGTGTCTGCTGCGAGGAGTGCGACCTCCGTCAACCCGCATGTCCAGAAGAGGCCCTGAAAACGATAAGTTCGCTCTGCGTCATCAAGATAAAGGCATAGCAAGTATACATGAACAACCCCATGCGCCAGCCGACCGACCTTCAGGAGCAATGGGAACATACGTGGCGCCCCAGCGCGCTCGAAGCCCGTGGGTTTGAGCTGGTCGGCTTCGGCAGGAGGCGGGTTGGGCGGCGTCATGGTGATGTGCGCGCCAGCCGCGACGGCGAGGAGTAGCGGAATCTTCATCGTTGGAGTGAGCGAGGGCATCGTGGTGAGAGTGGAAGACAAGCCGAAAAACGCCGACACGGATGACGTCAGCGTGGGACATTTCTCTCGGCCTCGAGAGCGAGACGCTGGGGAGCTCGTTCTGTGAGAGAATCTTGAGTACTGGGCCATGGAGAGACCAGAGCAGTCCCTATTGCCATCTCGGGTGCCAAACTAGATCAAAAGGGATCAAGTAGCTTGCCCAAACTCGTCAACTTCATCGACAAACTTGAACCAATGCTTCCTTGGATTAAATAGATACATGTGGCACTCGGGTACAGCCCTCATAAAGATACCGCAACATACAAATAAATATTTTCCGCGTGAAATTGCCGTCCACTGGCATCGGAGCCAACTACTTCACTTAGACTTCGAGCCACTCGGCCCAGCGCGGTCCTTGCCTTTCATGAAATGGCTTTTCTTCGAAGCGGGGCGGAGGATCTGGAAGATGCTCGGTTAAGAGAAATCATACGGCAAGCAGCGAGGAAATCAAAAACCTGGAACGAACACAGCAGATCCTCGTCGATACTCATCATCCCGCCTGCGTTGTCGAACTCGCCTCCGTAATTCGGGGCGGAAAAGATGGTGACGAGGTGTCGCTTTGCGAAGAATTCGTAGCCGTCTTCGACGACCTACTCGTCGCTCAGCGCAAACAAACAAGGATAAACCTCAAACGCACTTGATGTCCGCGCACAATCAAATCCATGTTGTGCTTCTGCAGAAACCGCGATACGACGTCCGGGCCAAAGGTAAAGCTGACGCCGCGATCGTTCTCGCCCCAGCCTCTGACAGTATTATCGGGATCGCTCCTACGTTGAATCAATCACCACTTAATTTCCTTGGCGGGTGGAGGAAAACAAGCGCACCAAAGTAAATCGCTTAAAATTCCAGTATCCGGGATGTCCGTCGGGCGCATGATGCGTCGAATCTGGTCCATGGACTGTAAGTCCGGACTAAGCCCGCCGTGCATCGCGAAGATACGATCGTCGACGACGGCCGCGACGGGGAAGCAGTTGAAGCAGTCGATGAAGCATTTCCAGATTTTGATGTTATAGCGCCGTTTGCCTTCACCGAACTCGTCAGAATATGCACTCAAAAGGGCAAGGAGAAGCGCACATTCATCGTAGAACCCATAGATCCGGTTAATCGACGCGCTCTCGTGGTTTCCCCTCAAGAGGAAGAAGTTCTCGGGATATTTGATCTTGTATGCCAATAAGAGGCAGATCGTCTCGAGGGATTGTTTGCCGCGGTCCACGTAGTCGCCGAGGAAGAGGTAGTTTGACTCCGGGGGGAAGCCGCCGTATTCGAAGAGCCTGCCTCGTCGGTATCAGCGCTCCCATCAATTTCGCAGACACCCGAAGAGAGAAAGCGGCGGAGCGCACCGGAGGAGGTCGTAGTATTGCCCATGCGTATCCCCTGTAGCCGCGTCAGCATGCGTGATTTGTAGGGACGAGGGAGGAGGGATTTGTTTCTTCGGAACGGACACCGGCGAGCCGGGCCGACCTGCCGGGACGTACCACAGACTTTGATCGGCGCCTCGAGCTCGAGGAGGATCGGTTGTTGGAGGAACACCTCGCGTGAGGCGCGGCAGAGGTATGTTATTTCGTGCTCCGCGAGCTGGACCGTCTTTCCCGGACGGAAGCCTCTGACTACGAAGGAGGAAAACACACGAGTGTACAAATCAGCGACTATGCTACTACGGCTACGGACGACCCTCGGCACGGCACGCCATGGCACGGCACGGAAGGTGGGAGGGAAGAGAGAGGAACTCAGTACCAGCTACGAGGCGGTCGATGATGTTGTCGACGTCGACGGGCGCGTCGGCGGCGGGTCTTTGGGCGCTGGCCATTTTTTCTTCTGCGGTTTGTCAGCGAGACGCGGCGCTAACAATCTACACCACTCGCCTACGGGGCACTGAGCGACGGGAAGGCGGACGGGCAGCGATTCGGGACCGGGGGGTGAGGGGAAGAGCGAAGAGTGGGAGCGCGCGTGGTGCTAGATATAAATGGGCGCCGCCCAAAGCCAATATGACTCGACTTTCATCAACTCGTCAACTCGCCAAGCCGGGATTAGCGCCGGCACGTCGTCGGCAGGCCGGTGATCGGCGGCTAAAACTTCCGAGCGCGCCCGATATCTTTTGTCGACGTGATCTCCGTTGCTGAGGGCATCTAAGGTCTAAGTACTCTACGTGGGTATACTATACTCTCCGAGTCTATATCATATCGCCGACGAGTAGCCGCTCCCGAATTCGGCGATTCCAAAGAGGCAAGCCAATTCCAGAAAAATTATTCCCGGGCCGCTCCGAAGACACAATGCCCATGTTCACTCGACGCAACACCGAAAAACGGCGCACGTCAGATATCAGCAAGTCGAGTTCATCAAACCCGGGTTGCGCATCAGCATGTTGGCGAGGACTCGGCCGTTCGGTGTACTCAAGCGAGATGCGGGTGAGATTGTCGTGACGAATGGAGGGACGTCCGACCAAGGAAAATCCCGATGCCGATGAGAGCGCTGCGAGAAGTCGTAGTAGAGTCTGAACGCCGCTGAGGACGCTGGAGTGGATTATCGCGAAGGTCGTTAGCGATGGAAGATGGAGTGTTAGCGGATGTGGCGCGGCGCCTGTGATTATTGAGTGAGTGAATATTTGAACTGACTGAGGGACTTACCGAGGTCGCAATTGTGAATCGTCAGTTGTTCGAGCAATGGCCCCGCAGGAGATGCAAGGTAGGCGAGGACAGAGTGCCACGCAGTCGGCGTCCCGATATCGCGTAACTTTAAGATGGTCACGGAATTTGACGAGAAAGATCCACTGGAAATTGCGGTGGCTTCCGCGAATTCAGCCGCAGATGCAAGCCAATCGAGGAGCGGCGTCGCCATATTCGATCCGCAGACGCTAAGCGTTTGCAGGTTTGCGGGCGGCTTGAATTCGACTTCGTCCCCTGTCCACGTAAATCGCGCCGAGCCCCCGAGGTTTAGCGTCTCGAGATGAGGGAAAGTGCCAAGGTAGGCGAGCAATGAGCCGAATGGCATGTCGAGATGGAGGGTGAGGGATATGTCGCGGATGGAATTGCCGAAAGTGAGCCACGGGTTGCGGGGTTCGTAGGCGGGACAGTCGATGTCGAGTCGAGAGGGGGCTATACCGGCCTCCGCCAGTACAGAAAGCACGGTATCGACCGAGGTCATGCCCCAGGTCCGTTTGCGCAGACGGATCGTCGACACGGAGGACGCGAATGTGATGTGTCCCGGGGGCGTATTCCGGAGCAGGACGAGCAGGTCCGTAACGCGGTTCGCTTCGGGCGTCCAGTCCGCCGCCAAGTCCAGCGTCCGGAAGAGGTGGTATCGTGTGCGCGGAAGCCAGCGCCGACAGACGAGGCTGCAGGCTGCGAGGGCAGGGATGGCCGTGTGTGCGTCGGAGTCGGCTCCGAGTACGTCGATAAGGTACTCGGCTAGCTCGATGGGCAGTTTGGCCAGTGCCATGGAAGCGGGAGGGAACCCGACGCTCCGCGCTGTGCTTGACGACGGCGATAAGTCTGAGCACGCTGACAAGCGTGGCGTCATTCCGGCCGGGATGCGTCAGCGCCGACCCGGTAGATCGCTAGTCCCGCTCCCGGTCAAGTTCCCGCGAGACGAGACGCACTGCGAGACGGTCGCACAATCCTGGACAAGTCGGAAGATGTCGGTGAAAGGAGACGGCGGTCGGTGAGACAGGAGAAAACAATCACGTATGAGCCAGTAGGAGAGAGGATGGTGGGGCCATTGGACAGGACACTAGGCTGCTGGGCCGGTAGCACAGAGCTGGAGGCAAAAGGCAAGACGAGACGCGACGCGTGGCAGCACACGTCAGCCGGAAGTAATCGGATCACGGAGATATTTCTTTTTTTTTATTTTTTTTTTTTTTTTTTTAAGCGTTTGGAATAATGCAATCAGGATCCTAAGAGTTCCAAAAATACATCCGCTGGGTCACTGGAGGGTTGGCCAGTATCTGCCGTCGAGGTTTGTCGCTTGGGAGGAAATGCCATTACGCACGTTATAGCCAGTGTGGGACTCCTGCTGGGGTGTGGATCTAACCAACACCTGATTATATGGGCAGTATACCCACTAAAACCCCCTTTCGTTTATCCAATCATTTGGCAAACTATCTTCATCCAGCAGTAAGCCACTCCATGTATTTAGAACAACCTGTCTGTCTAGAGTAAGTGGCCCAAATTTCAGCTTATCTGTAAGTATCTTGTCTCTTTGTAGTGTTTCATTCACCATCCTAGTAAATCTTGTGTGTACTTCAGCAGGAGAGAATATTTTCCCTGGTTTGCGAATTCGTCTCTCCACTCTCATGTTCCAGAGTAAGTACCACGTATTGGGAATTAATATACTAAATAACCTGTTCTTCTGTTTCATAGGCTTCCCAGTCCTAGTCCTGAATCGTGTTAGATTTGAACCAAGGACAAGCCCCCATTCAATTTTCGGCCAGTCAGGATACTTTAACTTCCATAATTGCTCCACAAGGTCCCAAATCAGATTTCGTTCAGGGGAGGAACATTCTAACATGATATGTTCCAGGGTCTCAGGTACATTACATAGTGGGCAGTTACCCAATATTTCCAAGTTAGGAATATGATCCCAGAAAAGTCCAACATGGAATGTATTGTGAAGAGTCTTCCACAATAAATCTCGGACTTTCAGTGGTAGAATAAAAGATCGTATTGACTTCCAAATCATTGCATTGGAAGGGCTATAATCAAAAACATCCTCAATAGTGGCACGGACACGCTCCACATTTATGAAAGTTGAGCGTCTCTCTGGAATTATATACTCCTTACGAATAGCTTTGGCAAAGAATCTTTGTGATCCATTCATCAAGGATACTCCGGGGTTATTGAAAAAAATGTCAGGTTGACAGTCAATTTGGAAGATATACTTTGGTATTTTCAGCTCCAGTCCATACCGGGCATTCATCCACCTTTTCAAATCTGATTCTTCCAGTTTGTTCCTTCATAAGTGACAGTACAGTTGTAAACAATGCAAATCCTGAGTCTGCACAGTCATTTTCTAGTTTCTGCCGGTGAGACACAAACAGGCTAGCCAACATAGGGCTGCGTGAGCGGATTAGAAGAGGTGTGGCTCGATGTGTTGCATTTAAAATAATATACAGTCCAGCCATCCAAGCTGTCTTGATGTTCATGGCCACTTTATGATCCACAAAAAGTACTTCATAGCGATGGTCAATGCCAATCTCATCTCGCTTATCCATTCGATAGGCCACTTGAATGAGAGGCTCATCGTGTTGGGGGTTAAGGACCCTCACGTCCACAAATACAATTATTTCATCCTGTAATAAGCCATTGGGTATGATACGTGAGGCTGGAGTAGCCTGCATATAGGCGTCATCCGCAAAGAGTCTACATAAGTCTGTGATTGTCTTTGTACGATAGTCAGGGTCAAATGTGAGGGTGTTTCCGCACTTTATTGGAAGTTGATTTTGGAGCTTTTCATCTTCTGATAATGCTAGAGCTTCAGCTGCATCTTGAAGGACATAAAGTGGACTCCACTTTGGAGTGATGCTCTGGATAAGTAACTGTGCTGTCCCAATACATTCACCAGGATTATTACACCCTAGAGTATGTCTATCATAATAGCATTCTGGGCACCCACAGTTCTTTCGTCCCAATTCCGCTAGGGTTTATAATATGTGGATGACGGATAGCATTTGATGTCCTAGTGGCAATTTTAAACACTTCACCAACTGTTTGAGCATTATGGTTGTCCCGCAGGCAACGTGCAGACTGTCGAAGGCATGCAGATTTGTATGCTTCCTGATTCACAGAGATATGATACCATATCGGCATCTGGAGTTTAACTTCGTCATCCACTTGATAGCGCTGCCACAGAGAAGTTATATTTCCTAGCTGTTTTAATCATGTCCTTGATTTCTGTTGGTAGTCTGGTCCTTGTGGACATGGGGAGATCCATGGATTGGAGGAAGAGGTTTACCATGGTTCCTTCAGGTTTGCCAACTGCTGGGCTAGTCCAAACCTGCTTAACTAATTCATCAATGAAGAAGCACCACGAGGGGCGCTCATCACCCTCACTCAGGTAGGACTGTGAGTTCCATAGGTCAATAGCTTCGTTCCTAGTTGTTAAGTCTAGGATATTCGTGCCTCCTTGCTCAACAGGCAATCTCATTGTGGCATGTGCAACTCGTGCCTTCTCGTCATTCCAGAGGAAGGCATGTATCATCCTTTCGATCGTTTCTTTAACATCCTTGGGCATGCCCTGTACTCGGGTGAGGTACTGTAGCATTTTATTCATTTCGTCAGGCCTCGGAGGGTGTGACATCGATGACGAAAATAAGTTTTCGTCAGTCACGCGTCACACTGCCTTATAAGGCAGTTTGATCCGATCGGCAGCCCCGGCAGGGCCGGCAGACGCTGATTTCCATCAAAAACTGTCAAATTTGGCAACTTTTGGTGTGACTGACGAAAAATTTTCGTCAAATTGGAGGGGTGTGACGCGTGACTGACGAATTGAATAAAATGCTACAGTATTGGGTACGGCCACCAGCGTACATATTAATTACATGCCGTTTGCCTTCAATACCCGGGTTTGACCACAAGGCTCTTGCAAAGTCTGCACGAATCTTATCCTCAACCAGAGACCAAGGCATAATTGTTTTCAGCTGGTTTCCCAGGTATGCACCAAGTAAACGGAAGCTTTGTCCATCTTCTAAGATCTTGATATCAGGTGGTATAGTATTTCTTGGAGTCCTCTCATTCAGTCTTCTTTCTTTAGTCACCATTTCACGATATTCACTACTTCCAAAGGGTACAACAATGGTTTTGGACACATTGAAGTGCGCAGTAGATGCTTTGCACCAGATGCCTAGGATATCCCATAGCTCTTCCCAGGAGTCATCTTCGGAGAGGTAAATTGTGGTATCATCAGCAAATAATGATACTAGTGCCCTTCTGTCCGAACCAGGGATTGATATGCCCTTCAGGTTTGAGTCACGAAGCATGCATGCCAGCGGCTCGATTGCAAGATTGAATAAGAGGCACGATAGTGGGTCCCCTTGGCGCACACCTCGGGTTACTAGGAATGGTGTGCTCATTTCTCCATTTATCATCACCATCGTCTTGGCTCCATAGTATAGCCGTCGGACAGCTTCATAAAAGCGCGGTGGGAATCCCATATGTCTCAGCACCTGCTGTAGATATTCGTGGTCAATCCTATCATATGCCTTCTCCTGGTCCAGTGCTACTAACACACCATTCTCTTCGACTACATCTGCGTAATCCAATAAGTACTTTGCTAGTTTAACTTGATCCTCTATTCGGCGACCTTTCATGAACCCAGCTTGGTCGGGGTGGACCAGTGATCCAGCTACTTCCATTAATCGTAGGGAATAGGTTTTTGTCAAGAGTTTATAGTCCGTATTTAGACATGTTATAGGTCGGTAGTTTGAGATGATGGTCCTGTCACCTTTCTTGAAAATTGGACACATCCATCCTGTATTAAAGTCTGAGTTCTTATTCACACCAAAGCATTCTACATCCTGGAAGACTTTGGTCATAAAGCCTAACACGTCAAAGGCTGGCTTGTCTTTCCTTTTCAGCTTCTGGTACCATATATGCATCATCTTATAGCACTCATATGACCAACCATCTATTCCGGGTGACCTTCCGTTATTTGAAAGTTTGAGTGCATTCACTATCATACCTTTTACAATATCAATATCCATTTTAACATATTCTTCTTGAGTAAGGTGTACTTCACATTGTTCCAGAACAACTTCGGTTGCTAGCAGTCTCCCATATCCTCCATCATCTTGGTCATCTTCTAGTCCCTTTGTCTGGACTGAGTCATGGTAATCTCTGGCCATTTCCGCCATCTTCTTCGGTTCAGATACAAACTCGCCATGTTCGTGAGTGGGCTCTTCCCTCCGGAATTCGAAAATATCCTCACGAAGCGAGTAGCCTTTGAGGGACTTCGTCCAGTTCTTCGTTCGTAGTGATTCATTATATGCATGGGCATGTGCATTTCTCAGTTCTCTTTTTTGTTTAGCCTCTTCGCACTGACTTTGTTTAATTTTTTCTTCCAGTAGGAATGCACTCATAGAACACTCTTCCT
Source organism: Mycena chlorophos (assembly GCA_014461115.1). Lineage (NCBI taxonomy): Eukaryota > Fungi > Basidiomycota > Agaricomycetes > Agaricales > Mycenaceae > Mycena > Mycena chlorophos. The sequence continues at coordinate 771,787 of JACAZE010000020.1, forward strand.
GAGAAAGTGAGCTATCATGAAGCACTAAATCAAGCTGCACTTGCCATTCCTTTATCTCCCACTGAGCAAGTAGCGCGAAGGAATCCACAAATTGACGCTTTCCATATCGAGGAACGAGTGATGGAAAGCAGGGTTTGTGGATGAGTGGTGTCGCTGATAGGGGTGATCTCGTTTCCCTCCGCGACAACACGGGCTGCGGGTCCTTCGAGCTCTTGCACCTTTTCTTTGCACCCACCCACCCATCCCTCAGGAAATATCTACATTAGGCCACGGAGATATTTTAAGAACCCGCTCAGGAATAAACTACCTTATGGTCTCTCGGGAGCTCAACCTTGGTCCACCGCTCCGCAAACTGCATCGCGACAGCATGCCCATGCGGCGCACCCTCCTTCTTGACAACCTCCTTCCAAATCCGGTGGCCCTCATCCCGCACAAACGACGAACTCGCGCGAAACGGCAGCACGACGACTTGCTGCTTGCCACCGCTGCCAAAGATGAACCGGACGATGTGCAGCGCCAGGCGGCCCTCGCTCGCGTGCGCGCGCCGCTTGAGGTCGGCCCAGGTGTACACGCCGCCGGGGCCGGGGGGCGTCAACGCCTCGTCGAGCCCCTCCTTGTCTTCGGGCATCAGCGACATGATGCGCGGGCCGTACTCGCGCGTGCCCTTGTCGACGGACGTCCACTCGGCAAAGTCGCAGCTGAGGACAGAAGGGATGCGCCGCGGGCCCTCGGTGATGAAGCTCATGGTGAACATCCCCTTGAACGGCCCTTCGCTGTGTGCTTTCATGACGGCGCGGATGTCGTGGATTTCGCGGGATGTGAATGTCTTTGCGAGATCTGTGACGGGCGTCAGTTTTAAGAGGCTTTTGCGGAGGGGAAGTACGATTTCGGTAGCGTTTATGGTCTTTGCATGCGCTTCGATGTCCCTGCTTCCAATCTGCGCGCTGACAAGCCTCTCCGCAGTAGAGTTGCGCCGCACAGCCAGAGCACGTCATGAACTTCGCCTTAGGCTTGATGGCGCCGCACTAAAGAAGAAAAAAAACTCAGCAAAATATGCAATAAACCTTCCTACGAACGTACCGCGAGATTATCGCAGGCCGCTTGTCGGCCGGACTTGTACATCGGGGCGCTGAACGCGTTCCCATTGATGATGGCCATCTCCACAAAGACATCCCAGTCGTCGATGAACTTGGACGCGCGGAACTCGGGCGTCTTGACGAGCGAGTCGGCAGCGGCGACAGCAAGCTGCAGCGGTCCTGCGAATCGGGAAAAGAGGGTACACGGCTGGAGGATACCCTTGATGAAGCGCGGCATGGGGTGGATGTCGTGATTACTCTGTCCCTGGCAGAGCGCGGCGAGGGCAGTGATGAATCCGCTCTCTAGCGCTGAGTAGAGATGGACTCGATTGGCGGTGATCATCTCCGTGAGGATGTTTATCGTGGCGTAGAAGCTGAGCTCGACGCCCGCGGCGAGGGTTTCATTGGAGGAATCCAGCTCATTGTAGAGCGGCTCGAGACCTGTGAGTACCTTGACGAGAAGTTTGGCGGGGACGCGCCGGCCGAGGATGTGCGGGAATTCGCGGAGGCGGACAAATGCGGCGACGGGCGCTGCGGCAGCGCCGAGCATGGAGAGGCTGTGTTCCAGTAGGCTGGATAAATGTCGTGCGCGTGCGCGGCGCTCGAGTTGGCGTTGGGTTTGGTCAACTTGAGAAGCAACGAGGCGGGCGACAGCCTCGAGCGTGCCGCCACACCCCGCGAGGGCTTCGTCAAGTTGCGTCTTGGTAAACTCGTCGTAGATGGAGAGCAGCAGCGAGATGGAGACCATATCGCCGTGATCCTTCTCGGAGTCGGGGAGGCGTATCATGATCGCCCACGCCCTGAAGACCATGTGGGTGATACCGGGAGTGCGGAGGAAGGTCGCCGTGCCGTTCCCATGGACAAAGCAGGCGAAGTTGAGGAAGGTGAAGAGAAGCCTCTCCTCGGAGAAGGCGCGGCAAGAGTCGGGCATCGACGAGTAGTGTGAGTGGATGAAGCGCATCCAAGGCCAGATGCGGTCCCAAAGAAGGCGAAATGGCTCGTGGGGGTTCGAGTTGCTGAAGTTCCGACTCGCCTCTTGGACTCCGATGATCGAAAGGGCAGCGGCTTTGAGCAGAAATCCACATCTCGGCGTCTCCGCGTCGAGGTCCGCGGCTGTGGGGATTAAACGGGGTTCGAGGAGGCGCCAATATACCGGGAGGAGATATTCCTGGTGCGTCCTGCCTGTGTCGATGTCCCCCGACTTTCCGAGAGTGCCCAGGATGGCGAAATCGGAGAAACGATTGCTGGGCTTGGGATTTTGTAGGTCGACTTGGAGGAGGAGTTTCGCGCGTTTCTAGCTTTGCGTAAGAGCATTGCACTGGCACGAAATGGCTTACGCGGATATACGACGGGAGCTTGTCCAAATTCCGAAGGTCGAAGGCGGGGTCCATGACGGTTCGGGACAAGCTGTGTGGCGTGGCGTTGACAGCGAGATGTCAATCACTCGGCCGATGATGGGATATCCGCCGCGATTTAGACAGCGTGTGAGCCACACCGTCTTTTCTTCCAAACACTCATCATGTCTGTTTCCGCTTTCCACTCCGAGCTTTTGCTGTTGGAGACACAAGAGGAATCCGTGCGCGAGCTTCTCCGGTTAGGTGCGCAGCCGCATCATGACGCCGTGTTGCTCAGCCGTCTTCGCCGACTCGTCGCCTGGGGCCCAGAAGACCTGCTGTGCTACAGGAGCGACATTGGAGACGAACGGGCCCGTCGTCTACAGACACAGATCGACCTCGCTCGCGGCCTCCTGTACAGCCCCATCCGCCGCCTCCCCGTCGAGCTCCTCGCAAGAATCCTAGAAACCTGCGCTCGATCTCACCGAGATCGATACACAATCGAGGACGAGGGCGACGACATCGAGCTGGAACGACTCCGCAGGACACACCTCCTTCCATTAGCGCAGGTCTTTCTTCACTGTCACCCATGAACAATATTTCTAACGCGAAACTCTGCGGAACAGGTCTGCGCTCTCTGGCGCACGGTCGTCTTCGAAACGCCGTCTTTCTGGTCGGACATCATCGTCGACGACGAGTACTGGCCCGAATCGATGCAGCCGCATCTCGATATCCTCGAAGTCTCCATCCAACGAAGCAAAGCACGGCCCTTGCGGATCATCTGCGCGGCGAACGAAAACGCCGCTGCCCAGCCATTGGCGCGACTCGCACAAGAGGCACACCGCTGGCGGACGGTGTTCCTCTGCATCCACGAAGCGTCGATCCCGACCCTCCTCCCCATCCGAGGCCGGCTACGCGTCCTTGAGCACCTCGAACTCTCCACGTCGACCGGCATCCGCCGGCTCCCATGGGGCGACATCTTCGCGGAGTGTCCGAAGCTCACCGAGCTCGTCGTGACCGGCCATCCGGCGAATATTCCGGAGGTGTTGCCCTGGCGCCAGCTCACGCGCTTGGCGATCTATCGGAATAATATCCACCGGTACATCGACCGCCTCGCCGTGCTGCTGTCTGATTTCAGCGGGGCGCTGTCGCTCAATTCTCTCATTACTAGGATTGGATCTAGTGCGCCGCCGCCGCCGGTGCCGCAGACGTCCACGATCACCGCCTTGGTTTTGCTCTTGTCCTTTGACGTGGAAGCTGAGGCTGAGGCTACGGAAGCCGAAAAGCTCGACATCATCGCAAACATCATGGGAGCCTTCGTTGTCCCCGAGCTTTCCTTCTTTGCACTCAAACCCGAGCCCGAGCCCGAGGCGCGCCGACTCCCGCCCTGGAATCCGCAGGCGTTTGAGAGTCTGTTGAGTCGGTCGTCAATCGCGGGCTCGCTGAGGCGCCTGACGCTCGTCGCGCTCATCACCGGCGAGGAGCTCCTCCGGGCGCTAGAGATGCTGCCCGCGCTGACGGTGCTGTGCGTCGCCGACCCGCCGGAGTGGCACCTGCTGGACGAGGGAACGCTCGAGGGGCTCTGTCGTACTGCACCGCAGCTGCGGCTCACGCGTCTTCACTACGCGACGCACACGAGCGTCGAGCCCTCGTTCCTGCGCATGGTTGAGCACCACGCTACGGGCGACGACATCTTCGAGCTCGGGTTAATCAGCCTCCCCCAATCTGCACTCGCAATCGAAGAAACGACTCGGGATGGGCTGGACCTCCTCGTCCGGCAGGGTTTGGTGCGGCTCGAGACCGCGAGTTGTCGATCTGACGAGGGGGATTGGCATGTCTGGTTTGGAAGGGATAGATTGGGGGTGCCGCTGTTGTAGGTGTTTTTGCTAGAATGGTGCAGGGGTTGGAGCAACGAGTGGGACGCGTCACTGCCCAGGAATCGAATTGCGCATTGAAGCCTGCTGCCGTCCATGCTGGACGGCGTTCCTCACATATCTCTGATTTGGCCAAGAGATTTAAGAGGGAAGTGCATGCCGCGTTCGCAGCGCGGTCAGGCTTTGATACATTCATGATTGCAAGGGTTTTTTCATTTTATTTTACTTTTTGAGCACTGCGGGTCATTCCTTGTCAGTGCCATTATACTATTACGCATAAAGTCCGACTCGGAGTCTGACGTGCATTTTTAAAATTTGTCTCCGATTAACTCTGACTCTCTGAGGCGAATTCAAGCCTGCTGGCATCGATTCTCGAGGGCCTTCCCGCATAATATTCGCATAGTAAAATGTCCCGTGGGAAGTACTTAACAGTACCCGCGTTCGTAGCGCGGTCAGGCCTTTACCTGGTATTTGATAACTGCTTTTGATCGCTTACCTATTCAATTTTCCGAAAGGTATCGACTCAGGTGTTGACTTGACACACTTCAACTGCACGACAAGTAGCCGATGCGCCCTCCGTAGGGCCGTTCTCATCCGTGTGATAATTGCATCTCAGTGCAGCATTGATGTAGAACGCAGGTTCGAGCCGCTCCCCTGCTATCGGCCGTATAACGATGACGCTTGTTTTTTTTTTTTTGTAAATCATGATTCAGTACTTATGCATAATGCTATGCAATTTCTGGATTTCGCCGCATGTTTCTACGAGCCGGTGCTGACGCCCGCAAAAACTGGGCTGTTCCAGTCGATGTCAACTCGTGCAGAAAGTCATTGAACAGGGAACGAGCAGGATCGAACCTGCTTCCGGCGCTAATGCAACTGCGGGGCTGAATCGCATTTTTCACCCTGTTGAAGTTTTTTTGTTCTGACCATACACCCATCCCACTCTCTGAGTCAACTCAAATTATCGTCAGTGCCGCGGCGGTCGTCCGAAATCAGTGCAGGATCCATCTCAAAGTTGCTTATCGGAGTGTGCAGGATCGATTCCTGCGCCGGCGGTTTGATTGGAGGTTTCGCGATGTTGCTTTTTGTCTTGAACGTCCATGGAAGGGCATCCGGGCGTCAGGGCGTCCGATGTCAACGGCGCTGGCCGTCCGAGTACTTGAAGGACATGCAAACTTCGTGGCTTTCAACAGGATTTACTCGTATTTTCACTCAGCGTAGGCATGTAGGCATGTATCTCAATCCAAACACAACTTCTCGCCAGCCGGTATCCACGACCCACTCGCAGCGGTCGTCCGAAATCAGTGTCGGACGTGAAGGGAATTGCTTACATATCGGAACGTGCGGGGTCGACTCCTGCCGCTGCGCCGGCGGTCATGGTTGTGTGGTCTTCGGGGTCACTGTTTTATTTTGTCACGGTCTTGCATCTTCGCCGCTTAAGACTTGGAGAGTGGACTCGGACGTGCGTGCATACGTCTGGGACACAGCGATGTCGGAGGCAAGGATTCAGACGGCGCAGGGACTTTAATCTGGGCCTTGAAGATTTCCGCGCTCGGCTTCAACCGGTCGTGATGCTCGGCGATTTGTTCAGGAGGCGCTCGGTTTAATAGACGGAGACAGTGGAGATGTCGAAAGTATACGAAGGGGTCTGGCCGCGACTCTGGCGTGGCGAAGTCTCTATCCTGGATACAGTCAGTGTCTGTTCAGGAACAGGGACGACAGCGGAGAAGGCTAACATGCGTAAGCGCGTAGAGAATGAAGAGGATGATGAACAAGTAGGACGGAAAGAGCGAGAGGGAGTGATATCACGTGACAAGGAGAAGAGGCGAAGACGAGTGCAGCGGCGAGAACGTCCACCAAGTAACGTAGATGACGAAGGGTTGGGATGGAGGCGGGGCGAGAGTTCAAACAGGGCAAGCCACTCACATCACGCCCGACCCGACAAACCATCCTTCTCTCCAGCCTCCGAGACTCCGACTAGTAGACTAGTCGTCCTCGTCCGGATAGCCTCTTCCCGTCCCGTCTGCCCGTGAGCCGTTTCTCCACGACGGAGTAGCGGCACCCGCATCCGAGTCCGCGGCTGTCGAGACAGCGAAGACGCGGCGTAGATGGGGATATCCGATATCCACGGCGGCGGCGGAGACTCGCCGGAGAGACAGCCGGGTTGGCAATGCGCGGGCACGGTGGATGGTCGTGGCTTGGCTGAAGGGGTTTTGCGCTGGCAGCCCCACGAAGGAGGACGCCGACGACGACGGGGTAAAGCGTACGCCGCGCTGCCTTCCCGTTGCGTTGCGCGCATCGTTGCTGGCATCGTTGCTGGGATATACGTCGATGCGTGGTTGGTGGGTCTTCCAGAAGGGGATGATGGGGCATAACACACCGCGGCGTTCGTCGCCGGCGAGACAGAGCGGACAGAAAAGGGCGTCTACAACGCCGCTTCGCAGGGACGACGCCCAGGCAGGGTTATGGCGGTTGGGTCCGGGCTCGTCGCCGTCAAGCCCGGAGACGTTGACGACGACGACGACGACGACGACGGGCATGCCGCATGCGCGCCTAAGGCAAGCAGCGAAGGTCGCGACCTCGGTGTGTGCCCGGTGCCGCGTGAGATGTGGCTGGCTTGGCTTGGCGGGGTACGGGAGTGGGGAGGAAGTGGCCGAGACGGGAGTGGGTGTGTGTGGGAGTGGGTGAGTGCCGCAAAGCGGGGAAGACTGTGGACAAGTGAGTACGATGAACGGCAAAAGCAAAAGCAAAGCTTGAGCACGCACCTTGCAAAGCTTCGCCATGGCCACCCTCACCCTCAACGCCCAGCACCACAGTATCCCGCCAGCCTGCTAGCAGTCTTTCGCCCGTCCGGGTGGGTGCGGAAAAGCAGCGGCGCGCGTGCGTGTGCGGGGAAGACTGCGGATAAGTGAGTACGAGAAACGGCAGAAGCCAAGGCAAAGCCTGAGCACGCACCTTGGTCCTTGGCCACCGTCACCGCCTAGCCCAGCACTAGCCGCACAGACCAGCACTGTCCCGCCCCACAGCAGTCTTCCTCCCCTCGCCAGCGCTCCATCCACATCCGCGTCATCCGATTCCTCGCAGACTGCCAGTGAGCCTGAGAGAGCGCGTAAGGACGAGGCAAGCGACGCGAGAGGAGCTCACCGGACCCGCCAGCACAGCTGGCCGGCGTAGTTCTCATGGTCTTCGCCGTCGTCCTTCCCCACCCTAGTACACCGGAGCCCAGCCCCGGCACCGCCCCTGCCCCTCCCAGACTTTCCTCATCCCACACCACACAGCACCACACAGCCGCGTCGCCCCGCCCCTTCCAGTCTCGGAGTACGGCCGAAAGCGTGTCTCTCGGACACCTCACTGCTGATACGAAGGGCGGACGTCGCCGTCTGCATTCCGAGTCAGGCTGGCACGGCCGTCATCCGTTAGCGGAGAGGGAGGGAGGGAGGGACGCGGCGGCGGTAGAGCTCGGCCACGAGCGGCGGACGTCTGCGCAGAGCAGAGCAGGTCGTGGTGCGCAAGCAAACTTGAATGTGAGAACGCGTGTGACCTCCGTCTCCGTTATCATTTCCCAAGATCCAGCTAGAGCCAGCCTGCTACCGTCGATGCACTGCTCGACGGCCCTCCCGCATCTTCTCGTAGAGGCTGAGTGTCGCACATCCGAAGGGAGGGTACTAACCGCGTTCGTACCGCGGTCTGGCGTCTGTGGCAGTAGAAAACTCGGCGAATTCAAGTTTTTGTTTCTTGATATTTGCCACTCCCTGCTTGTATGAAATGCCAGCCTGACGGCGGCAGAGACCTTGCTTTGCGCAAAGTCTCCCGCCCCAGCCGGGGCCAGCCTCGTGTGAAAACGGTCCGAATCATCAATTCATTCAGGCGGTAAAAGGTACACTACTGTGTGCCTAAAGGAAACATCCTCGTGGTTTCTACCGTCAAAGAATCTAATCGCGCGTCCTCCGCCCTCAGCTTCTCCGACGGATGGGTCGTAAACAGTCGCGGATCAAATCCACGAAGAATGCGAATGTTCTCGCGGCCGTGGCTACGTGAAAGCGCAACATAAGCGCTAAACGGCGTCAGCGTGCCCGTTGGTGGGTTACCCAAGTCCACCAAGACATGAGGGATCGTCTGTCCCTGAGACTTATAGTCTGTAAATGCATATCCCGCCGTCATCGCAAATTGCCGCCGACGGATGGACACCTTTCCCGCCCCAGTCTTGATAGTGAAGCGTGCGGATGACGGAATAATGGGGATAATGCCGGGGTCAAGGCCTTGGAAAGGCGGGAAGTCAGTGGTGTCGGCTTTGAATAAAGCGCCGGAGGGAACGGTCCTGGGAACCTGAGAAGAATTTCGCCTGTTGCTGGGTGCCGCGCTAGTGGCAGCGGTTCCTCGGAGTCCAGGATAATCTGCGTCACCTCGCCACGCGTCCCATTGGCCAAATCCGCCTCGGTTGAGATGTTGAGAACAACCATCGCGCGCATGCCAACACTGAGTTGCACAAACTCGGACAAACGCCCCGCGTTCCGTGTCTTTACACCGGCGATGAGCAAGCGTTCCTGCGGAGTGGGTGACCGATCGGTACCGACAACCGTGTCCTGCGCAGGGCATCGATACAGGTGATTACCGGTGAGTGCCCGGTGCTTCTTCAGCGATTCAGCATTCCATTGAATGCGCACTGCATGACGAGGAGTTACGAGAATAGGCATGTCCCACGGCGGTTGAGTCCAGTCGGGTGCATTAAAGGCCTCATCGCCAACGACCAGAGACTGCACGATGCTGATGTCCGCCTCAGTACAGTCCCCGGTCCGAAGGCGGCCCAGCAACTCCATCCACACGGGGTCCGTGATTCTGCGTTGCTCATGGAGAGTGACAACGGTCGTGAACTGGCGGTACAGGGAGAGTCCGAGGCGCGACGAGGTGTCGGAGTCAGAGTCGTCGCCGTAGAAGAGTGCCTGTTTGAGACTGCCGACGGGTGGGAATTGGTGAAAGTCGCCGAACAGAATGACACTGATGTTCCCAAAAGCGTCAATTTCTTCGCACTGTCCGGCGGCGACCTTGACCGACGTGAGGATCTGGGAAAGCATGTCGAGAAGTCTCTTGGTGAGCATCGATGCTTCGTCGATTACCAAGTACCAGACTGGCTCGATACTGTGTTTGCGCTTCTCAGTCGGAGCCCGCCAATTTTCGGTGCGGGGTGTTCCGATCGGAATCCCAGCCCAATTGTGGAGGGTTTGGCCTCCGAACAGACTGGCCGCGACACCAGTCGTGGCGGTCTTGGCGAGACGATGCGAAACAGAGCGCATCTTGAATCCTTGAGAGATGGCATTCAGAAGTACGGTCTTCCCGGTCCCGCCCTCGCCCCGTACAATCATCAACAGCTGCTCGGGATTTTCTCCCCGGAGCCTAGACTGGAGGTGTTCGAGTATGATGGTTTGTGCACGGCGTTGCTCCGTGTTGAGGATGATGGGCGGAGCGGAGTTCGGAGCCGGGGTGACGTCAAAAGACAAGACTTGTGAGCTTGCAAAACAAGTCTCTCGTCTTGGGCGGAATGGAGAGATGGCGGCGTGAGACGATGTGACCCTGTCTCTCCCGCTCAGCATCCGACCGCCATCTCGACAGTCGACACCCTTCGACAGCGAATCTCTCTATCCTCAACAGCAAATCCCTTCACCTTCCCATGCCGCCTCGAGCCTTCCGTACCATCAGATCTCTCGACAAACAGGACCTCCTCCGTGCCTTTGCAGCGCTGGAGGAAACGCCTCCGCAGCTGCAAACGAAGAAGTCACTCCAGCAGGCGCTGCTAGCCTTCGCCGACGAGAACATGGACGTCATCCTCTCGTCCCTCACTCCCGACCTCCACGGCCTCATCCCGACCACTGCGCGCTAGGCGTACTTTGCGCAGCTCCTCGAGGAGAACGCCCCCGACTCTGACTCCGAAGACTCGGGTGAGGACGCCCCTCGCCGCCGTCCGGGCCCCAGTGCTGCAGCCGAGATCCTCGCAGCGTTGCCGAACGAGAAGCTGAATGGATTATTGGCGCTGTATTACTCCCAAGGTGTGTGATTAAGATTTGTCCCTCTCCGAGTTCCGCGCCTCGTTTCCCCCGGATCTGCTCTAGTCGGTGCGGGAGCGCGTCGTGTCTTGCGCGGGAGTGCGCCCCGGTTGCGCGAGAGTGCGCCTGGCTAGCACGAGAGTGTGCACCCGTTCTACACGAGAGTGTGTTTTCTAGGCGCGAGAGTGCGCGGGCATTTTCGCAATTTCGCATTCGCATGGCTAGCACTGCCGCATGGATGCTGATCATGGCTTTAGAGAACCCTGGTTCAACGGGCCCTCGTCCTAGCGGCCCGCCGCCGCCGATCTCGTCGAGTCTCGACGACGAGGACGATGACTTGGAACCCGGTCATCGGACTTCAAGTCGAGGACACGGCCTTGCCGGCTCCCGCTGCCATCGTTAAACGTGTCAAGAAGGGCGAGATCCCCCCGCTCTCGTACCTCACAAACGAGTATTGTTCTCGGGGATCGGCTTCCCAGTCGGCCGACCTGGACCGCCAGCTGGTCGTCGATGGCGAGGCCCTACACACGGTCACGAAGGAGCTCTCGTTCGAGGGTGACAAGCAGCTTACGCAGATGCAAGTTGCGGCCGCGTACGACCGCCTCTTTGTGGAGATGGAGAAGTGCAAGGCCTGGGAGAAGAAGCTTCCTCGCTGGCGTGTACACCGCGACTTTGTCTTGAAACCCTCAGGTCGTCGAAGGACTGGCCGGTCCACGCGACGCACGATGCGGACGTGCGTCGTCTCGCTAATTCACGCCGCTCGATCCAGGAACGAAACAGCAGACGGTCTGGGACGCGGCGAGGGATGCCGCCAGCGCCCTGCAGACCAAGACTCAGGCGGCGGCGCCTCGAAGCAGAGCTGCAGAAGTTTCGCGGCGGCAAAGGCTTCCGAGGCGGGTTCATCCCGCAACCGTTCCTTCGGGCGCCGAGTCGCGTCCCTCGCCGGGACCCGAGCGCACGGAGAAGATCCGATGCTTCAAGTGCGGTTCACGCGACGCAAACCACGCAATCAACAAGTGCGCCGAGACGACAACTCCCCGCGGCAATCCCACCTTTCTCCTCATCGATCGCTCCGGTGTCCACGTCGACCGAGATGGACATCGATACTGCTGGAACTTCAACGGACGGAAGGGATGTACCTCGGACCCCTGCAAGCACGGAAAGCATGCTTGCTCCCTCTGTGGCGCCGCGGAACACTCGGCTCAGAAATGCCGCACCGCCTGAGTTCTTCCCCGTGGTTACTCCCTTGCGCGCGGACGCGTGGGAGGCTGCGCTTCGTGCCGTAGGACTCCTGGAGAGATTTGCGGACGTTGTGCAAGGGCTTGAGAGAGGGTTTTCATTTTGGTATCGATATTCAGCTTACGCATTCTTTCCTCCCTCCTAATCGAAAAACTGCGCTCGAACATCCGGAAGTGATCGACGAGTACGTCGAAACCGAGCGGCGGGCCAAGCGTTATACTGGTCCGTTCAACCCTCAACGTTTCATCCACACCGCCGGTGATGTTCGCTCGTGTCCTCTCGGAGTTACACCGAAGGCAGGCGAAGTCAACAAATGGCGAATGGTACAAGATTTTCGTACCCGTACGACGACTCAGAGATGCCCTCGCTCAACGACGGTATCGACTCCGACAAATTCCCGTGTGAATGGGGAACGTTCTCGGAGATGCTACTGATGGTAATGGATGCTCCGCCGGGTACGCAAGCGGCGACATTGGACGTGGATGCCGCATTCCGTCGCGTGCCGATTCACCCATCCCAGCAACGCTTCTTCGTTGTCCTTTGGCGCGAGCTCCTCTACCTTGACCACTGTGCGCCGTTCGGCCCTTCGAGTTCTCCCGGCATCTTTGGCCGACTGGCCGACACCATCGCCGAGCTGTTCCGGGCAAACGACATCGGGCCATTGAAGAAATGGGTCGATGATTTCTGCTTTATGCGCTACCCCATCACGCAAGAACAGCCCTACCGATACACTTACGACCTGTCCGACATCCTCGCCTTCTCGTCCCCGCTGGGTTGGCCATGGAAGGACTCGAAAACGCGCCCATTCGCGTCCGTCTTCAAGTACGTCGGCTTCCTGTGGGACTTGGAACACAAGACAGTGCAGCTCCCGGACTCGAAGAAGGAGCGTTATATCACAAAACTGGAGCCGTGGGTCAAAGGTGCGAAGTTCACGCGCAAAGAAGCCGAGTCCGTGCACGGAACTCTCGTTCACTGCGCTCTCGCCGTACCCGAGGGCCGGTCTAGGCTCCCGGCGATCTCGGCATTCGCTTCATCCTTTGACCCGGCAAAGCCGTTTTCGAGACACCGCTCCGAACGGTACCGCCCTTGCCGATATCGATTGGTGGCGCGACCAGCTGCCGCGTCTTTCTGCGGATCGAACTTGGTCCGCCCGCCGCGACAATCCTCCCTCCCGTTCTTCGTGGATGCCTCGACATCGCATGGCATTGGCGTTGTCCTTGACTCCGTGTGGATGTCATGGCGGTTGCTACCGGGTTGGGATGCCGACTCCCGCTCCATCGGGTGGGCCGAGATGCTGGCTATAGAGTTCGGCTTGCGGCTTGCCGTCCATCGGGGCTATTCGGACATACACTTTCACGTGCGTTCCGATAATCAGGGCGTCATTGGAGCCCTGGATGCCGGGAAATCCCGGAACTCGGAGCAGAATCGAGTCTTGAGGCGGATCGTGTCTCTTCTCCGCACGCATGCACTCTGGTTGACGACGTCGTATGTGCCGTCAGCGGAGAACCTCGCCGACGGTCCTTCCCGGGGGGTGGGCTTATCTCTAGAGGGAATTTCGAGGGCAAGGTCATCCTTTGCGATTCCGTACTGTGTTTCTACTCTAGTCGCCCGACGATTAATTAGACGTCTTTGGCAGTTTGACATCACCTTGACAGATTATCAAGAGTGATCGGTTTCCTTGACTTCCGCACTCATGGCGCCTTCTCAATCTCGCCCGTTGCGGCCGCACCTTCAGGAAACGGCAGCCTGGGTTCAACTCATCGCTTCCTCGTGCCCGGCCAAACCTAGTCCACGGCCTTCTCACAAACGGCACCGAGATAAACCGACCAACCCACCTCGGATCTTCCGTGCGACGCTCGGAATGCCCACAAGCGCAGACCCAGTGGCACTCTCCAGTGCGGCGCATCACCCGGCTGCTCCGCGCGTTCCAACACGGCTGGCAACCATCGGCGTTATCCAACTACGGCTACTCCGTCGATCGATTCATGGCATTCTGCGACTCCGAAAGAATTCCCTCACACCTGCGCCTGCCAACTCACGACTTCGTCCTCTGTGTGAGGAGCGGCAGGGCAGGGGGTCGCTGATGGCAGCTGATGTCAGCCATCAGCATTGGCGGGCGCCGTCGTCGTTATCACGTCGGATGGCGGACGGGATTGCGCAACGACGCGCCAGCCAAAAAGCATGAAATTTTGTACTTGCGTAGCTAATATGCAGCCCCACGCGTTGTCCGGCTCGGATAGCATAAAAGCACATTTTTTTCCATCTGGGTGGGGACATCGGCCAGAGAGTGAGCCACTGGCATGCGCAAGGCTCGATTTTGGCGAATCAGAACCGGCCAAGTCTGGCGGACACATATTACCTTTTGAATGAATCCAAAATCACAGAAATCCGCCGGGAGGCGCTCCCGCAATCGACCGTGCCGTCGCAAGCAGTGACAGCTGCCACTCGGACCGACCATCCTTGCTTCCTCCCACGTTAATGCAGCTTTTCTTCATCCCTCTGCCGCACCCACTGCCCCAATACTCCGACTACCATCCCAGGACGGCCTGCGACGCGTAGAATGGCACGGTCGGCCGCCCAGAAAGCCCAGTTTCAAGCGTTGCAAGCACAGAACCACGAGCGGTATTCGGAGACGCGACGAGAAGACGAGAAGGAAAACGACGAAGACGCAGTTGCGTATCCCGCTCCCAGGCGTACTAAAGCACCATCCCTTCGATCCCAGCTCGAATCCGCCCATGCAGAGCTCGAATCCGCACATGCAGAACTTGCATCCAGCCACCAAGCCCTTGCCACGACCGAGGCAGCACACACACACGCACTGTATCCGCCTCGAACGCACCATCGCATCTCTTCACCGTCAACTCGACAAGGCCCATGCGCAAATAGCTGATCTGACGAAGCAGCTCGAAGATTCCGAAGCACAAGTGGACGTGTTGTCGACGGAGCTGGGAGCGGTCCGCGGGGAGCTGAAGAAGGAGGCGGCGAAGGTCACTCGGGCGAAAAGGGAGCGGAAGAGAGCGAAGGAGGCAGCAGAGGCAGCACAGGCCACACTCACCGACCGAATTACGGAAAGGCAAGCCGCTCTCGACACCCAACGACGATACAACTCCGAAATCGACGCTCAGCTGGCCCAAGCCAAGCTCATCGCTGACGAACAACGCACAAAGACGAACGATGCACGCCGAGAACGCGACAAATTCAAGAAACAAGCTCAACGCGCAAAGCCGGCTCTCGAAACCGCAAAGAAGACGCTGGCGGCCCTCCAGACTTGGGATCCGATGGATGCAGTCAATCGCAATATGTACGGCGCTGGAACACGACGCATGGTACGGATGCTGGACGGTGTCGGCGTTGCGAACAAGCACGTCGGCAAGGTTATTGCGATCGTGGCGAAGGAGCTCGGGGTCAGGGTTAAGCGGACGCCAAGGCGCGAACGGTGGGGTTGATGGTGAGGGAAGGCGGTTTTTGAGCAGGGTAAAGCTCGGAAGAGAACTTGCAAAAGCCAAACGTGCGCAATCCCACTTTTTCTGGAGTTCTTACCGAGTTCTCGGTTGTTTCGCAGGACACGGCAACAGCAGCGACGGCACATCGATAAAACGCGTAACCTACGAGGCTCGACACGTCACCCTCCCCGTTCCCGACTACAGGAATCCCGAGGCGAAGCCCACCTTCAAGACGATGGTCCTCGACCTCGACCATGCGCACGACCACACAGCCCAGACACAGTTCGAAGGCGACATGTCGGCCGGAGCTGCAATAAGCGCTGCATACCGAAATTCGCCGATCTACGACGCCGAAAACGCACCTCTCGACCCGATGGATTTTCTTTGCAAGCTTCGGTGGGCAAATATGAATCATGCGAAGGACGGGTTGGCGAAGCTGGACTTGTCGCGGGCGGCGAAGCTATGGATTGTGCGGGAAGATCTGGCGAAGGGAAAGTGGGCGGAGATGGAGGAACTGGATCGATTCAATGCGGTGTGCGCTGTGAGCGACAAGGACTTGGAGAAGCAGTTCGGCAAGAAGATCGTCGCAGTGTGGTGGGTTTTCTTCGCTTTTTTAAACTCTAACTGAAGCGCGAACTTAGGTCTTTGGAGCAACGGAACGAGGGACGCGAAGCACTCGCTATCCAGCGCGTCGGCGATGCAGCGCTCAAACAGTTGCCCGAGGAGCAACAACGCGACGCTGACATCCTGTTCGTCGGCTGCATGTGCCACAAGGATCTCAACGCGTTTAAATACGCCGTCGAGTGCCTCGAGGCAATGTGGTCAAAGAACGACGGGCCAGAGCTGCTTGCCAACAAGGCCAACGATGCGGTTATTCGTCTTTCCAAGGATCGCTCCTCCGAGGCAGTTCAACAGGCTCTTGAATCGAGTACCCGCGGCGGCATGAAGCTCGTATCCCTCTCCGCAATGACCTTCCGGAACTCAAACGAGATAACGGGATATCAACACCTGACCGAAAACTTCATGGAGCACGAGAAGACTCGACTCTACCCCTCCGAAATCGCACTGGGTCTCGTCAAGCCTGCACAGCCCTTCCCCGACTTCCAGCATTGCCGATTCCAAACCGGTGGTCTCGGCGCTGCGGAGCTCTTCTCGTTTCGCGAGCTCTACATCAAACTCGTCCAGACCGTGTGCGACGCGAAAGTCAAGTCCGGGGATCTCAATCACGTCGAGTCGAACCTACTGAAAGGCTACCACTGTTCCAAGACCACAACGGAGCTCGGAGCAATAGCGCTTTACGCAGTCTGCATCTCCGGGCCGTACATGCGATATGCGCGCGGCGGTGGAAGCGAGAATGGCGGCCTTATCAACGCGCTCGACACAGTCCCAATGCACCGTTCCTTGGTGCCCTTCTGTAAACGACTCGCAGCCAATCCCCAGCGTCTACTCGATCCAGCAACACCCGATGCCGAACTGACGATCGATGGCCAACCATTCATGGACCCGTTTGTCGTCAAGAAGGTCCGAGAGCAGGCTGCGGACCTGCCACGGTTTGAGGAGGCAATAACGGCAATATTCACTGGCGGGGTCAGAGGATGGGAGATTTTTACGGAGGAGTTCGAGGAGGATGGCCCGATTGCGCAGCTGACGGCGGCAGAGCTGGCGGAGATGGATGTTGATTCGACGAATTGCAAGAACGAAGGTGAGCGGAAGACGGCGTGTGCTGCTATACTAATGGCGCTTTCCAAGGTCTCCTTGGCTACACGCGGCAACAGAAGATCAAGAACCCGTCCGGGACGGTCAAGCTTTTCCGTGCGCGCGCCCAGTACCGCCCGAAACGGCACGGAGGACTTCATCACCGCCCATGCCAGCAACCGCGACATGACGCTGTACGCGATGCGGGAGGCGCGCAAGGAGGATGCGGACGGCTCCGAGAACGGTTCCGGCTCGAGCGTGCAGAGAAGTTGATTCAGAAGGCGACGGACAACAAGGCTCGGCGCGAGAAGTGGCTGCAAGACGAAGCCGACCGTCGCGCCAAGCTTCTTTCTACGCCTGTTATTCTTGAAGTGCCGAAACTGAATGTTCTCAGTGTCAAACAACTCGACGCGCAGATGAAGATCCATTGGAGGATATTCAAGGATCCCGTTCTCGTTGCCATCCCAAACAAGAAGATCCTCAGCAAGAGGGCCCCGTTGCTCACGGCCGTCAAGGAAGCCGTCGCACGACATATCATTCGGTATCTGCTGTTCTCGTGGCTTCACCGTGTGTCTGACCCAGTTCCTCATAGGATGAGAATTGCACGACGTCAGCAGCGGAGCGAGGAAGACGGGGAAACATTGGAGACTGATGACGAGAGCGACTCGAATGATGGCTCGGAGTGGGACGGAATTTGTACTGACGCTGAGGCAGAGGAGTCGTTGCAGATGGACCAGGAGGCATTTGAGGGTCCTGGAGCTGTGATTTCTGGCCTTGACTCGGATCTGTACCCTGCACAAATGGACATCGATTGACCTGATAATTTACCTGCTTTTGCGGATGCTCCAGAATGTGCAAATGTGCACTGTACAGCGAGAATTTTGGAGAATGCAAGCGTCTACCCCCTCTGAAGGTTGCAAGAAGAAAGCTTTGGGAATAAGCCTCTTTCTTGAGCCGCAGCGGGGCCCACAGAAAGGCATTGATCTCAGATCAGTGATGTCAATTTGCGAGCGATCCACAGCAACATGAGTGGGCTTCACGAGCCCAATTTGAGCCTTGATGTTGAGCGAATATCGGCCCCGCAGCATCTACAAAATCTCATGCCGTTCGGTGCAGTGGTCGTCCCGCAGCTTGAGACACAGTCATGGGCTGATTTTTTGATCAAGAGTCGGGCTCGGTCGCCGTCTAACACAATAAGGTCGCACTGAAAATTCGTAAAATTTTACGAGTGTGTGCTCATGCATGCTGGCTTCAAATTACATGTTTTGTGCTAAGCCGGCCACTGCCGCTGTGGCCCGTAACTGCCGCCCGACTCCGACGACAGCCGGTGATCGCCTTCTCTCAATGCACCTGCTGATGTCAGCCGCCATCACGACCCAATGCCCTGCCGATCCTCACTCTGTGCATTCGCGGCTTCCCACGCGGGGATCCACGCAGGCTCTACGGCTCGGAATGACATAGCTGCTCTGAAGGCTTGGCATGTGGCCCAGCAGCATCCTTGGCTGGGTAGCTCTCGCTTGCATTACGTCTTATGCGGTGTAGAAAACCTCGCACCGGATTCTGCGAAGCGTCCGCCGCGACCGCCTATCACTCGAGACATGCTCTTGTGCCTACGTCGAAAACTGGACTTCCGGTCCGCCTTTGATGTGGCCGTATTTGCCGCCGCTTGCACGGCATTCTGGGGCCAGTGCAGATTAGGAGAAATCCTGCTCACCGCGGCCAGCGACGCTCAGGCTTCACACAAACCTTCCCGAGCACATCTGACAAACTCGACCCACAAATCGGACACGATTACAATCCATCTTCCGCGAACCAAAACGAAGAAAATGGGCGACGATGTCGTGTTAGTAACTCAGACCGGTCCAGTCGATCCCGTTTGCGCTCCGAATGCACATGCTGGCAAGCGGATCCGTCCCGTCGTCGGGCGCCACTCTTTGCGTATGCAAGTGGATCATCATGGCGCCCTCTGACGCGCAGTGCCTTTCTGGCACGCTGCAACGAGATCTGGACCCGGTCCGGGTTTCCGAGGCTCACCGGCCACAGTTTCCGGATTGGTGGAACAACGGAGCTCCTACTCACCGGCGTCGCCCCGACGTGGTGAAGGCCATGGGCCGTTGGTCATCCGATGCCTTTTTGCGCTATTGGCGTTCACTCGAAGATTTGGCGCCTCTGTATGTCAAGAACGTGGGACTCAAGAGGTACGCCGCTTGTTTCTTTTGGGCTAGCCTTCGTGGTTCTTGGCTGGGCGGCTTGTTTGGGTTCATCCGCGACCCACGGCGGCGCGCCCGAGAGCTTGGCAAAGGCCAAGCCGCTCTCAGCCCACTAATTAATCAGATGTCTGCGGTGTTGATCTCCTTTCCTTCAGAAAGCGCCGGAAAGCAACGAAGCGCCCAAGAAGACAAGACTTGTGAGCTTGCGAAACAAGTCACTCGTCTTGGGCGGAATGGAGAGATGGCGGCGTGAGAAGGTGTGTCCCTGTCTCACGCTCTTTCCTCTCGACCGCCATCTCGACGTCGACACACATCAAGCGCGACCCACCCAACCCACCCTTAATTCCGCTTTCCTTAGAGTGCAGTGTAATTTACACCAGTATGTAGACATCTGTAGCGTCGCCGTTGGGTTCATCCTCGACCCACGGCGGCGCGCCCGAGAGCTTGGCGAAGGCCAAGTTGCTCTCAGCCCACTAATCCATCAGATGTCTGCGGTGTTAATCTTTCCTCTAGAGCAAGCATGATCGGAAAGAAGCGCACAAGAGACAGCTCCGGGATCAGCGCGTCCGGCAACTGAGCCGGCGGAGACAACTGCGCCAAAATCGGTGGGTGCAGTGAGGGACGTTCCGAGCCGAGGACCCTGCTGAACGGTCCCACGCGGCGATCCTGGCTCCCCACTCGGGCGCACGTGACCATCTCAGCGCCCGTTGCTCGGCGGTGAGTGGGAACAGGAACGCTGGGCTCGGAAGCGTGGACAGCGTGAGAGGGATCGCCAAAGATGCCAAAGCTCTTGGCGATCTCCGTTGCCGCCGCCCGAAAGCATGCTCTCGGCGGCGTACTGGTCTTGCCGGGCCTTCTGGATGTCTGCGTCCGTTGGCTCGGGAAGGACTTCCCTCGAATCGAGAAAGTCATCGGCGGCGGCGCGGGAGCGTTGAGAACCATCCGACGCTGTTGCCGTCTCCTCGTCGCGGCGTTCCGCTGCGCGGTCGGAACACTGATAAAAATATTGGATGTTGTCAATGATTCGAAGGTCGCGGGGAGATGCGTGCTGAGATTTGAATGCAGCAAAAGCCAGGCGAAGGTTGCATGAGGGCGCTTGAGATCTTGAAGAGAACGCCAGGGAAATAGCAGCAAAAGCATCTGCGCGGCATAGTACTCGGCGACTTTGGGGTCATCCGCGCGGAAACCACCTGCCAATAAAATGCAAATTGACTTCCTGTTGGCTTCCCCGGACGATACGGCATGCCGCCCGATTTGACTCGGGAAGGTACGGGACCCGAATGCTTCGAGGTCGACCACGAGCTGGCTCATCAGATTGACGCTCCTCGAGGAATTTACCCTCATATGTCTGAGCGAAGAAGTCGTACAGCGACATCTCATCCAGCGCATGCCCGCGGTCTTGATACTGTCGAAGCTGGTCTTTGAGTTCAAACTCTCCCCGCTCGTTGATCGCAAGCGGAGCCGACGTTTCCTATAAAATTACATGAGCAAATTTTTCACATGGAAACAAAAGCCACGCACCAAATTGATGCGATCACGCGTCTCGCTATCGCGGACCATGGTTGCTTGCGGTTCTGAACTGGAACTAAAGCAGCCACAAGTTTGAGTGCATGGAAAGAAAGTAATCGACCAACTTACCTATTTTGACAGACTTCCGGAAACGCCGTGCGGATGGCGTACGTTACTTCGTCCCAATAAATCCGCGCGAATTTATGAGACAAATAGCGGTCGCCCCAGCCCATGAGGTAACTGACGACCTCCGGACCGCTGAGCTCTTGCTGTCGGCTGAGTATATTTGCGCATCGTTGCAGAAGGAGTTTGTTCATGTCGGTAAGTTTCTTTTTGCGTGCGTCGCGCTTCGCGTGCATCTCGAGGCTCTTCGCAAGAAGCGCAGATTCGTTCGCCGCTTGAACCTGGCGCTTGGCAATATAGAGAGTGATGTAAAACGTTATATCCTTGGTGTCGGCGCCGTTGGTGATCAGTTTGAGATCGTGGTTGCAGCGCACGGCTTGGATGATCGCCGGATTCCAGGCGTTGATTTTGGGGTACAAACGCTTCGGTCCCCATTCGCCGTTCTCCGTGACCCAGTCTTCCAGAGATGTCGGCCACGGAGCCTTGCGTTTGCACACAAGCCGACCTTTACGCAGTTTGAGACACGTGTGAGGTTTGCAGTCGTGGGGTTGGGTTGCTCGCGCGATTCGCCGCTCAGCAGCGGACGCCCGAGCCTCGTAGTTGGGAAGACGCGGATCCTCGGGCCGAGCGTACGCGATATTGTTCTCGACGGGGATATCCAGTACATCAGGTCCTGTCAAATTCTTGTCAGCAGAGGAAAATGGACAAAAATAGATACATACCCGTCGTACCCGAGATGTGAGCGCGAATGTTCTGGCGAATAAAAGAGCGCATCTTGGCGCGGAATGGTTCAGATTGCAGAGCTTCTCGCATCATGGTGGCTGTCGGTGCACCTTGAAGCCAGAAGAGAATGTGCAGGTGCAGCGTTCCACGTGCCTGCGCCTCCACAGTTCCGATATACCCGTTGACAGTGCCAAGAATACCCGGCCGCCGGTCGATCGAGCCGCGGGGACGGACAGTGATTCCAAACAGCTCCTGCAATATGATGTTTACCATCTCGTGAAAGAATTGAGCGGCAGCAAACGGATCTGCAGCGATGGTCTTCGAGCGAGCTGTGCTGTTTGGGCCTGCAGTTGACAAAAACCGGTCTAGGTCGATGTCGACTCCAGCAAGAACCTGCGCTATGGGATCACCGGTGTCGGAAAGGTTCAGTGTTGCCCAAATGGTCGGCGGGTTGAAACGCAGGGTCATGCCCCACACTTGGGCTCGAATACCGATCCGACTCTCGTCGGTGCCCATGACACGCGCCCGAACCGCGGTGAGTTGTTTGCGGAGATTTCGAATAACGGGATTGCTAATTGGCAGTTTTCGCGCTTCTTCTTGGCTGGCGGCATGGAAGTGAGCGGGTTTGAGTCCGAGAAAGGCTGCTTCGTGGGCCTGAAAAGTAGTCTGCTTGATTTGGAGTGATGCTGAAAAGCAGATTTGCACGGCGCTGTAGAACACCGAACCCTTGGAAGATGAAATGGATGTCCCGCCGGAAGCGACCATCATCGTATTCAAGCGCCCATTTGACGTGATCCGCGTAGGAGACGGGGATTACCCGGTCAACCTCAATGCCGCCACGGCCGTAAGGGAAGAGGACGGGGAAAGCGCCGAGCATGTGATTGGCATCTCCGGGATCTCCCACGGCGCTCTCCATTGCGTTCCCGTTTCGTGTGCGGGGATACTCGTTCACAAACGAGGCACTCTTTCGCACGAGGTACTCGCGCTGAGTTGGAGGCAGTCGTAACATGTTCGCCGTTGCATGGGCAAACAGCTCCGCATCGGTCACCGTTTCCCCCTGCGGCGTCGATGGTGCCATGGGCTTGGAGTGGTATAACGGCCGGCTCTGCATCGTATATTAGCGTGAATAATTCTGCGGTACTGGTGTTGCAGTGTTCCGCACCGTCGTCTGTGGGATCACCCTCGTGCTGCGACTCGTCATCGGATGGCGCGTCATCGGGAGGAACATATGCATGGGCTGCGAGAGAAAAATGTCAGCCGGCACGAGGCAGCAGAAGAGAAGCACCCACTATCAGGCAAGCGGGGATCCGCCCGTTCCTCGGCTTCATCAGGCAACTCGTTGTCTTCCTCGCCTTCCGACTCCTCGCCGACATCAACAGGCACGTAGCCAGCATGTTCTCGATCCAGTATGGTTGTGTCCTCGGCGTAATGTGCGTTGAGACTTATAGAATCCGGCACCCCACCTTCGGGTAACTCCGCCAAGCGCTCTGGGGAGATTTCAATATGGCCATAAATGGCGTTATTGGCTTTGAGCCAGACCAGAGCATCGAGAACACGTTGACGCCGAACGTCAAACATTTCGGGAAGCAGCATCAATGG
Source organism: Mycena chlorophos (assembly GCA_014461115.1). NCBI lineage: Eukaryota > Fungi > Basidiomycota > Agaricomycetes > Agaricales > Mycenaceae > Mycena > Mycena chlorophos. The sequence goes on from JACAZE010000020.1 coordinate 794,650, forward strand.
GATGTTCTTCACGCCAACAAAAGTGACGGAGACGAGTGCCGCGAGAACGCCGACTGGACGCGGCATGAGATTCCCCGCCACCATCTGAGCGATGTCCTTTGTATTAAGCCGATACGAGGACACGTTCCCGCGCAGACCCGAATTGACGGAGTTCTTGTCCCATTTCATGTGCCGGCCCTTTTTGGGGTAGACCTTGATGATGTAGGCCGCCGGGAAGTAGATGGATACAAGTAGTTGTTCCGGTAAGGTCAAGATTTGAAAGCTCGAATGGTATATCCCCAATCCACATGTTGTTGGCGAGAGAAGGGAGGCCGCTGTTGTGCCTTGAGCTTGCTACGGCAGTGGTCGCAAATGAAGGTGGTTGGCCCGCGGAGAGCTGGCTGGTGCAGGAGCGCGCCATCCGTCAAGACTTGGGCGGGATGTGGATGTGTCGGAGCGAGGAGGTGTCGATTGGGAATGTCGGTGTGCAGACATGGATGCATCTTGTGCTGAAATTGGCGCCGCGCACAGACCATGCACAGCACTTGCTTAAACGCCGCGTTCCCCGTCCGATCGATCGTCCTTCGAAAGATGCATCAGCGCCGTAAAGATGATGGCTGGTGAATTGGGATGTACCGAGAAATGGATTCTGACACGACACCCTGCGAGACAGGACACAGAAACGGTCCGTCGATGAGTGACTGGACATCGCCATCATGAACAAGGTCCGTTACCGCATCGACAGTATTGTCGGTCCGAGCACGCTGCGGTCTGCGCGTCGACGCAGCAAAGTGTGATGGGCGGACGCGCTTCGAGCCCGGAGCAGCCAACGCTGTTGCGATGATGGCGGACTTGACGTCGTCGGGCAGAGAGTCGATAAATTCGAGCAAAGCGACGCGCTTTCGGGTCGTAGCATATGGCGGTCGTCGCTCAGCGGGGAGCAGGCCCAGAATCTCAGGAATTGTGAATGATTCAAGCGCGGCTTCAGTACCCGGACCTGTGGACTGGTCAGCGAAGAAAACCGCAGGAAATCTCAACATACCGGACATGAGTGACTGTGCTACGCACTACCTGGATGCAAAGACGCGGAAAACTGGAATTTGCAGCGGTATTTATGGATACTGCGAGGATGACATGAACAGCAAGAATAAGCAAGCCGCCTCGGCTCAAAGTCTCAAGAGCGTGGTACTCCGTTAATCACACGCAAGCGCAGACAGGACAACAGCGGGCGCGGTGCGTAAAAAAGAGCCCACGCAAGACAGCATCAGAGGCGCCGAAAGGTTGCTGCGGGAAAGGGATTGCCGCCAGAGATCAAGGCAAGGGAACTCGGTATCGAAGAGAGAGCCGGGGCCCGAAGATAGAGAGAGAAGGACGCGGACGCGTCATCCACTTGGCACTGATCTCAATGTCACCAATTCGGACCGAGTCGGGAACCGAGACCGAGTGGCTATACACCCACAGATGTCCTTATTTGTAACGTAATTTCGACGGTGGGGGACCTTGGCAAAGCAAGGTAATTACGAGTCAATTACGAGCTGCACAAGATTCCTTCGCTGACAAAGTCTCACCCTGACATCTGTACCCTCAATTTTCAAACGGAAAGCGCCGCAGATCATGATCGTTGAGATTCTACACTTTTCAAGCAGTTCCGCGACGATGGGAGTAGCCGATGCGCCCCGATGGGCCCTTCTGCGTGGTGTACGCTATCCATGGCAAGGACAAATCCAGAGCAAAGCGCAGGTTCGAGTCGTTCCCCTGCCATCGGCCGTCAGGCTGACAGCGCACGCATTCTTTTTCAAGTTCCGACCCGCATATTGAAGGTTGGCTGTACATAATTCGTTGGATCTGGGGTACTCACAAGCCGGCGATGACGCCCATCCCGGGCTGTTCTACTCGATCTTCCGGCTCTCCTAGGAATTCGATGAGAGATGGAACGCGCAGGTTCGACCCTCAGGCTGCCTCCGGCACTATGAAGGTAAAACTGCGGGCCGCCGTACTTTTGTGAGCTGACTGCATGTCGTACGGTGTTTCCCAAATCTGCCGCGGTTCATTGGCCTTGAATATTAATTCCTTTGTACCTCTGGATTTCAGTTGGACAGATCGACACTCCAAGTCGTATACCTATCCTCGCCGCCGAATGTGATCAACTTGAATCCAGCCTGGTCCTGAGCGCTCGCCGCCGACGAAGTCAAATAGATGCAGTCCCATCATTATTCAAACGGACTCGGCCCACTGGCGGAAGAACGTCGGCGCCGCCGCGCCGCCGCCGCTCATCCACGCGTCAATACTAGTAAACCGCCACGCGAAGTTGAATATGGCTGATGGGCCCCCGTAGGGCCGTTCTCATCCGTGACGAAATGCGGTCGACAATTAAAGAGGACGCAGGTTCGAGTCGGTTCCCTGCCATCAGCCGTGTAGTGTATCCACGTCGCTAGGGAGAGTTTTTGTCACTGGTAAGTAATCATGATAGGTGGTTGCATCTTGCATCTGGCCATTGGTCCTTCTCTCTTGGGCCGCATCCGAGTGATATTGTTGCAAGCCAGTGCTGATGCCCGTAGTCGGGCTGCTCCAGCCGCATAAATCGGGTTGCCGCGAAGTATAGTATAGTATGTACGTCAAATAGTAGCCCAAGTGAAGTTTACATGGTCCTGCATATGTCCAACGAAGAAGATAAAACAAAGTCCAGAAAGCGACGCGAGACGACGAGACTCACGTGACTAGAAGCAAGGACGAAGAGACGGTCCGCAAGAGCAGGGGGATAGAACGAAGGGTTCGATGTAAGTCATGGAGTCCGTGGCAGTACCGTAGGCCAGCGCAGGGAAAGGGAAAGAACGAGAGCATGTCATACAGCACGAAAGGGCCAAGGAACGCAAGGCACTCACCGCAAGCCTGCGCCAAACCACCCCCTCTATCTCACTCCCTATTGGCCCCTCGTCCTCTTATCCGCCCGCCGGGCCGCGCTGAATGTCCCGCCTCCTCCCGCTTTCCGCGTTGCCCCACGTCTTGCACAGCCGACCAACAGCGACGATAATGATGGAGGAGGAAGGGAACGAGCCGTCGTCCATGCTGACACCAACGACACTCGAAGAAGACGAGCCGGCCGTGGTTACTGCGCTTGTGGTTGTCCCGTCGTACGTATTCGCGCCATCCCTGCGTTTGCGTATCGTCACTCATCTCCTCCGCCGCAGCCGTCGCTTCGTCCCGCTTCGGCATCCAGCGTAGCATCTGCGCAGTGACTAGTCGACGGGAGGCGGTTGTGTGAGCGTGGGTGTTGGGCGAGAAGAGTGAGTGGCCAACGCCGCAAACGACGACGACGTGCCCGCGACGCGGGATGTGGATGTGGATGTATGCGGCTCGCAGGGGGAGGATCGACAGGTTGGTGAGGCATGTGGGTCGGGTGCGTGTGGGTGGTGCAGGTGAGCGCGGACAAGCCTGATAGGACGTACGCGGCATGGCGCCGCCGCCGCGTCGACGAAGTTCCTGTGCCCCCTGGCGTGAGCACGCAAAACAGCCTAAGGCAAGCCGGAGCACGCACCTCAGCGTCAACCCCACACGCGAAGCCGCCTTTCGCCACACCCTCGTCGTGCATTAGAACCTGGAGGACGTCGTAAGCAAGACGCAGGAGCCGAATACGTGCAGGGAGCTCACCGTCGGCATGGTCCCGAGGCAAGACGTGGCCCGCCAAGCCCGCCACGTAGATTGCCTCCTGCGGGCTGGCTTCGCCGCTCGCTGTCCGTCTTCCGTCATCCCGTCCTCGACCGCGAGCCTCGCTACCGGCAGCTGCGTCCCGCAAGCAACCCAGCCCCCAATGGCGTCCGGGAGCCATTCCCTCCCACTTCGAGTTCCTCCTCGGCGACGAGACCGTGTCGGCGCTCGAAAGGCGCCGGTGTTGTAGGCTGTCCCTTCGAAGCGGAGTTGGTAGAAACGCAGAAGGGACGGATAAGCGCTCCGAGGACGGGTCGGTCGACGTCGTGGTGCAGAAGCAAGAGAGGGCGGGGTGTGACGCACTTGCCATCTTCGCCCACTCTCGCCCCCGCACAGGCGCCTATTCCGCCCGGCGATCGACGGCAAGCCATGCGGCCTCCACGAGGCGACATCGAAGGCACCCACAGTGCCACAGTCATTGACTCTTCACTCTGACCTTCATCGATGTCGCTCGTCAAGTACTCCCCCGACGTCTGGACCGCCAACGGCGTCGAGTCGACCTTCAAAATCACATTCGACGTCGACTCATCCCTCGAGGGGACGACGGAATTGTGCGGTCTGGGATGGCGCTTTCGATGGAGCTGCCCAGAAGGCAAATCCGTCGCGGTGTATTTCGACGCTCATCTGCTGAGGAGCGGGGACTACGGCCAAGTCGTCATCTCAACGAAGCAAGCAAACGACCTAAACCAAGTTTCGATACTCAGTAACCGAATCAACTACCTCAACCTTCCGCTGGGAGCGGAAGATCCTTCCGACTCCCTGCACCTCGGCACGTGGCAGAAGTACCACTTGAAGGGCAAGAAGGGCAAGAAGTTGGCAAGCAGAACAGTCGTATTCTCTGTCGCATTCGACCAAGCGCTCGGCCTCTCACTTCCTTCGTCGCTTCCTACCCCAGTCATCGATACATGGCGCGACATCCCGAGCCTGCCGCTCTCTACCCGGATCCGTGCTTCCCTCGCGGACACGATTCGCGGCGGGCAATCCGTCGACGTCAAGTTCTACGCGTACAACACGATCAAGGACGGGCAGCTCACGGATCCGCGTCCGCTCTACGGGGCGCTGGTGCTGATGCGAGGCGTTTCTACCCAGTTTGACGAAGGTGCGTGCTCGCTGCTGGGCATGTTCGCGCGGCTGACATGGCGAACAGATCTCAAGGACATGCTCGGCGGGTTTTCCGAGGGCAAGATGGTCGATATCGATGCGGACGACGACCCGGAACCGTACTTCGATGGCTATGACTACCTTTCGGACAGCGATCTGGAAGACGTGGAGGAGCCCGAGGACGACGAAGAGCAAGAAGACCTCGCTGACAAGGACACGACGGGTGAGTTTTCAGTCAAATATTGGTGTCTACGCGACTGATGGCCAGGATAGACGAACCCGAAATCGTACAACTTCCCCAGCAAACCCCCGAGTCTGCTACGCCTCTTGCATCCCCAGCGGAACCAGCTCTCCCCTCGTCAACTGCAGCTGTCGAGATGACCCAGTCGAGGTACCACAGGAAGGCCCGTCTCGGTCATCGCGTCGAAATCAAAGGACACGCGTATAAAACGTCAGTCCCCTCTCGCTTCGCGACTATTGAAGCTCCTAACACGAAACCAAGCTGGAACGCCCTTCTCTACTACCTGTATACGGACACGATCAACTTCCGCCCAATCGGAAGCCCACGGGCGAGCGACCGCGAGCGCACCACTGACGAACCGGTGTGTTCCCCGAAATCGATGTATAAACTCGCGGATAAGGTGCGCATTCGCTTTCTTCCGCGCTTGATGCGCTAACGCGGATGATGGCCAGCACGGGTTCACGGAGCTCAAATCGCTGTGCCTCGCCTCGATTCGGTCGCAGATGTCTGATGCGAACATCGTTCGAGAGACGTTCTCTAATTTCTCTTCGTTGTACGCGTTCTTTCCTTTGATCCTATATTTCTGGGGCTGACTCATTGTTGGCATTCTAGGTTCAAAGAAGTTCAAGCAATCCAGATCGCCCACCTGCGTACACGGCTCAACGAAAAATCAATCCAGGACGATATGAAGGGCATGATCAAGACGGTATGCGCCGGGCATGGATCGTTGGGCGCGCAGGAGGTGTTGGAAGCCCTGATTCTTCCCGTCCCACGGCCGCAACCATCCGACTTGGACTCCGCATGGAAGCATATGTTTGATTGAGAATGAATACTTTTTTTTTCTCTCGTCTTGGCGCTTGCTCCCTTGATTTATCGTCGCGATACGAATTGAGATAGGCCGGTATTGCCCACAGTATTTCGTCGTGCGTCCAAGGTTAGACAAATGCAGCAAAGACACTTCGTTGGACTTCGCACGATCGACCCTGCTCCCGGTCATGGGTTTCTGCGTAATACCTCTTTTTTGTTCATGACCTTCTCTCGTCAAATTCAACTACCAGGCTTTCTACGCACAGAAAACGTTTAAAATTAGAATCCAACGACGAGTCCTCCCTCTCGTTCGACGTCCGAGATTCTTTGTAAGGCAAAGGAGGGATTGGTCCTCGGAGTGTTCCTCTGTCCGGAAAGTGCAAACTGGAAACTGCCAGTGCAACTTGTATCAACTGCAATTTTTATCCCGTTTTCAAGGACGACGCGGTGTAACGGTAATTAATGATCGGCCATCAATTTATTGAAGCTCCGCTTCAATTCACTGCGGCGCAGTTACAGCGGTTCCGAAAATTGTTGTCCGTAGATCAAATTTGCGTGACTCAAAAATAAATAATTCTGAAAACGTTCATCTGCACCTTCTCTCTCTTTTACCTTCTGTTCCTCCGTCAACGCCAACCCCACACTCGTTTAAACCCTCTCATACCCCGCCCACATGCGTCGGCGAAGTGCACGGCTTGCGCAGCCGCCGGAGTCCGACCCGGCGGCGGCGGCAACTCAGCCTTCCAGCCCTCTGCCTGTGTATACCCCCCAAAATGCCGAGAGCGATCCACCCGAGCTCGAGTCGGCTTCCCAGTCGCCCCGAGCGGCCGAAATCGATGGCGACTCAGACGTCGACGCACTGAATGAAGAGATGTCGCGTCTTGCATCTTCGGACCGCGACCACGAAGCTTCTGACGTCGAGGAAGAAGACGAAGACGAGTTGGACGATGGTGAAACTCTTCTCTACGCTCTGGATGGTTCCTGACTGTTTCTCATAGACTCTGAAGTCGAAATCCTTGAGCCAAACAAGACGGGCCTCAAGATCAAGATTCCTGCACGTCCGGCAACTCCGTGCGTTTTGCTGGCTTTGTCTGCACTGTTTCTAAGAGCATTTCCAGCGAAAATGTTCATCCTGAGCTGCAGCATGTCGTCAAACTCACACCTGCTCGCAACGCCACGAAACGCGCCAAGGGCAAGCAAGTCGCAGCCCCGAGGATCAAGAAGGCCCGCAAGGATGAATCGGACGACGCTGGCATGGGTAGCGACGAGTCTGCCCGAACAGCTGTTCCTGGCCGACGTTGAGCGCTCGAAAGCTAAACGCAAACAGAAAGCTGCTGCAAAACCCGTGTCCGAGAGCTCCAACGATGACACACCACCTCAGCCCGCGAAGCGCAAACCCGGTCGTCCGCGCAAGGTCAAGCCGGTGAACGAGATCTCGGAGGACATTCCGGCGACGGCATTGCTCTTTGCGTGCTTCCGTTGGACTGTCCAGCAGCAACGCAAAGGCCGCCACACGACAACCGGGTCAACGACAACCGAAATCAAGACCAGCGAGCTTGTTGGGCCCGCCACCATCACGTCTACCTCGCCCGCCGACATCGATGAGCTGTGTGAGATGCTCGTCGGCGAGGACATGCTGCAACTGCTCATGCCGCGCATTACCGCCGCCGACATCGACAAGCGAACACTCCGATGGGCGATACACAACTTGAAGACCAGCCGCAGTAGCACATTGCTGCCTCTCAACGACGCTGCACTGCCTGGTCTTCGTGACCGCGTCCCGGGGTTGTCGAAGACGCCTGACACGGTTATACAAGTCTTGGTAGCGCGTCCTCGGGCAGCAATCGGCACCTCAACGGTGCGTGTTCTTGTTTCTTTACTTTTCCTCCGACTAATGCCCACTGTAGCTTGATCTTCCTGTGGAGACGGAGAAGGAAGACCCCGTCACCAAATTTGACACGCTGCTGGAAGGCAAGGTTCGTTCTTCTGCTGCACCTCTCCGGTTCTGTGCTCAACCTACAGTAGAAACCCATCGACGCGAAGCTTGGTATCATCTGCGAGGACATCTTGGCCGCGTTCTCGCCAGCACGGCCCAACGCAGAGGGCGGGATGGACCCTGCTGGCCCGAGACATTGCGGAGTCCATCCGGATGCCTGTGCGGTTGCTCCAAATGCTCTTCATTTCCAGATGGACCGGCCGCGGCGGATGGTGATGGCCTCGCTTCGTTGAAGCATGAGAACGAGGGCTGGGCCACGCTTCCTCTGGGGAGTCGGGGCTTCAAGACGGACGATGCTCGAAAGGACGTCAAGTCGCAGGTGCAGACGACGAGTGCAGCGACCGGCGACGTCTTTTCCGCGTCAAGTGCATTCGGTTCGCCTGCAGCAATGATGGGTGGACTCATGAACCCGTTCGCTATGCAGCAGCAGATGTTCATGAACCAGATGATGCTGCAGCAGCAGCAGATGGCGATGCAGGGCTTCATGGCCACCGGCGGCGGGATGATGCCGTTTGGCGGCTAAGGCAGCTCGCCGTTCATGAACCAGACCCACCCCCATATGCCGCCCGATGGCACCGCAGGTTAATGGACCGTTCCCGTTTCAAAACACCTTCCCCAATCCACCTTCTACCCCGTATAACCGTCCTGTCCCGTCGAATCCTGCTGCGCCGCCGTTCATGATGACCCCCATGTCCAACGACGGCAACAACAGCTTCGAAGCTGGCTTTGGCTCGAATCCACAATCGCCCCTGGATAACAATGGCGGGCATTCCTTCAACACATTCCCTTCTCACTGATCTTCTCATATCTACTTACGCGCATTGCAATTCTCGTACATGCCGATATATCCCATACGCAGCTTCTCCGTACCATATACTCCTTTTAGTTACCCACCTAGTACAGACTGATTTACGATACATATTCCAGTTTCATACATCCAAAGCCATTTAGATAGCTAGTTAGTGGATGTACCCTGAATGCCGATACCATCCTGGCGCGTTCTCCGCGGAAACAGCCGCAAAGCATGCAACGAAAAGATCTGCCACTGGTGTCTCGCTATACTCAAATTCGCGCCAGTTTCGGCGCAAGTATGCTTTACTGCAGCCATCATCAGTTGTAGATCGTTGATTCTGAGCTGGCGCACTTACAGCAACTGAAGCTTTCTTCAATGGGGTTGAAATCTGGCGAATACGGCGGCAGAAAGATCAAAACAACACCTAGAGAAGCGTCAAAACAGCAAGGAGAGAAGAGGTCTATATTGTCACCTGCGTCTTCGCATGCTTGCTTCACTGCCTGACTCTTGTGAATCCGGCAGTTATCCATGATGAGGACACTGTTGTCAAGAGGATAAGGGTTCATTTCGGGGAGCTGGTTAGCGGGTGAGTATAAGTCCTGAAAATCGACACACACACACACACACCACATCATTCAAGACAAAGTAAAAAAACTCGTCGCTGTTCACGGAACCTTCGACGACACGGTGCGATGTAGCCGTCGGCGATAGTGCTGGTAGGATGCTGTAGCGGTCCCCGCGAACATGATTGAAGTGCTCTTCTGCACGTTTTCCGACTGGAGCGCCCGTAGCGGCGCGAGAGTCCTGCCATCTTTGCTAGACTCGTCCGTAAACACCAGTTGACGCGCTGTGAATGTCTCGAGCACGTAGTTCATCCACCGTGCCCGAAGCACATCGTCCCGCTGTGCAGCAATGCGCCGAGCAGCTTGCGCTCATAGCCGAGGTCCTTGATTGTGTCGTGAATGGTGGAGATGGGCACAATCTCGGCGTGCATTGCCAGGAAGTAATCGGCAATCTCGTCGAGATACATCGTTGGTGCTTCATCGAGAAGCTGCCCGAGGATGTCGAGCAATGGCGGAGGGATGGTTCGGGGACGGCCCGCGAGATACGACTCGCGGCGAGCCAGAGTATGCGTCTCTTCGAGCTGTTTTGCCCAACGTTTGAGCGACTTCTCGGAAACGTCAAATAAGCGCCGACGGCGGCGACGTCGAGCCCACTTTCGAGTGCCGACAGCGCCAAGATCTTGACCTCGACACTGTGTGGTTTGTACATCGTCTGTGGGCCGGCGTGTGGTCGTACGAACGGCCAGGAGAAACAGATGAGCGTTTCCAGAATTATTTATTTTTGAGTGACACGATTTTGATCTACGGACAACAATTTTCGGAACCGCTGTAGGCACAGTCGCGCAGCATCGCCGATGCTGCGCTCCTTTGGTTTCTTTTGACTCATTAGATGACTCGTACAGTAGTATAAAGATAGTTTAGTTGTTAGTAGTCTGTAGTCTACTCTGAATCGACACCCTACCTACGCAGTTTTGCTCGACACTCGACCCCAACACTCGACACTCGACATATCGGTTCTCACGTTAGGCTCTCGTGGTATCGCCTCCACTCTTACCTCTGCGTCAAGAATCTCAGCGCCGTCACATTTTTTTTGCGTACACCTTTTACTCGATTCAACCCACGCTTCGGCTTGATCACCCGAAGTGCGTACTTTAACTACCTAGTTTTTTGCTGAATTTTTTTTTCTGTTAGACATGCATGCGACTGGAGTAGCTACTGGGGCGTCGGGTGCCTCGGGGAATGAGCGTAGGTCTTCCCCGGAGGTGCCACAGCACGCTGAGGCTGGGTTGGGAGCGACCAACGCCGGCCAAGCCCGGGGCGGAGAGCAGGAATACCAATTCCGCTCAGTGACTCCCCCGGAGCGACAGGGCGCGGAAGGGCATCTCGCTGCAAAGTGGGGTGTGGCCACGCTGCCTGAGATGGAGGGCGGGGCTCGAGTGACGCGCGCAGGGCTGCGTCGAGCCACCGTCTCCGAGATGGAGTCAATTAGCACACCTCGTGAAGAGGCAGTGCAATCGTTAATGAGACTTTACGTGGTACCCAATGAAGAATTGTCGGAACCACCGAGCGAGTTGACTCCGCTGCCGATAAGTCAACAGTCGGCCGAGATAGCCGACGTGTTGCCGGATACAGGCAAAGGTGCGGCACACGGTAAAGTGTCCGCAAGCGGCGATCTGCGACCCAGAGTGGGTTCCATATCTTGCGCGACGACAGCGTCCGAGGTTCCCGAGGGAACTGAAGTATATCGCGCTTATGGAGAATTGCCGGAAGGTAGGGTGCCGCCGATTGATGATCAAATTGATCGGCCACCGCAGCCCAGAATTCTGAAGTCGTCTGTAATAGACTTTTTGGGTTGGCAGGAACGACGGAAGTGGGAAGATCCTTTCCCGAGTGGGAGTCCGCGGACATCGGAATCCGAAAGCGAGATTAAATGGGACCCAGAGCAGCGGGAATGGTTCCGAGTAAGACGCTCAGGGCATCGCGGCAAAGTGAAGCAAGAAAATTCACCGCGGCAGCCTACTCCGGTGCTGAGTGGTCACCGCTATTTCCCCGAGGACTTTGAAGGCAAGCGGAACCACAGTCCCGCCCCGGAAGAGAAGTCGGAGGAAGAACGGGATCGGGCCCGGGATGAGGTCTCAACACCGTCGAAGCCACCGTCAATCTATGCACCGTACCTGCCACCGCACGAACAAATTGACTTTGATTTTTTGCACTCGATTCGGACTGAATTCGGTGATCGTGAGGATATCTTAAACTTACTAAGCGACGATGATGAAGACCGAGAAGAACGCGCGCAACTGCAAGAGACAATTTGGCACTCATTCCAGCAAGGGCCGACTCCACAGCCAACACCAAAACCCCAGGTATTTTTGGGAGCAACAAAAGTGCAGACCAAGACGAAGGTCGCACCAATGGAAGAGCACGGGCTGGAATCGCCGAAACCCGGAAATAAAGGAAAAGGGGTAGATGGCACTGAGCAGGGCCCACGCTATAAGGAATTACATCGCGCTGGTAGAGATTTTTTGACGTCAACTCCAGTACCGAGTCCGCGGCCAAGATTGGCTGTACAACTGAAGCAAAGGGCGCGAAAAACGCGGCCTGTGAGATTGGAATCGGACGATGAGGAGCCGGTCCGACAGCCGGCTCCCGGGCCGAAGAAAATCTTGGAAGTAAAGCCTGTATTGCATATTCCGAGTCAGCCCAGCATGGGTCAACCAGTTCTGATGGCAAGAGAACAACACTATCAGCCACGGCAATACCTTCGCGAGAGGTCAGCGATGCCGGACGGTGGCTACGCGGGAGGGCATTTCACTGGAGAAATCCCGGAGCGAATCAGATTCAATGTTGGGAATATGAATACTGACGTACCTGTGCAGAGGACGACTCCGATGCCAGACCGGGTTCCTGGACGAGCTCCGAGCCCTGATGGTGGCGACGGAGGAGGTGGAGGAGACAGCAGCGACGGGGATGATGAAGATGACAGCTCAACTTCGTCGGATGAAGCTCGCACGTCATCTTGGCGACGCCGTCAGCGAGTGCCGCGCGAGGAGCGGCACCGCGAAGCCGATCGAAACAGGAAAATTAAGAAAGTACTGTCGTCAATTAAAGTCAAACCGCCCTTTACCTACGATGGGAAAGCGGATTTGGATACCTTTGACCACTGGGTATATGAGCTGGACACCTGGGCGGAGCTTCATGACCTGGATGATGAAATGATGGTCAAATTGATGGTGAATTTTATGGAGGGAAAGGCCTCGAAATTCTTCATGAAGCATGTAGCCATGTACCGGAGGCGCTGGACTGTCGAGCAAGTCTACAGTGCGCTCTTTGATGAGTGTTTCCCGCCGGATTTCAAGCTGCAGCTGCGCGAGAAATTAATGAACGCGCGTCAGGGAAACAGCAAAGTACGGGATTTCGTACGTGACATCGAAGCGCTGGCGAATCGCTTCCGGGACATCACCGAGCGTCATTTGCAGCAAATTTTTTGGACGGGCCTCCGTTCAAACCTGCGGCTGCACCTGATTGGCGAAGGGTATGATCCTGAAAATTCCACGTTAGAGGAGATGGCAATACGAGGCAAGCCGCGAGGAGAAGAAGCACCTCGCGTGGCTGGCGGAGCAACGCGCCAATGGGAACAACTGGCCGTACCGTAATGCTTATTACGAGGCTCAGCGGAATAATAACAATTCCAGCGGGAACTCAAATTGGCGGCAGAATAAATTCCAGAATCAGCGGACTAGCCAGCAGAGTGAGAGTAATAGCTCTAAGGAAACCCAGAACAATAACCCAAGTAGCGGAAATACTGGGAATGGGCGTCAAGCGGGAAAAGGCAAGAACTCTGCCAAGAAAAATAGCGGAAAAAATTCCAGCTCAGGTGCAATGAGTAAGGAAGAGCGCGACCGATTACGCGCTGAAGGCCGATGCTTTAATTGTAAAGAAATTGGGCACAATCAGCAAAATTGCCCCGAGCGGCAGACTGCAAAAGGACCTAACTTAAAATCGTCAGCGGCCGGGTTCGAACGAGCGGAGGCACGAGGACAGGCCGCACGCGCCGCAAATATGCGCGTGAATGCAGTCCGAGTCGTAGTCGGAGAAACTGAGATGGAGGGCGCGCTAGAAAGTGAGTTTCCTGAGGATGACCAGGCATACCTGATCCAGTTATTCGAGGGTTACTATGGCGCTGATCCAAAGGAGGAACGCTTCAGTACAATTGACTACGGTGATAGGATTGAACTCACAGATTGGCAAGCGTCGGAAACGCCGTATATGATTGGCCGAAGCCATCTGCGGATGGCAGGGTTCAATCTAAAGAAAATAATTGCGCAATCTGGAGGGCGTGAGAAAAGCCATCCGAAGTATGGAGCGTACGTCCCGGATGGGGATGATGACGCTGAATCTCATCCAGCGCTGAGTTGGTTAGAAAATCGAATTAAATTCGCGATGGATGACACACCTTGGGAAAAAATTACAACGGAGGATCGGGTCCTAGTGTCACCAGAGAATGCAGACTATAAAGTCGAAATTTTGGGGAGCGGCATTGAGTTCAGACTCACTCAGGAGGAAATCATGGACCCTACATTCACAGTGGAGAAAATTCTCGCTGAGATTTGGCAACGGAATGACCTGGAGATTTTGTGCGCTTACCTCACTCCAAAAACAAGTGAGCCGTGGCGGCCAAATCGAATTGCGCTGGGTCTTCGCTCTGCGAAACCAGCAGCTGTCAAGGATAATCATCGTCGTCGTCCAGCGCCAAGGAAAAAGCAGACCTTCACGGATACAGTCGGATCAATTGAGAGAACTTCGATGCGGATGCGCGATTTCAAGTAGGGATCGGCACCGTACGTACCGTATACGGTACGGCGATAATACGGCCGTATCACCGCTACGGATGATACGTACGTCGCAATACGGTGACGTCTGAGCCGCCTACGGTACGGTACGGCCGAGGTACGGCCGTATACGGCTACGTACGGAGGTCCGGCATGATGCACGCCGGCGGTGGTGGGACCCGCCCTGTCGATGCAGCAGGGAGGGGTTTTGTGCGCGGAACACTTTGTGTTGTTGGTCCGTGGGCTCGGGGCAGCCGTGGGCATGCGCTGGGGACGGATTCGGCGACGGGCGGGCGAAGCCGGGCTGTCGGAGGATATCGGCATTGCCTCGGCGCACGTTGGCGACGCGCCAAAAGGTCTCGGGTTCGACTCCCGATTGGCTCGGGACTCGGCATTAGCTGTCCCGGGACAGCTCGGGTGTGAAGAAGCGCCGAAATCACATGGAGATGGCCGGTTTCCGGCCGGCCCGCAGCACCTCCGTATACGGCCGTATACGGCCGTAGAACGTACGGAGATCTACGGACGAAGACGGCCGTCGCCGTATACGGAGGAAAGACGCCGCGAGCGGTACGGTACGGGGATTATCCCCGTACGTACGTACGTGCGCCGTAGCCCTACGGCTACGGTGCCGATCCCTAATTTCAAGCGGCGCTTGCCGCGGCCAATAGTAATTGAAGCATCAATTAACGGACATCCGGTACGCGCGTTGCTCGATACAGGTTCTATGGCGGACTTCATCTCTACGAAGCTCGTGGATCAGTTGAAGTTAGAACGGGAAATTTTGGCGAAACCGCTCACCGTGCAACTCGCCGTTCACGGCTCCCGCTCCAAAATAAATTCGTCTGTGAGCGTCAGATTGAAGTACCAAGAAATAGACTGCGAGCGCAGGCTGGATGTGGCGAACCTCGACGACTACGACGTGATCCTGGGCACACCGTTCATTTTTCAGCATCAAATCCTGATCGGGATGAACCCGACGCGCGTCGTGGTGGGTTCTGCGGAACCGCTGGATCTTGAAGGGCCAGATGTCACCACAATTCAGTCAGCAGCGGCAGACATATTCGACGAAGACCTTACCGAGCTCCGTGAAATGTTACGGCGAGAGGCAACGGATTTGTGTCCGGATCCAGCCGAGACGGCATTGCCGCCGTTTCGAGCGGTGAACCATACGATCCCATTAAAGGATGAGTCGAAGGTGTATCACTGGCGGCCATCTAAGTGCCCAGAACCTCTCAAGGAAATTTGGAGGGAGAAGAAAAATACATACATGAAATCTGGACGGTGGCGGATGGCGTCAGGCAGCAATGCGGCGCCTATGCTGATTTTACCAAAGGCGATGAAAGACGATGGCGTACAGAGGATACGCACGGTGATAGACAAGCGGGAGCAAAATGACAATACAGTCAAAATTGCTGCGCCGTTGCCAGACATCCAGGGAATTCTGCGAAATGTTGCAAAGCATCAGTACCGGACACTGGTTGATGGAAAGGATTTTTATGAGCAAATCCGTGTCGTTCCGGACCACGTATCACGCACCTTGTTCAACACGCCGGATGGGACAATGGAGAGTCTCGTATTGCAGCAGGGCGACACAAACGGACCTGCGACCTGTCAAGCATTGATGAACCACATCTTCGCGCCGTATATCGGAATTTTTATGGATGTATACCTTGATGATATCATCATTTATTCAGATACGATCACAGACCATCTGAAGCATGTCAGAATTGTGTTCGATGTTCTACGGAAGGAGAAACTGTATCTCAGCGCAGATAAAATGCAGTTTTTTGCAACAAAACTGAAAATTCTCGGCCATATAATCGATGAACACGGAATCCTGATGGATCCGCATAAGGTCGAGTCGGTGCTAAACTGGAAAACACCCACAAATAAGGATCTGTTGGCGAGCTTCATTGGCGCCGTTGGGTACCTCGCGGATGACTGTCATGGGATCAGAATTCCAATGGGGATACTGACACCGCTTACCGGTGCAAAATCGGTGTGGCGGTGGGGCGCGACGGAACAACGTGCCTTTGAACAAGTGAAAGAGACGGTACAGCGATGGAGGAATAATCACCGAGTGGCGATAGACACTATGGGAAGAGCCTGCAACCCTATAACCCGCACCGCATGCGGGCCTATAACCCACACCGGTGTAGGTCAATAACTCGCAAGTGTGCCGACCAGTGACCCGCAAATTTGCACAAAATGCGAGTTATTGACCTGCACGGGTGCGGGTCGGTGACACGCAAATGGTGCGGGTCGGTGACACGCAAATTTTGCGGGTCAGTGACCTGCAAATCTCTGCGCTGGGTTTGCGGGTCAGTGGCCTGCAAAATTTGCTAGTTATCCACCGGCACCATTTGCGGGTTATCAGGGTGTGTATTCATGGCCCTACTACTACACCTTGTACTACAAGACCGCGCGCTAAAGGATCACGTACTGCGACGTCGACTGCTTGACGTGCGCGTCGAGCAGCGCGTACGAGGATCTGCGGCGGAGTCAGCACAGGAGAGAAGACAGCCAATAGCACTTACCGAGGCGTGCGCGGCTAGCAATATTGAGCGCACTGACAGCTGTGTCGCGGAAAGGGCGCAAGCTGGAAATTGAATCAGTGAAGTGCAAGGCTACGGGCGAGAAGAAGAAAGGGAAGGCAAACGCGGGCACAAAACCAGTCATTCGATTTTGGCGACATCCAAGGAAGAAAATGCTCGTAAGATTCGCGTCAGCGATGAATCACGCTCGGCAAGGAGACAACGTACCGCATCGGGAAGAGCCCTTGCGCGAAACTGCGAACGCGAAGCTGCGAAAAACTGAGTGATTATCAGCGACGGGGTTGGCGCCTCCTACCTGAAGACGAGCGGAAAGACCGAAGTCCCTGAGAAGGCTTCAGCGAGCGCCGTAAAATGGGGAAACACCTACCAGTGAATGCCGACCTCGAGAAACTGGTCGAGGCGGCCAGCGCAGAGTCCGGGTTAATCTAGCGCACGCTCAGAGGAGTCAACAGTCCCGTTATGCATACCTTGAAACGAGGAAAGCTCGAATAGAATACTGAAAAGGGTTCAATACGCGCCGGAAACTAATGAGAGGCATGCCTTTCCATTCCGTTGTGTATCGAAGAAGGCGGCGCTGTACAGCGTAAGAAAGAGTGGAGTGGCCGGGTAAAGTGGCTAGCGTACCGAGCAAAGCGATGGGCGCGAGGCTGCGGCGACGATCGCGCTACAGAACAGAAAGTCGGCCCGCAGATCTTGCGGGCCATAGGTCAGCCCAATTCAAGCCAGACTCGGCACACACCAGAAGATTTACGACGACGATCCCGTCGTGTCGCAATCAGGGACGGGGAAGCGGCCGTTACTCATCCATGCGGGGGTCCTGTAAGGCGATGAGCGACGTTGCTGATCGGGGAGATAAAGGTTATTCGGGCGCCATGGGGCTCGGACCTGTAACGGATGCTGGATTGGGATTTGAGTGTTGTCGAAGGACGAGTACCCGGAAGGCCCGACGAACATCCTGCGAGGCCTTGGCAAAGATCCAGCTCGAGTAAAAGGTATACACACCTCAGCTCCGGGATTTGGGACCCCTCCACGAGGACTTCGCGTCCTCCGACACGAAGTCGGCAAAGTTTGCTGTGAGTTCGGACGCCGGATAGTAGTGGGGGAGCTTCGGGCTCGCAGTCGATCTGAATGTGTGGCGCTGCTCGGATGGGGCTTGGAGGGACGTCGAGGGAGGGTTTGAACGCGGGAAACGTGTCCCGAATGGAGGTGGGACCAAGCGGCGCGGTTCTGGCGCATCTTGCTGAGGACTGGATGGTAATACGGGGATGAAGCGCAGTGGGTGAGGTCTTGACGCGATCTCAGACGCTGGGATAGATAGATTGTCGAGCTACAAGCCATGTCGGTCAGCGTATAGTGAGATAGAGCCGGAGACAGACGCACCGCAGGCCCCCATTCCAGATCTCCGCCACCCGCCTTTCTTGCGCTCTGGATCGCGGTGGGCGGTCTCAGGGAACCCTCGCCGTAGCCCTGAGACACAAGAGTATCAGCTCCGACGCGGTGACGATGCAGCTGGAAGGTGCTCACCCCGGCCCCAACGGCAACGTTCTGCGGTGCTGAGGTGGCGTCAGCGGGCTGAAACGCGACAGGGAGGGGAGAATGCGGTCCAGCAACGCGTCGAGAGGTCGAGCTGGGGCAAAGGACGCGCGGCAGTGGCGAATGGGGCTCGAGGTGGAGGTCGGGAGCAAGCCGTGACGGATGAGTCATCACCTCGTTCCGGGCCTCTGCTCATCCCACGACGAGCTTTGGTGTTTCCGACACGTCCTACGACGTTTCTCTAGCGAATAGACCGCGCTAGACGCCACTTCATACGCGTTTTGAGCTGATTTCGTGCCATTTTTGCGTGATTTGTGCGAAAAAGGTGCCTCGCACACTTCCAATGACCCCGGGACCCCCACGAATCGCGTTGCCTGGTACAAGTAGCGCGTGTTTGGCGCTTTAAACGTGTGGAGAGCCACGAGGGAGCTCAAAATCGCGCCCGAAGTACGCCGTTGGTCGAATGTCGCTGGCTCTGGCCACCAATAATCACACCAACCGGACGCGCCTGGGCCCTGAACTCGGAAGAGTTCTAGAGCGAAAATGGTCAGTTCTTCATCCACAAGCTGCGTTGAGCTCACTGCGGTGCATTAACATGAAGTAATCTTGCAAAAAAAAATGCAAACCCCGAACAACCAAATCTACTGGGACTCTCACCTTGGGGCAAGGCAGATGTAAACCAACTTGGCCGACAGCTGGAGGCTGAATTCTCGACAGTAGTACCCGTACTCTACGTAGCCACAGCAGCCTCCGAATCACTTCCTCAACAGCTTCCCCGCCGCATTCATCTGAATCACCTCAATAAACTCCGCCCCGCCCACCAGTTACGTCTTGTGCGCGCTATGCACTCGTCAGCAAACACGCAGGGACGCAGAGAAACGCAGGGAACACACATCTGCACATTGGTCGACGGCCACGCAGATACAGCTCCCTGCTCTGGCCCGCTGTGTCTGCGTCATCCCGTCCGCCTATATGACAGCGAGATCCCTCCGCTGCCCGTCGTGATCTTTCGGTCAAGCGAGGGCATCGACGATGCCCGAGACTCTAGTCATCCTGCAGCCCAGCTTCAGCCGCCGTTGCATGAAAGACACGAGAGCAGAAGGGGAGCGCACCATAAGACGACCGCCTGCGGAAACATCTCCCTCCATATGCATCGCCTTCACAAAGTGCTGATTCACCGGGGCGCCGACCGCAAACACCGCGCGAAGCGAGATCAAGTCCGCGGGAACCACCGCAGGTGCTCGCGGAAGAGGACCATAATGGGCGGGACGAGGCTGAAGTGATTGACAAAGCCATTTTTGGCACACCCATCGTGCCGCTCGACGGGAAGCACAGCGCCGCCTTGGCCTTGCCTTCGTCCGGCGCAAGCTTGTACTCGGCGAAGGGGTTTGTGAATTTGTTCTCGTGCCTGACGGCGACGACCTCGGTGACAAGCAGATGCGACGGGGCGCAGGTCGCGAAAAGGAAGAAGCCGTCGAGGGAGAGCCCGACCGTCGTCGCGGCCGTCGTTGCTGCGGCCAGTGCCATCGGGTGCACGAAGCGCAGGGCGGGCTTCATGTCCCGGATGGACGGGAGGATCTCCTCGGCATTGAAGGTCGGATTGAGTGTGCTGGAATGCGTCAGTGGACGTCGGCAGAATGGCACAGAGACGCACAAGACTGTGGCTCCGAGACGATGGGCGGCCCATACGGAGATGGCGAAGTCTGCTCGGAGGTTAGCGGACGCGGTAGACAGCAACAGCCGACGCACCGAGGTGGTTGCCGCTAATAATACCCACTGCGACGCTCGTCAGCTCGTCCGCATCTCTGGCGCCCACAAGAAGCCCTACCAGTATCCGTCGGCGCTGTCCCCGTATCTCGTCAGCCGCGCCCGCAAACATCTCCGAAGCACTCACCCAGAGCGAACTTCAAACTCAGCCCATTCGCCAACCCCCCACGTCCGCTCCTTCAGCGCCTCCTTGCCGTACCGCTCCCCGGTCGCCGCATCAATAACCCACGTCGCCTCGTTCGGCCCGTGCGCCATCTGGATCGGGTGCGAGTGGTCGAAGAGGAACTGCGGGATGGTGAGGTCGTCCGGGATGTGCGCGGCGCCGGCATGTGCGAGTGGAATTCCGCCATCGTAGTGGTGGCACGAGGCTCGGCTAAATCTCCGAGAAGGATGGGATTCGCGTCGCGTCGGGTTTTGATTTGATTCGCGCCATGGAGGTGGGGAAACGGCGGGTCGAGATGGAAGTTAGAAGCAGGAAGGGTGATGACGTGACATGTATGGCGGTCAATGTGGGCAAAAAATAAATCCCGCCGAACTTATGTAAAAAACGTGTTTCCGCGCCAAACTTGGGTTATTTTGACCGTTCCGCGCCCAACATTCGCCATGTAAATGAAAAGTTGGGCGCGCGGCAGTTTTGCGCGCCACTTTTAGCCGAATGGGTTCGGCGCGCGCCCCACTTCTTCCTGCATGCACCACGCCCAACTTTTGAATCTTTATTGACTTTGAATAGATCTGAAGAAGTGAATAAGTCACTTATTCTTGTGAAGCTTTCTCTCGCTGGTCCGGTTCAAGGCCACGGGTGATGGCCATGGTGCCGAACCTGCCGGCCTTCTTTCGGCAAGGGTGTCCAGGGCGTCTTATCGAGCAGTAAAGTCATGTCCTGGTCCTCACAAAGTCTGGAATGAAACAGGTGTCCGCAGAAGAGCTCGGACCGGAGTCACCGAACAACGGCATCCAATGCCGAGCTGGATATTGGCATGCCGATCACGGCTCGGAAAGCCGGCTCGCGATCTCGCAGCTCAGGTAGGCAGTAAACCAGTATTTTCAAATATAAATTGCATTTGTTGTCAAAAGAATTGAAAGGAAGTACTCCGAGAGATAGGTGTGCAGTGTGGAGCAAAAGTTGGGCGCGCCGACTGAAAAAGTGGCGCGCAAAACCGCCGCGCCCCACTTTTGATTTACGTGGCCGAACTTGGGCGCGGAATAGTCAAAATCTATGGCGGTCAAACCTGGGATTTATTCCCAGCGAAGATGTTTGGTATAAAATAGCATTTTCGAGTATTATTTCCGTATTTTCAAGGAATTAGCGTAAGTTTGGCATGAACAGTCCAAAAAGTTGCGCCGCACCAAAACGCGCGTAAGTTTTGGCATGAGTGAATTTAGCGCGTAAGTTTTGAGTCCATTTGGCGCGTAAGTTTTTTTTTACGGCGCGCGTAAGTTTGCACAAGTCAGATCTGGCGCGTAAGTTTGGACCTTCGTCACGTCGCGTCTTGTGCGCAAGTTTAAGGAGAACACGGAGGTAATTTCCAATAGACCCATAATCAAACCCAGACCAAATGCCCATTGAGCTTACTATTAGGTGTATGTAGAGTAAGTAGAGGGATGCTATGTACAAGTAGGCATGCTATATGCTGGAGTGGAACTATGGACAGTGGTTTAAAAGGCTGTAGGGAGTGTGTGGAATGCGGTAGCAAAGGAGTGACTGGCGTGGTAGTTGTCCAGAGTGGGAGGATAGCAAGCGAGAGGACAGCAACAAAAAAAAAAATGGAGAGCACGTATCAGGCAAGACTCACGTGACAGCATCTACGGCGACTCGTTGGTCCACGGGCTGCGGACTTTGGGGAGAAGATCCAGGTGTGTCGGGGACCGTGGAACACGCCGACGGGGAAACGTTGTGGCAGAACGACGGGGACGGGAAGGACCTGCCACCGCCGAAGATGCCACTGGCACAGCAGGGCGGCGAAGGTCAGGGTCGTATGTGAACTCGGATCCGTCATGGGAGGGGACAACGTCGGGGAAGGACCAGCTGGTAGGGCCGAGCATCGGAACAGGCGAAGAAACCTCGCCCGCCAACATGTTTGAGTCGTCGTCATCCGCGCTGAATAGCGGAGATTGGGTCCGTGATTTCTTTGGCTTGACGATGTCGTCGTCGTCTTCATCGATGGACTCGGAACGTTGGCGAACTAATTCATTACAGTCAGTGCGCGACAAACCACGACGCCGAATGCACAAACCTCCCAGCACTGTCGGCGGAGCAAGGTCCGAGTCGTCGTCTTCAGTAGCATTGAAACCCTCAGGCAGGTCTGTAAGTGCTCTTCCGTCAGCGTACTGAGTACATAGCAGGAGCAACGAGCAGACCTTGCTTCACTACCGGTTCATCGGACCCAGAGTCCTCCGCTTCCACCTCTTCTTCTGACCCCGGGCCGTCCGCGGACTCGGACTCGTCCGACTCGTCCGACTCCTCCTTAACGACGCAACGCCGGCGGCTTCGGATGCTGCGCTTCTTCGGCTCATCCTCGGATTCGTCTTCGTGCTCCGAGTCCGAAGGAACGAGTTCGCCTGCCTCGAGGCGCGCGAGGGCACGCGGAATGTCGGCAAGTACATGGGATGGAATCTTGCGCTTCAACGCTGGGACAATGTTAGCGAGAGTCGAAGGGCCATGCAATGTTACACACCGAAGTGAAGGCGACAGTCCTTTGCAGCAGTTTTGCCCGATGGCCCTCGGTGCATAAGCAGGACCGCTCCGGTCACCGTCGGGACGTTGACGACGAAGAAGCGTCGGTTGCTTTTACCGACTAGAACCCACTTGCATCCCGTGTCGTCGGGATAGCGCCGGGAGATGTATTCGAGTGCTGCGCGAACGGTCCATCGGTCGCGTTGAAGAGCACATGTGTGATATCATCCTGTGAGGCGTCCTCGTCGAAGGAAAGCCAGTCCGACGGCCGCAAAATAGCTAGACCCTCGCCGACGAGCTCGTTGAACTGCTCATTGCTCGGGGTCTGAACACCGGGATTGCCGGACTTCCGAGCGCGCTTCTGCTGCGCTGAGGTGAGCCGCAACGTCTTGCCCTCATCCTGAGAGGCGCTAAGTTCAGGTACGCTGACTTGACAATGACGCACCGTGAGCCCGCCAATGAGCAGTTGCGCCGATGCAACCTGGATGAGTTTCTGCTTCAGGGCATGTTAGCAGACATACAGGTAAACCTGCGGACCATGTACCTTCGTTTTCCCCTTCGTTTTCCCCTTCTTCTCGGTCGTTGCCGACACAATCCCCGTGGATTTTGGCTGTGACTTGAGGCCCCGGTTGGTCTCCGCCCGCGCAACCTCGTTGGTAGCCCTGGCCTTCCAATCGCCAATGATGTCCTTGACGAGCTGTCCGCGCTCTTCTGGCTCGCGCGGTACAGCAGCGTGGTGCTTCTTCTTGTGCTGACACTGAGGCTTCGCGCGCGCCGTGTTGTCCTTGACCTTCGTCCCGTCGGACGGAGGCTTGAAGTGTGCGCAACGACAGTCGCCCTTGCACATAGCAGAACCGGCGAAGGCGCAGAGCTGGCTGCTGGTAAAGAGGGAAGATGACTTGTGATCCGTTCCGTGTCTGACATCTGCGTGTGAGTCTCGGAATGTCGGCCCAAGCAGCGCATCTCTGTGGTCCTTGTGTGGCCTGAAATTCCCTAGAAAATTACTGTGAAGCAACTTCTACACTCATATTAGTTCAATATATCCCTCTGATTTTTTTTTTCGAATTTTGGTCCAGCACAAAGCCCACAAAAAGTCGGCACTAATGACTGCCGGATGATTATGTAATTCGGCAGGACTTTAGTGGGTCCCAAATGGGGAAAGTTTAGGCTGCACTACTAGATCTTCAGAAATTTATTCATATCCTTGTTCTTGCAAGCGCATCATTACATCAAGACTCTGTGCCCACTCCACTGCCCGTGGATACCATACCTCCCGAGGAAGCTTGATCCTAACTTCTCGTTTTCCAACTTTTAGCACCTCAATCTCACTATAGCTTTCATCTTCCCATTCTTCTGGTAGCAATCCATAGTTTGGAGGTATAACTTGTGATTCATGTGTGCCAGCTAGCACTTGCTTGAATAAAGACCTGCTGGCTTGTTGTCTGGAATGGTCGTTTAGTTTTAGGTGTTTCAATTGCTTCATGACGGATTTCGGGCTCCTGAGTTTGCTCCAGAGCTTGATCAAGCTCATTGTCTGTGTCCAAAATCAGCCTCATCAAACAGGAAAGAGAAACTTGCCATGCAAGTCTTGGTATTGCTTCAAGATATCAGGGTGAATGTAGTTCACATCAGCATCATACATCCCCAGAGATGTTTGACCAAGAAAACGAGCATCCTAATAGTGTAATTTAAGCACCTTAAACTCTGCTGTTTGATAATCACATACCTCAGGTGACATATTGCTACGGCTGCTCATAGGGTGGGCATTCCATTCAGACTGGAATTGCTTGAGGTCCGCATTGATCCGGTTGAGAAATAGGTATTGGAGTAGCCATAGATGTTGTGGATTATCAACATCCAATTGATGTTGACGTTCGAGGCGAGAGAAAAATGCCCGCCAACGACGAACCACCTGGGACCCAACCTCTACCCAAAATCTCTCAATGGGCGTGTTTCGAGTTGACCTAGAAATCAAAAATTAAATCTGAGTGGACAATACAATCCAACTCACAAGCCCCAAGAGAAAGAGCCCCGATGGGGCCCATGATACTTGATCATCCACACGGATACCTCAACATTCTCACCCCCCACGATCGCCCCGCACTCGGGATGGTACTCCATATTTCTGTACAGCTTCCAAGAAGACTTCAAGAACAGTAGTTGATTTGTTGTTATTGCTTGCATAGATGCCCGTGCACTGAAATAAAATATATTAGCACAGAATTTGTTTCACAACATTGCAGACCTACCATGCGATCAAATCCATCAACAAACCCATGAATTACAATTCCCCAACGGATCAACTTGTGATGGCCATCCATGTGCCACTTAGCGTTTGGGCGGGGAGAGATGTACTCTCTGTGCTTGATAGCCTCCCGCCGACGCATAGCTTGACCCAACCCATCAACTCGGCGAAGAGAATTGCGCACACGTTCCTTTTGAACCTTGTGACCCAGGCGCCGGAGATGAGCCAATGAGATATCGCAGTCCAGATGATGGCTTCTTGCGCTTAAATTCCTGTGTAAGCTGATCTAGCTCTGCATCTGTAAGATCTGCAAAGCGCTGGTATAGCCCATGGTAGCGCAAACTAGCCCTGAGAGTTCTGCGATTGATTTTGAGTGTTTCAGAAATTGTTTGGAGGCTGATATTCCGGTGCCGTGCAACTGCATCTGCTAAGCCAGTCACGGTCAATGATTTTCCGGGGGCGCCCACGCTTGCCGCTCCAATTGTTTGAACCGGGATGAAGAAGTTGAGTTGAGATCGTTCCCTAGTGGACCTGTCAGCATCGGTGACCTCCTTACAAGGAAACGCACCTGCGTGCAGCAATACTGCTTACACGCTCCAAATCGGACACCAGTGCCCCAAGGCAATTTGCAGCATCAACAAGCCATTCATCACTTGCCACATCTCCAACCAGGGCCATGAGGATTGGCAAAATGTGGCTTTGGAGACGGTGTGAATGGAATTGTAGACGTAGCGGATCGGGGGCATCTTGGGCAAGTACATCAGCAGCGCGGGCATAGGAAGCTCTCACATCCTCGTAAGCGCTACGGACTGTTTCTGACCAGGGTGCATTTGCAGCGGGGAGGGCTGGAAACTCGGCGGGATGATTCATGGGCGAAAGAGAGTCTGTGCACACCCATTATCTGAAATTGTATCCTTATCGGCTGCGGCAGATTATCGGGAACCGGCCAGCCGGCCCGAGAACATGTGGGGATGTGTGCCGCCGGTGCACATGTGTTCTCCGCATGTTGCTATACTATATATCCTCCAGCTCACAGGCATTCAATGTGTCGACATGATGGAACTCGACCGTCCCATTCTCGATGCCACGGAACGTGCGAGGGAGCGGCCTCCGGGGAAACTTGGAGCACGCATCCACAATTTTATGATCCGGATGGCCAGTTTGCGTTCCTGGTGCTTGTTCTTCTTTCGATTCCAGCTG
Source organism: Mycena chlorophos (assembly GCA_014461115.1). Lineage (NCBI taxonomy): Eukaryota > Fungi > Basidiomycota > Agaricomycetes > Agaricales > Mycenaceae > Mycena > Mycena chlorophos. The sequence goes on from JACAZE010000020.1 coordinate 820,638, forward strand.
CTCCAATTTCTCACATGTCGCCGATGTAGCTAATCGCCTCGGATCGACGCTCTGCTATCCTCTATCGATTTGCTGTTGGTGTACTCAAGAAGCGCTCCAAGTTCTTTCGAGCAACGTTTGCACTGCCTCGCAAGTCGGATCAGGGTCAAGACGTGTTGACCGAAGGTTCCGATGATGATCCCATCAATCTGCCGTTTACCTGGTCTCAAGCATTGCTGGATGCTGGTTTGACATATTTCTTCTGTGGGCCGTCGTGCGTTGGTTGAAATTTGGCTCAACACATGCACTGATTGATCTTTACAGAGCTTTCCCGGACACCCTCGAGTTCTTCTTGAATCTTGCTCAAGTCTGTGCTCTATGGGGTGTACGCGACGGAATCAACTACATTCAGCAAGAATTTGATGCCCGGGCAAGTCAGCTTCTGACGTTACTGCCCGAGGCGGAACGGGCCCGAGCAAGCGCGCACTACGGCTCAAGGCACCGGAGAAGTTCTACCTCGCTTGCGAATACCACATCAGTGACTGGGTACTGCCTTCATTCACCGAACTTCTGTGGATGCCCTTGGAGCGCTTCAATACCCCTCAAGTCCTACGGTGGATCGGAGATGATGCTCTGGCTCTCCTCCTCAAAACTCGGGGTGAGGTGGACGGTCTCCGCAAGCACTTGGCTTTTACTCCGCCCAAGTACAAGCTCGGACCCAATCCGGCATGCGATGATCCGGTAGATTGCCGTGAAGTATGGGTCCACCACTGGCTTCGCTATGTCATGCCATATATCAACCATCCGACCGAGCCCATCCCTCTTGCGGACATCCCTGGCTTTCTTAACAAGTCCAAGTCACATCCGGAAATGTGCGACGACTGCTTGACTGCTGCACTCACGCATGCCAAGGTCGATTTCGACCAGGAGGCATTTTGCATCAACAGTGCCATGGCTGAGGCTAGCCGCAGATGGATCTCACCCACGGCGGAAAGTGATGACGAGTCAAATGATTAGTTGGTTATGCTTAGATCTCGTCAGAAACAGCTGCACAAATTTAGTTTTAACAAGAAATGTGCGCGAGACGTGAGCTGACCGACCAAGGTCCAAACTTACGCGCAGATTTGAATTGTCCGAACTTACGCGCAGATTCCAAAACTTACGCGCGCTGTAACCAAACTCACGCGCTAACTCGACTCGCGTCAAAACTTAAGCGTGATTCGATGCGGCGCAAGTTTTTGGTCATTTCACTCCAAACTTGCACTAATTATAAATTCCTCAAAAACACGGAGAACATACGTGCAAATGCTAATTTAAGCAAAACTTTCTTTGCTGGGAATAAATCCCAGGTTTGACCGCCATAAAAATCACCCAAGTTCGGCGCGGAAACACGATTTTTCCAAAAGTTTGGCGGGATTTATTTTTTTGCCCACATTGACCGCCATAGTGACATGGGGGCCGAGCGTAGAATCGGAACGGACTGGCAAGTTCACGGCTGGTTGATAGCTCACACTACTTGTGGGCTAATAGCCCGCAAACTACAGAGCTGCAAGCTTTTGTGGGTCAGGAACCCGCAAACTGTGCTGCTTACTGACGCGCACAGCTTGCGGATCAATAACCCGCAAGCCGATGCAGATTTGAGAGTGGCGGGTCAATGACCCGCACGCTATTTGCGGATCAAGGGCTTGCAGGCCATTGACCCGCAAGCTGATGCGGGTCAATGTGCCGCGAGCCATTGATCCGCAAATTTGCGCTGGCGGCCGCAAGTGCGGGTCAATGACCTGCACACTCTTCCCATAGTGTAGATTACAGCATAGATGCTCCGACTATAAACCTGGTGACGGATGCCAGTTGCACGGGCGCGAGCGGCTATGTGAGCCAGGGTGAGGACCTGAAAACGGCGAAAGTAATCGCCTTTTGGTCCGGGAAATTTAATTCCGCGCAACAGAATTACCCCGTTCACGAGCAAGAGTTGCTCGCGATCGTCGAATCGCTAAAGCGGTTCCGCGGGTTGCTACACGGCGCCAAATTCCGTATCTCGACTGATCACCGGTCGTTAGAGCACCTAATGGTACAGAAGAACCTGTCTCCGCGTCAGCATCGTTGGCTCGATGTACTGAATGAGTTTGATTTTACCATTCGGTACATCCCTGGTGAAAGTAACGAGCTAGCGGATGCCCTGTCGCGTCTGTATAGCGACGAGCCCTTAGGCACGCAACGTGCGCCGAGTGAATTCGTGTCCGATGACGATCCGGAGGCGCGCCTGGATGGGAGACGTGTGGAGGACCAGAGAGCCCCACTATCAATGCCGGTTTTCACGGGCGCTACCGCTGTTCTGGAGGGCGCATTGAGACGGTCCGCGCGTCTGGCAGACAAGCCGATAGTGGATTATGACGAGGACAGTTCCTCGGATTCCGAGCCGGAAGGGCCGAGCAGTCGGAAGCGAAAAGCAACGAGGCGGCAGAGCGTGGCGAAAAGGCAAGAGCCGAGCCACGAGGCGGCGGCCGCGGAAGCAGTTACTTCCGTCCTTCCGCCGGGCGCCGAGCCGATCACAGATATGTCAAGCACGCTTGACAAGCGTGTTGCCGTACACACGGAGTTGCCGGCCGTCTTGACGGCAAGCGACAGCGGCATTGCGCTGCCGGAGAGCCTCAAGGGGCGGTATCACGAAGATCCGTTCTTCCGGAATATCCTCAAGACACCGGAGGATTACAAGGACTTCAGCGAAAAGGGTGGCCTCGTGTGGAAGAAGCGGGAGGGTATACGGGTACTGTGCATACCCGACATCCGAATCGGTGAGCGATCGGCAAGAGAGATCCTGATAACGCACGCGCACTCGATCCTCGCCCACCTGGGCTTCCGAAAAAGTTTGGATTTCCTCCGTGAGGAGGTATGGTGGAAAACCATGGTGGATGATGTAGAGGCATACTGTAAGACCTGCGTGATTTGCGCGACGAGCAAGCCTAATAACCAGAAACCGATGGGAATGCTGAAGACTTTACCGGTCCCGAGACGACCGTGGCAGTACATTGGCATGGACTTCGTGGGACCGTTGCCAGAGTCAAAGACGCGGATGGGCACATTCGACATGATCTGCGTGGTAATCGACCACCTCACATCCATGGTCCATTTAATCCCTACCAAGCAGACTTATGGCGCAAAACAGATTGCTGAAGTAGTATTTGACTCCGTGTACAAACTGCATGGGCCACCGGAGCGGATTATTAGCGATAGGGACTCGCTTTTCACCAGTATCTTTTGGAAGCGTTTGAACGAGTTGCTTGGCATTGAATTACGGATGTCAACGGCGTATCATCCTCAAACCGACGGGATGACTGAGCGTGCTAATCGGACGATGACTCAGATGCTGCGTCAGTGCGTGCAACCGAACCAGAAGGATTGGGCGGAGAAATTACCCGCCATTGAGTTCGCAATGAATATGGCTAGCTCGGAAACCACGGGATTCTCCCCATTTTTTCTGAACTATGCACGGACTCCGCGTACTATGCTCTGGGATCATGAATCCAAATTTCCGGGGGTCCAGAAATTTGCGCTCCGAATGAAGGAGGCGCTGATGAAAGCGCATGACGCGATAATAGACGCGCGCGTACGGCAAACGGACCAAGCAAATAAGCACCGCCGGAAAGCGGGATTCGCAGTCGGGGAATTAGTGTATCTTTCCACGAAGAACCTGAAGCTGCCAAAGAAGCGCGCGCGCAAACTCGTCCCGAAGTATCTCGGACCATTCAAAATAATTAGCATTGGTGTCGGAGGGCGCGTCGTACAAACTGGAATTATCGAAGGAGCTAAAAATGCGCGGCATCCACGATGTATTCCACGCGTCCCTTCTTCGACCGCACTACCCTAGCGACGATCGTCGCTTCCCGGGGCGCCAAGTCCATCAACTACCCGGATTTGGCGTGAATCCAAAAGAATGGGCTGTGGAACGGATTCTGTCGCCCCTTGGGAAAGGCACGGAGGCGTCATTTGAGATTCTTTGGGCAACGGGCGACGTAACCTGGGCGCCATATGCGGAGGTCAAACACCTCGCGGCGCTGGATGAGTACTGCGAGGCGATGGGAGTCAAGAGCGCAAGGCACTTGCCTGGATCGGGTGCACGAGCGGACCCGAAGCCACCCCAAAATGAGGCGCGCGTGAGCGTTGCTCGAGTCGGCATAGTGGGGTCTGTGCGCAGAGAACAAAATATAAGAACCACAAGGCGAGAGAGTGGAGAACCAGGATTCAGACTTACCTCTCGATCTCTTCTCAACATCGCTCACACTCCGTGGTCTTCACACAAATCCACTCACCAAAAAACAAGCATGTTCAACAACAACAACAACGCTAACGCTGGTCCCTTCACCGCTCAGGACGAGCTCGCTTGCCGCGCGTATGCGGAAAAGCTCGTCGCGTTCGGCGCGAGCCGCGGTACTTGGCCGGGAGGAGCGGCGCCGCGGTTTTACCGCGACCATTACGCCAAGCTGCATCCGACGGTGCCGATGCCGGAGCTCTACACCGAGCGTCGTGTGCAGATGGGTGTTGCCGAGGGACTGCGCTCCGTGGAGCAGCAGATGCAGGCGGAGAGGATTCCGTCGGCTCCCGGTGGGTTTGGCGCCCAGCTGACGACGGAAGCGCTCGCGACGGTGCTTCGTTCGATACGTCAACCGGCGCCAATCCCGGCTCCCGTGGGACCATTTGCCGGTTGTCCAACGTGGGCGCAACTGTACCCACCTCGCGGATTTCGCCGACCCCGGTTCCCACCGACGTACGTACCTCGCGTTATTCGACGCAAGTTCAAGAACGGGCGCCCAGGACGCTTATCGGATCGGATCGGGGGCAGGCCAGTACAGGCAGAGACAGCCAGGGGCAACGGCGGGCAGAGGAACGCCAGACGGAGAGCTCGTAGGGAAGCACAGAGGGCAGAGCGAGCGCGGGCAGAAGCCGAGGCGGGCGCCGGGAATGTGGACGCGCTGGCGGACTTGGCAGGTGGGATGACGATTGGTGACGATGGAGATCGAGCCCCATCGCCGCCTCCGTATGAGCCGATGGCTGTGGGAGAGCCCGGAGGGGAGGAACCGGAGATAATCGGGGATTGGCGCGATGGTCAGTCTGACCTCGAGGACGAAGCTACGGACCTGTCCCACATGTAAAATTGTGGCCGATGGTGGAGGCTTCCGAGTAAGCCTCGGAGGGCGAATGTAACGGGTGGTCAATCGGCCATCAATTTATTTAGACTCCGCTTTAATTTCGCTGCGCCGCAGGCGCGCACAGTCGCGCAGCTTTCAATTAAGCTGCGCTCCTTATTTACTATGACTCGTTAGATGACTCGTACAGTAGTATAAAGATAGTTTAGTTGTTAGTAGTAGGTAGCTTTGCTTGAATCGACACCCTACCTACGCAATCTCGACCGATACTCGACCCCAACACTCGACACTCGACATATCGGTTCTCACGTTAGGCTCTCGTGGTATCGCCTCCACTCTTACCTCTGCGTCAAGATTCTAGGCGACGTCACACGCGGGGTGTCCCTCTTCATATATATATGAAGCTCCGCACCGAGATCTCACCCAGCCGGTGGACACGCCGTCACGGTCCCGCTAACGTAGGCGATGTAAGGGATTCGAGGGATGTGCAGGATCGAACCTGCATCCGGCCTGCGCCATTTCCGAAACTCGCTACATTTTTACCCCGTCTTACGAAAGCCGCATGTCCTTCTCCATCCCCCGAACCGAGATCTCACCCAGCCGGTGTGCCCACATCTACGCTGGGGCGTTCTTCCAATTGCGCGGTTGTCGCGTTTGTATCTTCATGGAACGTGCAGGATCGACCCTGCATGCGTTTGTATCTTCATGGAACGTGCAGGATCGACCCTGCATCCGGCCTGGATTTGTCCGGTTGCCAGTACCTTTTGTTCCGTCGCCGTCGACTCGGAAGCCGCGTGCCCTTTCCATAAGTACCCCACACAGAAAATAACCTAGCTGGTATGCCCAGACTATCGCTGAGCCGTTCCACGAGTAGTTCCTGGCCATGATTTCATGGAACGCGCAGGATCGAACCTGCATCTGGCCCTGTTTCAGTTGTCTCGCAGATTTTTTTTTTCCTGTGCGGTTGCCCCGTGAGAAGCCCCTCGACGCATCCTTCGAGTCCTGTTCCATTCCCAGCATGAATAAAACGAATAAGTAGTAAGTAAATTGTACGAAGAAGAAAAGAGTTCAGTGCGCGCGTGAGCGAGGTAAGTTTGTCCATATGCATCTCGTCCGTGTCCACACACATCCCCCGCCCGCAGTGACACCAAAGCGCGACACCCTACACCAATGCCGCCCCAAGCAAACCCAGCAGAAGCGCAACGCCCATGCCCATGCCCTGCACGCCGACCCGCAGGCCCTGCGCACCCGAAAGGCTGCCGACCTGCTGCGGCGTGCCCACGTCGGCGCCGCTCGTAGGCGCGGGGACGACGGTGGTAGCGACGACGACGACGGTGGCTGCTGCCTCCGGGGAGGAAGTCGCGGGGACGCCACCGTCGACGACGGGGGCGGCGGAGGTGGTGGTGTTGAGGACGACGGGGACGTCGCTGCTCGTCGTGGGTAGGACGACGGGCGGAGCGGAGGTGGAGGTGGAGATGATGACGGCGGGAGCCGATGAGCTCGAGGTAGTGGCGGCGACGACGGGCGCGGATGTGGTAGCAACGACGACGGCCGAGGTGGTTGGTGGGACGACGACGACGGGGTTGGAGGATGTCGTGGCGGCGCCTCTGCGAAAGCAATTCAGCAAGAAGGAAGTGAAGAGCGGAATGGCGACGCACCCGACTGCCGTCGTACCCACACCCAACGCGGTCTGTTGCTCGCCCTTGGGGCATTCGCTTGAGCCAGAGGAGAAGCTTCCGTCCTAGACGCCACACGCAAACTCAGCAGACAGACACCGCGAAAGAAGGGAAAACGCACAGAGAAGTAGGTACAGTCCCCAGCCCCGCCTGTCCCCGTGTAGTCGCACACAGCGAAGAGGTTTCCCTCGTCATCGGTGGTGCTGGTTGAGCCTGTGAGGGGCTTGCCGTCCTTGTCTGTTGCGGGGCAGACGATGGCGGCGCTGTGGGTAGGCGGAGACCAGTCAGCCTGTGGCCACACACGAAAAGACACGAAACGACACGCACTCGATTGTGGACACGGTCTGCCGCCTCATGAGCGGGACTGCGGCACCGGAGACGACGACTGCGCCGGTGAGCATCGCGAGCGGGATGGAGACGCGCATGGTGTGTTCTTGGATGCGAGGATGAGGTCGTGAGATGGATGGATGGATGAAAAGCCGCCTGCGAGGAGTAGCACTGGTGAAGGGCGGCTAGCGCGAAAACGAAGACGAAGAGGAAAGAGGAAAGAGGAAGAGCGGGAAGGGAACGGGAAGGGAAGAGCCAAGAGCAGAACGGAGGCTGTGGTGACCAGCTGACAGCGGACGCCGTCGAGACGCTTGATATTGATGCATGACGAAGACGGCGACGGCGACGGCGGGGAGGATCTCGGCATGGCGATGCCAAGCGCGGCCGGAAATTTGCTGCGCCCACAGGCGGACTGGAATGCGACGCCGCTGCGCGTAATGTCGTTTATTCCGCAGCTGTGCAGGACGCAGGGCATGCAGTACGAAGCCGTGTAAGTCTCGGGAGGTGCGCCGTCGGCTCGGTTGCGTCGGGCGTTGCTGGGCAGGCTCCTCGTTGATGCGAACCACACGCGGGCTTTGATCCGGCATAAAGTCAAGTAAAAACCTCTTCCGTTGGCTTACGGCCAGCTCCCGTTGTGAGCGAGAGTTCGTCAGGGTCCCGATTCGAACCCGCTTGCTTCTAAGTTCTGGCCACCGTCCGATTGACAGTACTGTATTCCTCGCAGTCGAAGCTGCTGAGTCTTTTGAGTATTTCTCTGCGATGGGCAGAAGCATTCAATAGTGTTTCCTATGCAAAACAACTTGTATTACAACAAAACTATGGTACGTACGCTACAAATACTCCACCACCGGCATACCCAACAACATATCAACCAGCGCGTCGGTCGTTTGTGCTTGTGCTTGTACATGCGCATCCGCGGGGTGCTGGGCGAAGCTGCAATTGACTCCTCAGCATGTGAAGACAAGAACTTGCAGAAGACGAACCTAGCCTGGGGATCGAACGAACCCTGCGTCGAGTCGACAACGGCGAAATCCGAGTCGATTTCGGGATAGCCCGCAGAGTCGTGTTGGTACAGGGACGCTGCCGCCGAGGCGGATGGATCGTGCATATGCGTCGCGTCGTCCCAGCCATAATCCGGGAGATGCAGATGCGCGTGTGCGTGTGCAGCAGCGGATGAGGGATCCTCGAAAGAGTCGCCCGGGCCCGCGGCAAAGGAACTGTTCTCCTCGAGTATGGCAGGGTCGAAGGATGCGATGCCGGAGTGGAAGGGATGTAAATGGGTATCAGAGAGGATGGGTATATTCGGGTCGAATGAAGACGGATGTATATCGAGCCCAGAGTCGAAAGAACGCGAGTCGACGACGCTACGGCGACCCAAGTCGCCGAAATCGATGACCGGCTCGCCGGCGACGGGAGTGGAGAAGACTTCCTGCCCGTGCCCTGAGGGAGATGATTGGACGTCGGCGGATGGATCGTATTGCATGTGCAGTTGCGGCGACGTCGATTCCGTCCTTTGCAGATGCGGGACGTGATGCGGGGCGTGTAGATGCGCCCAATAGTCCTGCTCCGGCGTCGCAACAGGAGCAAGCAGCCCATCTACGCCCTCCTGCCACCCAGCATGCCAATGCGGTTCCCCAGGTCGAGGCGAGGCGTTTGGTGCGGCAGTAATCGGCGCCGTGGAGGGCGAGGTGGAAGTCGAAGATGGGGAGAAGAAGAACGACTCGAGGTCGAAGTCGAGCGAGGCGCTGCCGGAGAGGGGGCTGCCCGCGGTGGAGGAAGCGCCGGAGACGGATCCGGAGCGGGAGTTGGAGCCACCGCCGGAGTAGGAAGAGACGGAGGGGCTCGGACTGCGTCGGCGGCGGGCGCTGGCGCGGGTGGTGCGTGTCGGTCCGGTTTCGCGGGGACGGGGAAGGGAGGCCGAAAGGTCGGCGTGTGTGGTAGCGCTGGGACTGGTAGACGCCTCGTTTCGTGTGAGTGAGTGATACCTACACGTTCGAGGTTATGAAAGGCGGCAAGAATAGAACAACGATTTAGGCGCACCGATTCTTCGCAGACAGGCCTGTTCTTCCCGGGAAATACATCTTGACGATCTTCGTCCAGAGGGTACCGTGTTCTGCGACAGCCTGCCGCAGGAGGTCGTCCTGGGACGGGGACCAAACGCCGCGGTTGATAGAGGGATTCAAGGCGTCGCCCCATCGTTTCGCGCATTCTGGTTCGGCGGTCGGAGACGGGTACGAAATGAAGATGGGGATGAGCCACGTACGGTCACTGTTCCGCGTTCCGACCATTGAGGCTACGAGCGACCATCTATCCTTCAATTTGAGCGACAGCTATACGCCGAAAAGACACAGCAAAGAACGCACTTTGGTCCCACAGCCTCGATTGCCTCGCGCAGCCTGTCGTCTTCCTCCTGAGACCAGCCTCCGCGCAGGACTTCTGCGCTCATGTTGGAGTACCACCGCTTCCGACAGTCCTTGTTCGTGCGTCCGGGAACGTGCGTTGCGATGGCGTTCCATTTCGAGGGGGAGTTAGTGCCTGGGTCCTCTGCAGCGAGGTTAGTCGAGGAAAAGCAGGACAAGGAGTTGTTGACGCACCAAGCTCGATACCCTGCCTCAGCCACGCATCCTCCTCTGCTGTCCATGGCCGTCGTTCGCGATGCTTGGATGTGCTGGCACTTGCGTCCATGTGTCGGGGTGGTGGGGGAAGAAGGAGGGACTCTCGACGCCCGCCGGCTGGCCTTCCGACGGTGTTTATACCACGAAGGACGGTGAAACACAGCCCCACGCATTTTGGTGGTGGTGGGATCGGAAGAAGAGGCGAAGCGACGCGACGATCGTTGTCACCCCACGTCATCGCAATTGATATTGGCTTGTCTACGGCTATCGGAGCCGGCTGTGTGGATTTCGGCGGGTCGTTGGCAGATTGGCCTCCGTGGGCGCTGATGAGGGATGCAGAGCGAGCGGGCTTAGCGGACGACGTGTTGTAGATTCTCGTTCGTTGGCGGCAACTATCCTGCTCGCAGGCAACTAGTTTCAAGAGATAACTCCATCCGCGCAGATCGAGACCTAGTCTTGCCCGGATAGAGGCGTCAGCAGGATGACCGGCTCGGCGCAGAGACTGATGGACAGGCGCCGAAGGATGCCGGCACCGCTCCCGAATGGCGGTGTCTTGCCGCTCCCTCCGTCGGGCGTAACCTACCGTCGGTAAATCGCGCTCTTATAGTAGGACGCAGTATGTCCTCCGTATCCGCAGGAAACTGTCTGACCAGGGCGCGAACTTGAAGTAAACAGTAGCACACTGTGGATGCGCATCATCCGATTCATCGGTGCTTAGGAGTGCGATCCCAGTCGCTAGTTCACGGCGTGGTTTCCAGGAACCTTTCGAGCTCCAATCATCGCCCCGTGGATCTAGAATATGAACGCCGCCGCAAAGATCGGCGCATCGCCACTGCACTCAATCGTCGCACCATCGGTTGGTTTTTACATCCGCAACTTAGAGCCCATTCTCGTAGTTCACTCCAACGGCGGGTCCGTGTATTTGACCATAACAGGGCATCGATAAACTCTCTGCGCGCGGGGCTTGACCCAAATTTAGACGTCGGCCAAAGTCGGCCGAGTGAGAACGGTTTCCATCAGCATCACGTAAGCAGACGTCAGGCACGCTGGCTTGCTTCTTCCCGTCATGGCGCCCAACGCTGCGGGTCGCTCCGCAACGGATCTCTGCCCAACGGAACTCTGGGAGCAGATCCTCGCCGAGCTCTGCGACGACTCGGATGATCTGCTGCTAGGACCTATCTCGCAAAGCTGTCGCGACTTGCGCGGGCTCGCTGTCTGGATGGCGCTCCAACGACACGGGCTTACCCTGGATGTACTCGGCGGACGCGTCTTGCGCTTGCCCACTGGTCTTGCTCTTCGCGCCCTGGCGATGCACCTCGCCTCTCGACGACCCACTCCGCTCAACGCCGCTGAGCTGAACGTTCAATGCGGGTACCAGGAGATCCCCGCACTAGCCCTCCTCATCCGGACCCTTCCGCATCTCACATCCCTGCAAATCATCCTCGACGCAGACCTTCTCTCGCCCGAAATCACCATCCGCAATCGAGGCTCGGTGATCACGGAGATGCGTCGGCTGCTCGCCGAGATCGCCGGACGACAGGAGGGACGGCGAGTTGTGGTTGTCCTGGACGGACAGACGTTCAGCTGTCGTGCGGGCGACGTGGCTCTGTGGGCCTTGGAGCGATACGAGTATAACCCACCTCCAAAACCACTCATCTCGAAGCTGGTTTCGAGGCGGAGGGTGTTGGGCCCGAGTACGCGCCCGCCGACGACGAAGACGCGGAGTTTTGGAGGGGAGTACGTCTCGGTGCAGACGTTGGACTCTCTGGATGGACTCCGCCTTCGTCTCGTCGGCTCCAACTCACAATTTTCCCTGCTTACGCTCGGGAATCCGAAGACGCTTTGGTTGGGACACTCGACGCTGAGGTATCAATGGGCACAACACGTCACCCCTCCGGATCTCGCGCCATTCCTCGACGATATCGCTTCCAATGGTTTCCTGCCGCACCTCACCGAGCTGCACCTCCATCTGGAGGAGGACACCATCTCGCCCGGCGCGCTGCGCACCCTTCTTGCGAACAACCCGACGCTGCAAGGGATATTCTACCACGGCGCGTCTCGTCCCGCGCCGGAGCGTACCCTCCTCCTTGATGCGCCGCTCGTCCATCCATCGCTTGCCGCCATCCATACCTCGTCGTCTCTGCTCACTAGCGCGGAGCCAACGGCGCGGCTCGTTCCCGCACTCATTGACTCCCCCAAACTTGTTGGCTTTTCCTTCACCTTCCGCGCTTACCACAACGCGAACGACGGCGCTAGTGGGCTTCTCACAGACCTGAAGGCCATCGCGGGCTGTGGGAGGGAAGGCATAGTCCTCTTCCTCAACCACCTCGAGTCCGGGTTGTCGACGTTCTGGTCCGAAAGCCGCGAAGCCATCGACACCGCGCGCCTATTCTCCGCACCGCGCTGCGTACTCTCTAAAATCTACACCACGACGAACGAGGTATCCACCGCACATCGGCTCTTGCCCTGGCTCGCTGCGATGCGTCCTCAAGCACCGGTCAATGCGCATTTCAAGTTGGTTCTGTCCGATCGGGTGCAGGCGGGGTTCGGGAGCGCGCAGACGAGCGAGAGTAAACGACGGGCGATCGAGCGGGGGTTGTTGGACGAGGCGGGGAAGGTGTTGCAGGGAGATAATTGGACCGTTACGGTGACTGTTGTGTTTTCTGGGTTTGGGGCTGATACGATTAGTTTTGCTTGATTACACACAGTTCGATGTCGCATTATCTACGTCAAAAGGCGTTGTACAATTCTACTCGCTTCGTCGCCAAAAAAATGAAGCGCGCGATATGGTCTATACATTGTCAAAATCTAGTTGCCAATGATGGAAGTTCTGTGTTGAATAGAAGGTAAAGTTGACCCGCAAATCCCCGCTGCTTTGTGTTACGAGCGAATCCACTGTTCGCACCCACCCTTCGTCCAGCGGCAGGACGCGAGGAAGGCAGGCGATCATTGTAACGAAAGGCGACGAGGAATCCATGCGATGAAGAGAACGGTATGTCATCATCCGGAGCAGCGGCTCCTCAAGCAGCACGCGAGGTGCGTAGTGAAATGTAGTCAGTTTCGGAACCAAACGATGGGGAACATTCGGATCGACGGAGGTGGACATCGCCTCGAGAAACGATGCATTGACGACCTGCGTGTCGTCCGAGTCGGCAATGCGGAGGACGGCGAGATTAGGAAGCAGCGCGAGCGCCGAGATGAGTTCGTCGCCGTTGATATTGACAACAAGAACGAGATGATTGAGGGAGGACCCAAACCCTGAACGGAGGGCCAAACTCGCGAATTCGGTCGAGTCCCAGCGGGGGTACGACGCAGGAGTGTCTTGGTTTGGTTTGAGAGAGAATTTGACGAGGTTTGGGAGGGTGAAAGCCCGGAACACCGCAACCATCGCATCGATCTCGGATGTGCCTGGAGGGAGTCGCGGGCCTTGAAAGGACACGCAGAGAAGCAGATTGTGAATTTTCAGTTCCGTAGTGCCGACGTGGAGGCGGCTGAGGAGAATCTGCTCGGCCGATATGAGGTTTGCTTCGATGAGGAGTGAAGCTCGAGCCGGAAGCCTGTGAAGAGGCAGAAGCTCCAACTGCAACGAGGATGGGGCCGGATAGAATGAAAACGAGTTGAGCTGTTCCCAGGGAAGCTCTGGAGGTATATTTGCGGCATGTCCCGTGAATGCAACGCGTGTAAGGCGCGGAGCGACGGAGAACATTCCGGCATAATCCCTGCCGTCCGCTCGACCGGGCGTGGCGAGATCCAAGGTATCAATGGATAATAAACGTCCATGCGCGCCAACGAAATGCTTCAGAGAGTCGGCCCCGATGGACAGGAATACGTGCCGCCATCGGGGGGCTTCTTGGACTAACCGGAGAAGGGGCTCAGCCACCTCGTCGTGGCCTGCCCGAGCCGCCGCGATGTAGACATCCAGCAGCGGGAACGCTAATGAGCCGGGTAGTGCCGTGCCCTGCCGTGCGCACGGCACTTGCACAGCCACCTCATCGGCACTTCTTAGGATAGCATTTTGTACCACCCTGGAGATATTTGTCTGGATAAACCAAGCAGTACTAATATCTTATAAGCACTCTATGATCTCTGTGAGGCCCAGAACCTCTCTCTGAATAAGTTATCCCTGCCTCTCCGAGGTGTCCCGTCAAGCAGACAGCCAATTTGGCCTCGTGGGATCATTGCCGCGCAAGAGAGGAGGAACTCGGCTCAAATTTACTGCCTACCTCGGGGTCAAAATTGCCTCCTAACACGGCGATGACCGGGCACTGGCACGGCACTGGCACGGCACTGGCACGGCACTTTAGCCACAAGCCGCGCAGCATGCACGGCACTGCACGGCAGTTGCACGGCAGTTAACCGGTACCCGGATTTGACAGGCACGGCACTGACACGGCACTACACCATGGGCTAATGAGTGCCGTTTCAGTTTTCTCGACCTCCACCTTGATTAAAGCCTTTCGGGATCAAGCGCTACGTCAGCATACACTGCCACTTCCAATCTTGTTCTGCAACCACCACCACGCCCGAAGCGGTGGTTTATTCTCATGTCTGACCGTTCCGATAGTCGCGGGTTAGTGCTCGGCTGGGTGTTACTGTACTTGTTGACAACGAGTAGGGTCTCGGCGGAGCTGTTTCTCGTACTCGCGGCGTCTAACGGCGTGCTCTTCGCCCTCGTCGTTTATGCATTTTGGGAGACGATCTCTTGCACAACGCTCCGTCTCTTTGGGCTCCTCTTTGGCTGGGTTTCTCTGTCGGCACTTGTCTTGGGCTGTGGTCTTGTTCTGGTCTACGTCTTGTGGTCTCTTCGGCAACTACGGTCCAGAGTCAAAAAACTCGAAAAACAGAAGCGGCGGCGCCCTCACTTGCAATACGTGCCGGTCCTTGATGAAAATGGCAAGTTCGATTTCTTAGATCCATGCTCCCACTGTTGATTCCGTATAGACACGATCGTCGGCTACACCCGAGAGGAACTCGCCGCTCCCGGTATGTAGCGTCGAGACTGTCATCTAGCTCACTCACGCTGGTGTAGAAAGAGTCCTCCCTGCGGATGTGCGGCAAAATGCCCCAGATCTCGACGCCCAGCCATCGGTCTCATTCCGGGCGAAGGTCGCAAGCGAAATTGCACCGACAGACTGGGACGGCTGGCCAAACGGTAACATGACGTGCAGCGTGGATCGCAGCCGTCTTGATGTCGTCGCCAACTTTGCTCTCTTCTGGGTGGTGGAGAAGCTATCCGGCCGGCGTCCGGGTGACCTGGAAGCTCAGAGTGCCAGTGGGGGCAAGGTCTACGGCGGTCAATGCCGTGGCGCCCTTGTCTGTCGGGGACGTAGCTGTCCTCATCGGTTTGTCATTGCCCCCGGCGCCACGCTGAAGGACATCGCGCGCCAACTTCGGCAACGGTGTGCATGCGGACAGCTGCTGGAGCAGCGGTCATGCCATGCAACAGTTTCGGTCGTCGTATTTGGGTCTGGCGCAATTTTTACCCACCACGAAAGCCACACGCACCCATGCTACACACACCGGCTTTTGACGCCAGCTCACGCACCTCCGGTATTTGTTAAATTGACGAACGATGACTGGTCTTCGTTCCTCCCAGAGCTCCCCGAAACCCGCATTCCAAAACCCCCGCAGCGTAGGATTTCCAAGTGTTCCTCGCTCTGTGCTAACAATCCACAGTATCACCGCTTTTGCAGCTGGACCCGGAGATTTTGAATGATGGAAGGGAGGAACATCCAAAAGCGGCGAACAGCAGTGGTATGTCCTTATTTTGTTTGATTTCACAGTGGATAACTACCTCTGAGCAGAAAAGTCGCGTGAAGATGATGAGTGGAGCCAAGCAGAGCAGCAGGAGGTAGATGACGACCGGGCGGCGGATCTCTGAGTTACTTTTCAATGACCAAATAAGCTATGCCGTGCGGTTTTGAGAGCAGCGACGATCTTCGGGTTGTCCGGTGATAGCCGTACAAGACTGATGGTCGATCCCGAAAATTTCACCTTGCCTCCTCCCCCCATAAAGCGCCGCACAGATGAACGTTTTTGTGAGTCGCTCAATATTCTATACCGAGAAACTCACCTGAGATCCAGAAATCCATCCGCGGCTTATTCGGCTTCCGCTCTAAGCGCAAACGGCGCCGCGCAGAGTCGGAGAGTAGCGGCGGCACAGCAGATTACTCGGCGGATGAATTCAATGGGCTTCCTGTTTGTGAGTCGTGTTTTCCTCCCAATGGCGTTGGTATCACCTCAAACAGTTGATCAAACGGCGCTCACGGCACGGCATGCTCGGCCTTTGCGGGACAATGACGGAAGGCTTCGGGGCTACCGAGTAGGGTCTGCAATGGAGTCCGGTGCGTGGATGCTCCTCCACACACACCAATGGAAATAATGTGCGACCAGCTCAGGATGCTACAGATCAGCGTGAAAGCATCCGGCACGCCCATCGTCGCTCGGCATCCCCTCACGAAATGCGCAAGACCGCCCGCTTGGTGCAGGATAGAGAATACAAGAAACGTGCGCGCTCAGCAAGCCCACCTCCGCGGATGACGGACCGAATTTCACGGCGCTCTCGGTACCGCCACTCTCCATCTCGCAGCTTATCCGCCAGTCCCCGCCGCCGAGATTTGACCCCGCGTCCGACTCGATCCCCATCCCCCCTCGTCGCCCGACTCCCTCTGCCCCCAAAACACGCGGTCCGAGTCGATCTCAATCGCGTTCTCCCTCGCCTGCCGCGGCCGGGACATGGGATGATCAACGCCTGGATGCCCTTGCCCACCGGCACGATTGGGACTTCTGGCCTGATGGGTCGTGGTCTGCCGACTATCCGCGGGAGATGGTCACGGAATTCGGCCTGCGTGTCAACTGGGCATTCGAGACACTCAGTCGCTCAAAGAGGAACGGGTTGGAAACTGCTCGTACCTGGCGAAACGGGAAGAAGACCCGGCGGCAATGTCTTGGTCATATCGAGTGCGCCAACGATGCTTGTCATATCATTCTCCGACCCCACACGAAGAAACGGATGCGCGAGCGACAACTCGCGGAGCTGTGCCAATGCGGTTCCCGGCGGCGGCGGGTAACCTGCAACGTTATTTCAGAGTACTGGGTCTATCAGGGCGGAGTTCACTACGAAAATGGCGGCACTCATCGTCATCTCAAGGCGCCGAACGTCAAGCGAGTGCCTCCCGGCCACACCCATCAATTTGCATCGGTGGTACGCGAACATCCCACGGCTGGTCCTGCCGAGCTCATTGCCGGTGTTTCGGCAATCGGCGGCCCCGGAAAACCGATCACGGATATCAATCCCGCCTACTACAACGCCCATCGAACTCGCTACGAACGCAACAAGGTCATAAAGCCCGGAATTAATGCTGGCGGCAAGAATTTCGCACGCGACATCGAGAAGCTGCGGCAAGACTACCCGGACTGGGAAATCACGGTCTACTATCGGCGCTCCGTCAAGGTCATCGTCTTGCAGTCGCCGTTCATGCGCCGGCGGTCCTTCAAGGACAAGATCGAAGACGAAGCTGTCAATGGGATCGTCACCGACGCGGCGCACAACTACTTCCGCGGGAAGAACGAGCTGCTGATCATGAGCTCGAGCTTTGAATCACGGTTCTTGAAGTGCTGGGTCCCCGTTGTAATGACTTTCTCCGATGGAGCGAGCGCCGAGGAGTATACACTTCACTTCCGTCATCTCATTGCCGGCATTGCGGCGGAGTTTCGCCGCAAGTTTCCCGAGCAGCCGATACCGGACGAGTTGTTCGCCAATGTGAGCTTTTAAATTTTGTTTGCTATTTTCTTCCAGTGTACTAAACTTCACCAGGTCGTCGACTTCAGTCAGGCTGAGCGAAACGGCTTCTTCCGCGCTTTCATCGAGTTCCACATGGAGTCCGAGAATAACACTCGAACACTGGACGAGCTCAAGACGGCGGCGGAAGGGTTGCTCAAGGGCTGTGAGTACCATTTCCGGGAACAGATCAAGCGTGTTAGCAAAATTACACGCGTCGTCCCGCCCCATCAGAGGATCATTTTCGAGAACCGCACCTCCGATCTTCTCCGGTGCGAGAACTCCGACGTGTTCCGTGTCAAATGCGCCGCTCTCATCGAAGACTTCCCCTTGGTTGAGCCTTGGCTCTCATGGTGGATGCGAAAGGAGCACGCGTCGATGCTGTTCCCATCGGAGCGGGCGATGGACGCAGCTCTATTCTATTCTCTCCCAGCGACGACCAACGCAGCAGAAGCTATGCATCATCGCTTCTATGTCATGCTCAAGCGGGGCAATGCGCTCCTTGAAGGACTCCGCGGCCTTGTTCGGGCCGGGACTACTTTTGCAGAGCAGTATCTGCAAACTCAGCGTGCGCTCAATAGTACTATAGTGTTTCGCTACTTGATACTGAAGTTTGACAGACGGCAACCCGGCGTACTATGGCAACGATCCCCAGCGTTGGAAGAAGACAGCGGACATTTTCGGCACCACCCATCCGAGTCGCGGCAACAATTCGGGGCCTTCCGCAGATCAGAAACAAGACTCGCGCCCTCCAGACACAGCGATTGAGCTTGTTCCGGCACCATCCCACACCAACTCCACCAAGGTCAAAGCAGCACCGGAACCCGCTGAAACTCACCTCTCGTATCGCTGGTTCCGCAACTCCTGCCCATTCGACACTTCCTTGACAACACTATTCGCCGTTGCTTTGCGGGACCCCAATCTGCTTCCGACCATGCTTGGCGATCTTCGCAACAATCAGCCGCTAGCATGGGTTCGGGAGATCATTCCCCATCATATTTCCGAAGCGCCGAAAGCCCTTGACACATCGGATCATCTATGGCAGCTGCGGAACGAGTTCTCTCATCTGCTGTCTTGCCGAATTTCACTCGGGAAGATCAATTCTACCCGGTGTTTGTATGTGGTTTGCTTTGATTGTTTCTTTCTTTCTCATTTGATCTAGGGATGGCTCGTTGAGGCAACACACTACGAGGAGCTGGTCAAGTTGATGAAGGCCGAGCGTGATCCGATTGAGCGTGCCGTTGGCGCGTTCCGCGTCTTATACACCGAGATCCGAACCTGTTCGGGCGACCCGAGCGGCGACGCACCAGATCATTCGGCTCCCCACCGCCGCGTTGAACAGCCATCCTGGCTGACAGAAGTGGCTACTCCGAGTCGCGCATTCCAGACCTTCGACGGGAAAATTGCGAAATGGTTCAAGTCCGGCTTCCTCGGCGCCGACTACGGCGAGGCTTTTGACTGCTGGCGCAACGTCGGCGAAGCTCATGTCTGCATGGGCGACTCCCTCGCCTATCGCTATGTGCTCTCCATCCCCACCATCTTGGTCATCCAAATCTCGGAGTCGCAAACCTACGACTGGCACATTCCCGGCGAGCTCATCCCGCTGGACAAGAAATTTGCCTCGCGCCGTGGTGTTCGCTATGATCTCGTTGCACACGTCTACGCCAGCGCCGATCATTTCATCACCCGATATGCATCTCCCGGCGGCAAGGTCTTCAAGTACGATGGCATGGAGCATTCGGGCCGCGCAATCCACATCTCCGGCTCGACATTCTCGCGCTACATGACCGGCCAAGTCTCAAAACTTCCGGCAATCCCGCACGGCTACAATCTCCATGCCCTCGTCTACCATCTTGCTGGCGGTGAGAAGGCGCAAGCACTTTTCCGTGCGGAGCGGATCAAACAGGCGCCATTTGGCCTTGCGGTCCGGCACGATGACGGTCGGCATTTTCCGCACGCCGCTACTTTGGAGGCGTCGAATCTTGAAGCGGTAGACCCTACGACGCGCTTTTGGTCACTTGGCGCGAGACAGCATGCGAGGTTCGCGGAATACCGCGAGGACCCGGCGCCATCGACAGTGCTCCGACGCGGTGCCAGTAAACGCAAACCGGCAACAGCTCCCAGACGTCGCCGGACGTTATTCGTGATTGACACCAGCGAGGATTCGGACTCCACTGCAGACGCCTTGACGCCGCCGCGTCGGCCGCTGCCACGACGGATCAAACCCAAGACAGCTGTCACCGAGGATTCCCCGGTTTCGGAGAACGCAACATGGGAGTACATTCGGTGCGTCTGCGGCGTGAACGAGCTCCAGTTACTTCCTCCAGACACCATCAAATGCGAGGAATGCCTCAATTTCTCGCATTGCGGCTGTCTTCCGGCTGGGACAGACTGGCGGCGTCCCGGGATGAAGTTGCTCTGCGCGATCTGCGTGGCTCGGCCCGGAAACCAGTATAACGCAATCTCGTCTGTCATACTTTTCTTCTTCCTTTGCGGCTTCCTAACTGCACTGCAGTCCTGGCACTGTGCGCATGCAACGATGGAGCCTCGACAAACCCGTCACGAGCGTGTTTTGGGGTGCTGCGGAGTGCATTGGTTTCGAGCGTCAGCGGGACGAGCAGGAATATGAGTGGCGTTGGTTGCGCAATATTTCCGGGCCCGACGGAAGCGACCCCACGGTGGAGCCCTTCTACCGCTCGTACATGGACACGCATTCTCCCTCGGCAGGTCGACGAGAGCTGCAGATTCCTTTGGTGCGTTACGTTATATGGCTTGTGAGGCCTCTCTGACGATGCAGCTGTGTGAAATGTCGGTCCCCTTCGCCCTCAACCCCTCCATAGAAGAAGGAGATACCATCAATCCGGTGCTCTCGCACGCCTGCGCCGGCGCCATCCTTCAGATTATCGACATCATCACCATGACGCCGCAACACCCCACTGTCGCGGATTACGACCAAGACCATTCCGGTCCGAGGGTCGGCCCTGACATCGATACACCTTGGCTAGCGCATCGCAACCTTACTGTCAGCAAGATCGACCCAGGGCTCTATGCAACTTTTAGCGAGCCGATACGCTTGCTCGCCGAGCATCGCAGCCATGGCCGGGCTCCGGGCGAATGGCAGCGAATTCTTACGCTCATGGTGGCGTTTTGGACGTGTTTGTGCATCCAGCACGAGCTCGAGGATGAGTGGGACCTAGGCGGCGGGACATATCTCGAGCTCCAATCCGGTGCGCTCATCCAGGATCCGCAGTTGCAACTAACGCGCCGAGCCATTGCTGAGGCTGTGGTGGCAACCGGCTCTCCAAATCCCAGCGCACTCAAACACTGCGGGAAGTCAAAGGACTGATATTAAGTCCCGGGTACTGACGAGGAGGAAAGGGGACTGTTTATCAGCGCCTCCGAGTAGCAGTCCCTCGGAGGGACTGATAATCAGTTCCTCTTTTCCGCAGTCCCTCGGAGGGACTGAATATCAGTCCCCGTTTTCCGCAGTACCTTTGGAGGACTGTTTTTCAGTCCCTCCGAGGGACTGACACGGAGCATAGACCAGATTTGAGTGCTTAGCGACCATCTGCGATGGGATATATTCGGTGACGTGTAGCGGCTATGTAATCTTCCGGCCGATGCGCGCCATCTCCGCTTGCTCCTTCTTCCTGCGTGCCTCGTCCCTGCGCTGCAAGATACCCTTTGCCCCAGCGCCCGTTGGTACTGGCTGAGGCCGCGCAACGCGATCAAGCACGTCAAGATCCTTCAGCGTGCGAATCGGAACCGTATCAACACGGATAGTCATCGGGTTGCGGGCCTGTGCGCGCCGTACGCCCGGCGTGTAGATGGCCGCGATCGCAGTCTCGCCAGAGTCATAGACGAAAATGTTGGGGCGAATGGCATCAGGAAACTCGACAGAAACTCTAGCCATCAGCATGAGCGCCTTGTCCGCCAGTAGCACCGAGGGATCCTCCTGAATCTGACCCGAGATCCAGCGATGAAATGTGTGATCACTAAGGTCGAAAATCTCGCCGAGGGCGTGCTGGAGCGCGAGCGAAAAGAAAGCAACTTTTGCAAACGTCTCTTGGCGTTGGTCACGACCCCATTCAACGAGACGTTGCTCACGCGACGCGTTGCGGCGCGCCAGAAACTTGAGAAGCGGCTGCTCCATCACCGCGCGCATGCCAGGGCTGAGAAAGATCCCCTTGTCTTGGAAGAACTGGTCATCCTTGTCCCACAGCCGTACGTCCAATCGGTCGAGAGGCTCTTCCGCAATGCCGTCAGGAAACACACCATCATATGCATAGGAAAAGATAGAGTTGGAATCCCGGAGATTAGACTTTTGAACGAGTTGATCAAGAGCGCATCGCATCACGCGCGTGAGTTCGGGGAGAAGCTCGAGAGGTTCATCATCGCTATCAAGCCCGGCATCAAATGCGGGATTGACATAGAGAGGCATCAGAAGTTGACCGAGCTGCGCCTTTACATCAGCAAATGTTTCGCTCAAGACGGATCAAACACACCTGAGAGCGCTCAAGCTGGCGCGGAAAGCCAGAGAAGTGTTTGTGAGAGCGATAGAAGACGCCGCGCGGCGCACGCTGTTTATCAGACCAGAGAACCCGTGAGAACCAGCGAAGAGCATATTCCTGGTCGACGCGCGCAAGAGAGAAGTGCAAGAATTCAGCAGCATGCCAAAGTGTATCTTCGTCGTAAATTTCGGTAGCTGGCACGATAACGAGAGTCCCGGGTTTAAACCTCGACAAATCAGTTTAAAAACAGATGCGGCCCAGGCAAACGTACTCGAATAGCGCAGCGAATGTCTCCGATTCGTGGAGCTTTGTTGACAAGGCGCAGCAGACGGCGCAGTGCAAAGTGACGTCATCCGGCACGAAGCCACCAAGCGCTCGATTAGGAACGACGGCGCCGCACTTGGCGCATTCGAACAGCAGGGCTGGATCGAGAACAGGCTCAAAAATTATCAGATTGGAGTATCTCTCAAAATATTGCGGCGAGCGAACCTTGGATTCTTCGGAAGGATTGTCCCACCCATCTTCGACCTCGTCCTACACGAGATTTGTTGGGTTCGTAAAGCAAAACAGCAAAGCGGGACATACCATTGGAACATCAAGGGGCTCGGCCTACATTAACTTAGAGCTGGAAACCCGGTGTAGCGGAGATATACCTTGGCAATTTTCGTCTCCGAACGCGCATGCGCAGCGGGTCCAAGCGCCGAGTCATTTTTCTGCGCTCAGGAGTGAGAGAAGTGACGGCACTGAAGCGAGAGCTTACCCTGGACCGTCGTGTACGCGGCTGGCGGCGCTTCGCGATTGACTCTTCGTCAATGGGAGCGGACATTGGTGTATCCTCGTCCTCCCCCACTGGCACTACTGTGAGTCAGACTCTGAAAAACCAAGACAAATAATGCGCTCACCACTTGGCACGTCGAATATGGCATCCATACCTGATTCAGCATCGTCGCAAGTCTCTTCCTCTCCAGCTGGCACAAATAGCGAGTCCATCCCTTCGCAAAAGCCGTCGTCTGCTTGTCCAAACAAGGCATCCATCCCCGAGTCTCCGTCTGCAAACAAGGCATCCATCCCTGAGTCTCCGTGACAGTCATGCTCTTGATGAATCTCTGTGTCGCGGTCAGAATCTGGGGGCTAAATATCGCGTGTATTACTCACCTTCGACCGCTTTCATGTCCTCGTTCCACTGGAGGCTCGTCTCGTCCAAGATAAACTGCACAAGGTACGCAATCGGCCAAGCGCCAGAATAGAACTTGAAGGGAAGGATTTGTGCGTTGATCTGGCACGTTGAGCTCAGGGAAGATACAGCAGAGCAGACATACCAAAGTAGTTAATGAAGCAAAAGATGACGCGTCAAGCAAAGCCCAGGTTTGGCCCGGCGGAGTATTGCTGCGAACGACGCTCTCTGTCAGACGCTTGAAAAGAAGAATAAAAAAAATCAGCGACACGTCGTATGTGTAGAGAGGAAATACAGACCGCAAGACGATCAAAATGTGGCTTATTCGAGCCCAGGTCCATTGCGATGCAGAGCTCTTCGCGATTTGCAGGCGGCAGGGACGGCGGAGGAAGAAGATGCTTGAGTTGTTCGTGGTGCTGGAGCGCGTCTCGAGCCGCGTCTGAAAACCAGGCTTAGCGAGACAATCTTGACTTGAGTTGACCAGCAACTGTACAGAGCTCATCCTGAATGGTTTGAAGACGTTCTATGCAGTTTTTCGAAGTGCAGGGCTTGCGCGACGATTTCGACATGAGAATCAGGAG
Source organism: Mycena chlorophos (assembly GCA_014461115.1). NCBI lineage: Eukaryota > Fungi > Basidiomycota > Agaricomycetes > Agaricales > Mycenaceae > Mycena > Mycena chlorophos. Next base: position 844,425 of record JACAZE010000020.1, read on the forward strand.
CAAGAAGCATTGCTGTGCCGCGGATCTGTCATTCAAAAGTGATGCGAGCACTGGCAGTTAACCGGAAATCTGAGGGAAGGGTGGACGGCTAAGAGTATCCAAGTGCATAGAAGTGTAGGTAGGTCAAATACAAGGGAATTTGTGCAGAAAAAAATACTTTAGAGCAGTGGCTGGGGCAGTATGAGCATCGAAAGAGCGGGACATAAGCCATCAGCTGTCATAGACCTAATTGGGCGACACGTCATCGGCAATTTTCTTGACCAGAGCCGTCATCTTCTCACACTCCGGCACTCTTCATGGCCAAACACACTCGCGCCCCGGTCGACTCCGTCCCCCGGGCCATCACCAAAGCGACGCAAGCGGCATCGCTGCACTGGTGAATACCAAAACCGCCACAAAATCTGCCATTGCGAGCCCGGCTGCGACACGTCCCTGCGGTACCGGCAGCGCCAAGAGCACAAGCGCCGAGTCGAGGACCCGGACCTGATTCAACCTTCGGAAACAGATGAGAACTGCTCTTGTGGCGAATACGAGGCTGACTTTGACTTCGGACAATCCGACAGCCATAGCTCGGCGTCAGAGTCCGACTCCGAGCCTTCACCCGAGCCTTCACCTTCTGTTCCCATTCCACTCGACTCGCTTCCCCTCTCCACTCCCTCTCCCATCTCCGCCGACCACGCGCTGGGCTCCTCGGACTCCGCCTCTGTGGCGAGCAACGACGCATACGATTCGGACACTGCACGCGGTCCGCCAGAGATTTACGACGACGACCTCGCCGCAGACGCGTATGATGCGGATGACGAACCCGACGCGGACGACCTGATGACGCTCGAGGAGATGGAGGAGGAGTTGAAGAAGTTGCTCGTCGTTGACCATGAGGAGCTCCTGCAGAAATACCGTGCGTGCTGCCACTCTGCGACCGAATAAAACCCAATTTTTTGCCACAGGAGAGCAAATTCTGACCCAAGAGGAGCGCGACAACATCTGCGCATTTGCTCTGAAGGTCATTTCGAACATGCCACGCGTCGTCTTCAACATGCTCCGCCCGCTTTCCGGTACAAGATGGAGCTGGACTCCGAGTATGTCACGCTATATCGCGTCGCTCTCTTGTCTGGTGTCGAGCCCGTGTACTATCCCTGCTGTCTCCACTCTTGCATGGCATTCACCGGCGAATACTCCGAGCTCGATGCCTGTCTTGACTGCGGTACACCTCGTCTTCTCCCGAGCGGAAAGCCTCAACGCGCTTTTTGCTATATTCCCCTCATCCCGCGCCTCCAAGGGTATTTCTCAAGCAAAGAGAAGGTGGAGGAGCTGCTCTACCCCTCAAAGCGCTCGCCCGACCCTGGAATGATCTCTGACTTCTGGGATGCGGAACACTGTGCCCGTCTGCGCAAAACCCGCGTCGTTGTCGATGGGAAGACGATGCCTTATACGTTTTCTCGGATAAGTACGATATTGCTCTCGCCTTCTGTGCGGACTCGTATCTGCTCTTTGATCGCCGCCGCGAAGGTGCCAGCGCAATGCCTATGCTGCTGTCGATCCTCAATCTCCCTCCCGAGCATCGCACTCATCTCCGAGACCTCGAACCGCTAGGTGTCATTCCTGGTCCGAAACAGCCCCGGCGCATGGAAACGCACACATTTCCCTTCGACGAGGAACTTGCAGAGCTCGCGAAGGCGTTTGGACGCACAACGCCCACGCTCAGCGCCAGTTCTTCATGCACGCTTATCTCACCATGATCTTCGGCGACATGCTGGCGGCTCACAAGGCACTCAACACGAAAGGCCATAATGGCAAGTGTCCATGCCGTGCATGTGAGCTCCGCGCAACGCTCTGCCGTGCGGCGTTCTCACTCCTCCGTCAATCCCACTACTACGCCACCTTCACCAAGCCCAACAACGGTGTTGCTGGAGACTTCTACAATCCCCGTAACCCCCGCAAGCGTTCCTCCGCGCACCGAAGAGAGCTTCCAACGCGCGATCGAGAACATGCTGGCGGCAGAAGCCTCCCGGAGACATCGCTTATCGCGATCAGCTGGCCACGCACTACGGCATCAACGGCCGTCCGGTGCTTCATCGCGTAAACTCTCTGGAACGCCCGCGTTCCTGGCCCCATGACATCATGCATCTATTCTTCGAGAACATCTTCCCTCTCCTCGTCAAACTCTGGAGCAACAAGTTCGCGACTGTCAATACGCGCAACGAAGTCTACTTCATTGACGAAGCAACATGGAAGCTCATTTGGGCGGAGACCGCCGCCGCCCGTCGCAACTCTTCCTTCTGCTTTTGTTCGCTCCCTTGCGGGCGCTCCAGAGCACTTCACGGCCGAAGCTTGGTGCTTTTGGTTCGTCTACCTTGCGCCCGGCCTCCTGCGTCACCGTCTCCCAGCCGAACACCACGAGCACATGTGCGCACTCGTGCGCATTGTCCATTCTGCCTCCGGTGGGACATTGACAGCGCCCGATCTTGCCCAGTTCGAAGACGATTGCATCACCTGGGCTCTCGATTATGAGCGGTGTGTTTCGATCATTTTGATCTTCATCAATTGATTTGATCAACTTTTGACAGATTGTATTATCAATATCGCGAAGAAAACTTGCCCGTATGCACGCTCCCCATCCACGCTATCATCCACATTGCCTCCGACATTCGATCCTGCGGTCCCTCGTGGGTAACATGGACCTTCATGATGGAGCGGTACTGTGGTTTCCTCAAGATGGGCTTGCGCAACAAGCGATTCCCTTGGGGCGCGCTGAATCGCCGTATCGTCAACTACGCACGACTTGGCCAGTTGGCCGCCCGCTTCCCTTTGAAGGACGAACTCGAGTTATTCCGCCCTCGACGCGACGACGACGCGCTCTCTGAGCAAGAGCGTTGTTATCCCGATTGTATGTTGTTTTTATTCTATTTTTATTTTATTTTATTTTCTTTTATTGACTCGTCTAACTCAGATCCGCTCACCATCCTTCGCACTCCACGCCACCTTAATTTCATTCTGTCAGACGAGGTCAAAGACGAAATCGCTACGTATCTCAGTGCGATGCTACAGCGGCTGACGAAGACTCGTGCGATGGGGCTTGTTCCGCAGACAGCGACGCGTTGGGGCAAGGTCCGGATCCGCGGCGGGGGGGATCATATCCGGACGGCGCTGGTTGTTGAGCGAGGAGACGCGCAAATGAGGGATAACACTTTTGTTCGGGTCTGTTTGTTTTCTTTCTTTTCTTTTTCTTTTTTTTTGTTGTCGTTGTCTGACACCACTCCAGTTCGAGAAACTGTCCGGCATCCTTGGCTACGGGAGACTGGAGGAAATTCTCGAGTGCGAACTTCCGCAGAATCCGCTACTGGGTCCATTCTCTGGTAAGCGGCGGATCTTTGCTCGGATCACTCCTTGCCACACAAGCAACCGCGACGCGGCGAAGGAGATCGTCGGCTATTCTGGGACAGATGCGACACTGGTGGTGGATGTTGCCAGCATCTCAGCGGTCGTCGGGCGCTTCCAAACGCGAGGCAGTTGGATCATTGTTGACCGTACGGAGGGTTTGATCAAGCCGGAACTCATTCCGATCGCGGAGGAGGACGAGGATGCAGAGGATGGAGAGAACTAGACTAGCTACGACGAAATAGAGTCTGCTTTGACAGGAACTGTCATTAGAGTGATCCGGGACACTTGCGACGTCACTCCGAGCCCTCTTGATCTTGACACTCATGTCCGGCAGTCGACGCTCGGGGAAGACACCGAAGGACGTTCTCCTGCAGGAGGCGCTGAAGCGCATCGCCGACATGGAAGAGGAGAGGAAGGAATGGTATTCTACAACAGCAAAGCAGCAGGCGAAAATCGGTGCGTGGCTCGTTTCGACGCGTCGAGTGGCGGTCCCATTCTTGTTTCAGACGCGCTGCTTGTGACGAAGCCGGTCACCAAAGACCTCATCCGCAAACCACCAAAGCAACCGGGGCGCAAAGGAGTGAAGCTGATTGAAGTGCTGCAAATCGAGGACCGGGCGACGTACAACCTCATCCGTGTGCGTATTACCATCCAGACCCGCGCTCACTTATGCTCTGGCGCAGAATGTCACCTGTGGACTCTTCGGGCAAAGCATGCCAACAAGTCTCACCATTACCCAACACGACAAACACGCCCTCAAGCTCGCGCTCCTGACGGCGCGTTCCATCGCTTATCTCGTGTTTGCGCACACTCACTCCAACACAGATTAAATCCAAAGTGCCCTTCTTTCAGAAATTCACCGGGACGTGGGCCATTCGCTACATAATCAAGCAACGTGGACGAAACACGGCGGGGAAGCTTCGGAGGGACATGCGGGAGCTGGGGCTCGCAGTTGAGGGCGATGATGAAGACGAGGACGAGGAACTGGACGTGCTGGATGATAGCGATGATGACGAGGATGACGAGGCTGAAGAGCCTGAACCGGTGCGTGCCGACATCTCCTTTGCTTTTGCATGCTCATGGTCTTAGGTCCCGAAACCGGCCAAGAAAGTGCGCATATAGCCACTTATTTCGCGTCCCGTCGCTCACCTCCCATCTCAAGCCCGCTACCCCCGCATCTACGTCAAAGAAGGCTGCTGCAAGTGCACCTACCGTCGCGAAGAAACGCGCTGCTGCGACTGCAGCTGCCGCAAAGGACGCAAAGAAGAAGGAAGTCGCGCGGAAAAAGGTCAAGCCGCGCTCTCCCTCGCCATCTCCACCACCGGAACGCCCTCTCTCCCCCGCCGAAGCCCAAGCCTGCTAAGAAGCCAAAACCTGTCGCTGAACAGTCGGGTACAGAGACAGTCGGGTTGGTAACACGGGTGCGTCTTTATTCCAAGCGTTCCTCGGCGGTTTTCACTCACGGCCATCAGCGTCGCGCAAAGCAGATCGAAGAGTTGAAGGGAGCGCCGCCACCGGGCGCCACCACCAGCGCCGCAACGCAGCCGCCGCCACCGCCGCCGGTTGCGCTGCCCGCATCACCAAAGCGCAAAACAACGAAGAAACCGAAGCCCGCTGCGGCAGCTGTTCCTGTGAGTACATCCATCTCGTTCTCTGCGTTGCCTAACATCCACATCAGGCCTGGCCCGTCGTTAGATTCGATCAGCTCTTCAACCTTCTCGAAAGCCTGAAGCCGACGATCCACTCATTCCTCACAGACCCGCAGTGGCTTGCGAAATTCGCGCCGTGGAAGCGGTTCCTCGCTGCAATTGGCTTCAAGGTCGTCGCATTTGCGTCTGCGCACGACGACAATCACCCATTCGCGTTTTCGGAGCAGTTGGCATCAGTGGCGACGTATGGATAGTGAGTTTGGCCGATGATTGACACGTTTGCCGCTGATGATGCGCCTCTAGTTACGGTCCGCGGGGAGCGTCGGAGATATCGGACCACCTTCCGAAGATCATCGGCAAGGCCTGGACGGAGAAGCTCGTCCTTCCCCTGGTCCAGGCCCACCACACAGCATCCTGGGACGCTAACCCGACTTCCTTCCCGCTCTCTGCTTTCCTTCGCCGCACTTACGCCATTTTCGACACGTGCCTCATCATGAAGCAGTCCAACGTCTCCTTCGATGCTGCGTATCGTCTCCTTCTCGAGTCCTCTCCGCACGGAAACACGACGAACCCTCTCGCGGCAGCAACGGCAGGAAAAGGGACGAAGCGCAAGCGCAACACACTCGAAGATGTGACGAACGAGGTGGGTCCGAAGGAGATTACAAAGGACGATAACCCCACGGTGAGCTCTCACCGTTCTATGGTATATTCCGCTGAATTCGACCTTAAGCCGAAGCCTAAACCCAAGAAAGTTAAATCAGCGCGTTGAATTACGGGTCAGATGTACTGTAGTCTGCTGGATGTGGGCCTTTTCGTCTCGCGCTTTCAACATGTGTATTTGTAGCAACATGCACAATCCAAAGTTTACAATTGAACACGACGTCTCGGCTTTGGTTTTCCCTTCGCAAGATGAGCATTTAATCTCTGAATATCATCACCATTATGCAGCACAATCGTTCCCTTCGCCGGCGTCCCTCGCATGAGATTCGAATTGGAGCGGTGGGTTCGGCCAGCGGAGCGCTAGCAGCGACGGGGAACGCAATTCCAGGACAGAGGTTGTAGCGGACGTGAGTTTCGACAAGGTCCTCGGGCAGACTTCCTGTTGCTCGGAGCATCAATTCGAACGCTTCACGAGCCAAGACAGAAGCGGGCGCCGCGATGATTCGCTTTTGGACCCAGTGAGTGAATGTGCAGTTAGAGAGATCCCAGTCTAGTCCAAGAGCGTGTTGAATTGCAAGACAGTGCAAAAAGGCAATCGCCATGGTGGATTCTCTCCCATCCTTGACGTTCAAGTCCTCCCAAGACAATTGAGTGCCGCATCCATAGTTGCTAGCATTCCGGGGGTTGGCGTGAAATCCAGGCTCGCAAGCCATTGGCGGTCGTGATCGTGATGATCGACCTCGGGAGTCGATTCAAAGGAGTGGTAGTGCGCGACGATAGCATGAGTGGAATGAGTGTCCCGAATGAGCTCAAGGATTCCGGGAACAGCAAGCTGCATGGCCATGGACAAGTCTGGACACAATGTTTCTTCCAATGAAGGATTGAGCGTAGTGGGCAGAGAAATCGGCGTGAGCTGTCAAACGCGATTTAAAATGAGAAAAAAATTATAATAATTCCAGACATAACGCACCTGGGCGAGATCAATGTGTACAGGATATTGCGGGAAAAACCCGTCAGCGCGATAGAAGACCTCGTCCGAGGGCGAGCCGGAGCAGATCTCGCGCCCCAGCCACTTGGCTGCAATCTGACTCGGGATCCGATGCTGGTTGTATTCGAGGAGCTCCGCGGGATACCAGATGGTTTCAACGCGGGAGAAACGAAGCTCAGACGCAGGGAGAAGCAGGACCTTGCCTCTCTGCAGCGTGAAAAGCCCGGCGAGGGTGGTTGCACGGTCTAGCGGCGGAAGGACAAGCTCAGGACGATTAACAAGACAGGCAGCGCAGGCATAGAGCGCGTCATCAGGCAGGTAATTGCCAAGACACGCAGCTGAGAGCCGTGCACTGCACCAGTAGCAATAGGTGCGCTCGGCCATTTCTCGATGGTGGTGGTCGGGAGTCAAGAAGCGAGTTGTTTAGTCAGCTGTCATGGCACTCGGACCGGAGCCCCGCCCCAGCTGTCGCAAAGGTTTTAACATTTCTTGCCAGCTACTGCTCTAAAGTAGCCCATTTTTTGGATTCTAGGATCTTTTTGGATGCTGTTTCTTCCTACATACTCAGCTGGGCTTAGCAGTCCATCCCTAAGCCAGTCTCCTGCTCATCCTGGAGGCGCGTGATGAAGCGTGGGAAGCGGGACCGTTTGTTGACAGATTGATTGCTCTCTTGTCCCCGACCGTCACCACAGCGCCGCCCATGCCCAGTGCGCGAGACAACGGCCTCTGGCCTCATTGCTCTGCATGGCTTTCGTTTGGCCAACGAACAAGGCACCGACTGGACACTCCTTGGCATCGAGTGCGATGCTAGCAAGCAGGAAGCGAAGAAGGCCGGGCGCGCCGGAGCGTGCCCGCCAGGGCCTGGTGTACGCGCCGGGACTCCTCCAAGGTCCAGCGGGGGCAGCGCTCGCACCAGAGCGCGGTGTACCCTCAAATTCTCGAGGAGGACGAGGAGCTGGGGTCTTTGACGCTCCGGGGGCTGGAATCCACACATCGGGCGCTCATTCTCGATTTGGGGCCAGCATGGCTTATGGTCCAGTACCTGACGCATACCTCGGTGCAATGGTACCGGCGCTCTGCCTGGGATAACACGATCCGGAATGTTTCAAAGGAGGTGAGCGCTCTAATTTGTTTGCGCTTGTACTCGTCTGATTTTCTTTAGGTCCGTGGATTCCACATCGGAATGGCGCTTGTTTTCCGGGATTGGGTACTGGCCTTCCCAACTATCGATCTCCTTTTCCAGGTGCGTCTCGACCTCTCCTTCTCCTTCGCGTTCCTAACGTCTTTTAGCCAACTTGGGTCCGCAACCGCACCGAACTCTCCATCCCTCCCTGCGTCTACGACAACTTCCACGAATTCCTAGTCACTATTGCCGCGTGGGTCAAGGAGACGGGAATGCTGGCTTCCAAGTCGCGGAAACTCGGAACCCAGCGTGCGTGCGACGCGATCCGGAACGCGAATAAGGTCTGGTACGGTGTAGGCGTGTACACCGTTTGCGAACTGATGTTCTTTGCTGGTGTGTTTTCCCTCTTGTTATTATGCCTCTGAGTCTCGCCCAGGGATTCCTCCATTTATAACACTGCGGGAGTTTGTTCGCTCCCCGTCGCGTGTGGCTCGTTTTGTCGCCGCCCTCTGGATGTATATCCACATAGGAAGCGAGAATAACAAGCTTTGGTACGTCTCTCTCAGTTCCATCATGGCTAGTTTCCTCATCTTGTCCAGGGAGCTCATCCGCCCATGTATTCGCGAGACCGTGCTCGCTCCGACAAAGGAACAGCGCCTGCGCTATGCACAAGCGCCTTGGCTGCATGTTTGGGCCCGGGAACGCGCCTACATGACGACCCGCATGGCGGAGCTGGTCAAGGATTTCAATGTGCGTTCATTCACTTATCGTACCTTCTTGTCCTTACAGCGTCTGAGGCGACCGTCGCGGCTTATGCGGACGAAGGAATCCTCTTCCGGGACCAACTCACAGACCTCCACGACCCTTTCGAGCCGACCTTCATCGCCGCCGCCCTTCAAAGCCAAAACAACCTCGGCGCGCTAATCTTCGGCTCGGACGCATGGACGTGCATGGGCGGTCCCAGCCCAGTGCGCTCAGACGCGCTCACAGAGCTGTATTCCGCGGCCGGTGCGTCCCCAGCCTCTAGTTGTATTAGCAAACACTGACTCTTCCGAGGTTTGCTCGAATCTCCCACTCATCTTCGCCCAGACTACTACAACGACGGCGTCATCCTCAACTCGGATGAACTCTGTCGAGCCTGGTGTAAAACACTGACCTTTACAGGAGACAAGAACGTCTGGACTGTGGTAACGGAATTTCCTAGCAATATGCGCATCTCCTCGCTTCCAAAGTGCGTATATTCCATGCTGTGTTGCAAAAAACTGATGAAATAATTAGGCGGGACTTGTGTCGGGCGACTCAGGTCTGGGATCGAGCGACCTTACTCTTCAAGTACATTGTGTTGCACACATTGGGAGTGTCGATCGGACCGCTCGAGTACTGTGGCAATGGCTACATCATTCGCCGAGGGGCAACGTGGTCCAGTGAGCGTAAATCTCTCCATCTCGCCATTACTCTTCTCTAAAGCAGGTCTCCCGATCTAAATTAAATCTTGCGGAGCCAACTCACAGCCTTGCTCCCGATTTGAGCAACTTTGGTGCAACTCCACGTTTGCGACACGTTAACGCCACGTCTTGATTGCATCCTGATTCTCTGGCCTTTCGAGCAAATCACACGCTGCCTCCGTGGAATACCGTCAAACTTCTCTCAAATTGGACCACATTTCCAGTCCCGTCGCCTGAACGATGTCATCATGACGCGTCCGTCCCGATCTGGATTCAGAGGTCGGAGTGCCATAAACACTTCGATGAACGCCCCATCTTGCTCCTCCCCACCACCTACCGTCGCTGTTCAAGCTGAATGCCTTCGACAACCACGACAAATCGGTCGCCGACGGGTTTCCGCGTACTCCCAGCTGCTCCAGTGCCGCATCTCCGAGTCTGCCAGCGGGCTTGACGATCGAACAAGAGGGTGGCGGGGAAAATCTGCGGAAGCCAATGAATCAGTGCGCACACGCATACCCCGACGGCCGGGAGGACTCGGGCGGGCGGACGGACGAGGAAACAAGGTGTGTCGTCGTCCCCTTGCAAAGTTCTCCACTAATTGATTCACACAGTCTAGCGCCTGGAATTGTCGCCTGGCGCATCGCTGCGAACTTCTCGCCGCGTCGGCCTTGAGTGGGACTGGCAGTGCACGTCGACGGAGCACGCGCAAGGTGTGTCATCGTAGCCTGCCCGATAGAGCGCAGCAACAGCTTTGGGGATCCGAGTCAACGGACGGCGAGACGCAAGCGAGACGGGGGTACGTCGTTGTCCGCTGTCGTGTTCGGACACTGACGGGGATAGCAAGTAGGACCGGTAAAACACCCCGGGCCATTTTACCCTTAGCTCCATGCTACGATCTCCATGTACACTGTTCCCATTAACCCGCGCCTGAAATATTGGACGTGGCTGTAAACGTAGCAAACCCCCTTCATCGAAGTACTTGGGCGTGTTCAGATGAGTCCAACATAGCTTGCAGCTACTGTAAGTCATGCTGCTATATGACCTAGGCCGGAGCGGAGCGACGGCATGCCTTGTATCGCTGACTCGTATGTCAGTGTTGCGCTGTGTCGCGGGGATCCGAATATCCCGCTCCGACTCGAGGAGCGGCGCGTGCTCAGCGACAACCGCATCACCACCAAACTCGACGCTCCCGGTCAGCTGAAACGCGCGCGCACCGACAAGGAGAACACCGCCGTTGTGAAGGCACAACGGGCGCTCGAGGCTGGGTACAAGCGCGCCGGAACGCTGGCAATTGCGTCAGCGCTGGTGGTGGATGGTCCGCCGAAGAAGAAGCGCAAGTCTACTGACCTTCACATGGCATCCGGCACTTTGTAATGTTATATACCATGTAGTTTTAATTTTCTACAACTAAATGTCTCGTCTTGGCGGCTCAATTTCCCAATTTTTTCAATGAAAACTCGAATTTCTGCGAATTAATATTTGTGAAAAAAATAATTAGACAAGTAGGACTGCCATAGAAGCACTTGAGTGCGAAATCCGACATCCCGCAGCCTCCGGGAGGCTGCGGGATGTATGGAAGCTCGCTCATCATGAGCGCCGGCTGGGCGTGACACGTGACCTCCCTCTCTTGTCCCGAACCCTCATGTCGTCTCTCGTGCACCCACACCATCGCGCCCACGCGTACCTCCCATTCCCTTCTACCCCAGGACCACCTCCTACCGCGCAAGTATAGGACCTCCAACGCGAAACCCGGTCGAGAACGACGCGTCACCATATCCGAGACGACTTTCTCGGCTGGCGTCATCGGCGTCCGGGGCGCCTTCATCCGGGCTCTCATTCGTTGCGGAAGGTGCGAGAACGGTCCCACGTCACGAATCAAGCTCGCAGAGTCCACCATTCTCGAGAACGCGGGTGTTGGTCCCCAGCGGAGCAGGAAGTGGGGCGGGAAACGGCCGGGACAGCAAACTGAGACGAGACAGAGCACGGGTGCGTCGCCTCTACCATGTGGCTCGATCTTTCGCTCACTGTATGGGCATTTAGCGCCTTCCGCTTGTCGTGCTCCCCAATCCCAGAGCGGTGCGTTAGATCCACCCTTCCTTCCGCCTCACCTCACTGACGTGCTTATTCGGACATCGTCTATCGTGCTTGCCTTCCCTGCGGAGGCGGCGGCGGCTCCAAAGACACGCTCTTTTCCCGTTCCGCCAACGCTGGCTCCGGCTTGGGTTATCGCAAGACAAGATGTACGTGCTCGGCGTCCGACGTTCAATACGCTGATCTCCTTCTCTATCCGCGTCAACTCGTCTCTTTCCAGGCTACAAATCCGTCGTGGAGTCCGCCAACCTGTCCCGGCGCGCGAAGGAATGTTAAAGGGACGTGTCGCTGAGCCAGGGTGCGTTGCCTCTCTGTCGAGGCTCGGATATCGCTAACTGTATGTGCATCGTGCACTCGCTGAGCCCAGAGCGGAGATTGGGAAAGCAGGTACGTTAGACAGCCCTCTGCGCTCCCCTCACCGCACTCACGCACTTGTTTCCCACCGCCGCCGACGTCTCCGCCGCCGCCGCCGTGGCCCCAGAGACACGCAGCCGCCGTTCTCGACGAATGCCGCTGCCGACGAAAGCCCAAGCCCAAAGTAGGACGCCGTTTGAGATGAGTTCTCGTGATTTTGCCCTCTTCACGCCGCTCATTATCCATTAGCAGACGCTGAAAATCATCGAAGCTGCGCATCTGCCTCGACGCCGCTCACTCGTCAGCCGTGTCGTGGCCTACGTGTCGTCCTGTGAGTGGGATCTGCAGTGTATTCGACCAGACACCTCAACGTCACCAGGTTGGACAATCCGCGCTGCTCCTCTTTGCTCGCCGTGAGTCGAATCTGTTTGGACATGACATGTTACTGACCTTACCTTGGAGCGCGCACGTAGGTTTCTCGTGTCCCCAGCTATGTCGCCAATCTCCTCGGAAAGGTATGTCGCACTTGTATTTGCTCGAACCCGACGCACCTCTGACGTACGTCTTCAGGATTCCCCTTCTCGCCGATAGATCTTCAAGAGCCAGTGAGTTGTTTCCGTCGTCCGAGCGCTCGTTTGCTGACAACTTTTACTGGCAGTCTCACGACGCGACCAGAAGAACCGCGCCCGCCTGTGTGAGTCGCTCGTTCTTCGCCGTAAAGCCGTCGAACTAATGCTTCTCTACCCTTAGCGCCGTATTACACGGGCGACACGACGACACCACGGCGCGACATGGTATGTACTTCTCTCGTCGGTTTACCTCGATGCTAACTCTCCTGCATATACGCGTAGGTGCTCGCCGGTGTGGTCCTGTGGCCGTCTCTGAAAACCGTGCTGATGGTCCTTCACAGGTTTTGCTCGCTCGTCCGCCACTTCCCGCTCATCAACGTCGTTTGCACTTGCCGTCCCGTTGCTGCCTTCGCACCTTGTGCGGATCATTTTCCACAGGCATCTCTTGCTTGTCGCCGCGGCCTCTGCCCGCGCCTTCGCTCACTGCTCACCGTCGTCGTCGTCTACCGCCCCCGTGCGCGACTCCAATTACGACTTAGCGGAAATCGCCACAATGCCGCCTTAGCGCTGGGTGAGTGGGTCATTTCGTTTGTCTTAGTCTCGGCGATCGGCTCACTGTCTTCAGGCTGACGTCGACGGGGCGGGGCGACGCGGGAATGGGCCGGGAACGCGGGGGTGTGTGGGGGCAGCACCAGGGTGTAGTACAGTACAGCCCGAATATACGCATTTCAAGCTAGCTATGGGACGCGGCAAGGTACTGAAGAGCAGTACCTAACAGCTGATAGGTAGTGCCCAGAGGGACTGAATATCAGTACCTACGAGCTGATAAGCAGTACCCGGAGGGCCTGAAAAGCAGTACCCGGAGGGACTGATAATCAGTCCCTGTGCGCCGATAATCAGTCCTTTTTCCGCAAAAAGGGACTGATAATCAGTACCGGGTACTGCGCTTCCGGTATGCATAATGGCGCTGTTAGGTACTGATAAGCAGTACCTGGGGCTTAATTTCAGTACCCCCAGAGGTACTGCTTATCAGTTGTTCCAGTGCCCACAGTGCAAATCGCGGCTGCGTTGGACACATCCGCAGAGAGTCGTGTTTGTGTTGCGCAACCCAGCATACCGCGGCTTGGTCCCGCTTTCCCGGACTACAGCTCCCCTGCGGTATAACGGTGCCGTTGTGCGCCGCGCCGCCGACCTTCCGAGCATCGAGGATCAGAGCCGCAAGAAGACCGTTCGATTCGATGTATCTCCGTCAGCGCCGTCGCGAAAGCGCAAGCGCGATGACTCTGGTACCGGTACGCCCACTCCATCAAAGGTCCGCTTTTTTTCTCTTTATAAATTTATGGCTCCGCATTGATCTGCGACAAGAAAAAGAAAGTCCGAAGCACACAGCCCCCGGAAACAGCGCCAACTGAGCTGTTACGCCCGTCTCGCAAAAGCTCCCGGCAGCGGAGTGGACGCTCAAATCCAACTTCTCGCGCGCGTATCGGCGCCGAACGCGATCCCATGGACTGGGAGATGGTTGTGGATGGAGTGCGCTTGAGTGCGTATCAGTATGCTGAGCGCTTCCCATCAAAGTTCGAAAAATCGGGCGAGTTTGCGGAGTATGCAAAGTATCTGCCAAAAAAATAGTCTTAATTAGTATAAAACCTATCGTATATTCCTTGTTGCAATAGTCTCTGTGGATAAGCTATAAAACCATGCCCCATGCGGGGATATACCTGCCTGAGACCAATTAAGATCCATACTGTATCTCACGGGGCCGAAAGAGATCGGGCAAGGTTTGTTAAAAACATTAAAATGAAATTATATTCCGTCGGGCCATTTCTGAGTTGTGCTGTGCTCAAATATGCATTGATGTGGGTTGGGATCTCTCGCTAGGACCATAGTAACATCCCCAGCCCATTTTAATCTGTATATTTTCGCTACAGCCATGCTAAACCCCAGATTACACAATTGAGGCTCAGAACTAATACCCTTCCAAACCTTGAGAAAAATGAAGATTTCGAGAATTTGGGACCAGCACAGGTTGAGATTGACTGCCCTGCTCCTCCCCCTACCATTTTCTCAGACAGCTTAACAGGAACGGCACTCAACTTGAGCGGCACTGTGACGGAGGCACGGCACTCTGTGACACAGGCACGGCACTTCTTATATAATCATGTCGCGGGCACGGCACTTGCACGGCACTTGCACGGCACTCGCACAGCACTTGCACGGCACTACACGGTCAATTAGCGTAGCCCATCCAGCAGTCGGGTTTTGCTGCGTGCAATAGCGAGCTCTAAGAGGTTGGAATGCTGAGATGGTGATTGTGGCCAATATTCGGTATCCACGAGAATGCTCGACCAGAAAGTGGGCGTGGCAAAAACAAGCTCGCGCCATTGTTTGCAGACCTTTACAAGAGAGGTATTGAGTAAATGCAAAAAAAAAAAAGCCTCCAGGGAAAACTCACTTGTGCGAGACACAGTACATGGCTTTTCGCCAACCGCTCCCGTTCAGCCTGCGGACTTTCGCGGACGAAATTGTACATTTCGACGTGCGACAGGGCACAGATCTCCAAAATCCGAATTAAGAGCTCCGAGGGCAACAACCTGATGCGGCAGTCGAGGAGGCTGCGGCAGCGTGCCAGGTGGGACTCCAATTCGATTTTCTGCGCCGACAAGCGCTCCATTTCCACACGGAGCGCTTCAATTTCGAGGTCGTAGCGATCCAAATCGCGAGGTGCCTCAGTCGCCACTTTGTGCAAGTGCTCCAGAGTCGCTGCGTCGGGTGCAATATTCGTGGCTAGCAAGATGTTGATGGTAGATTTCTCGGTGGGCGACGGGAGGAGGGAGCTACGAATGGACGAGTGTCGCGGAGTGTTACTCAGTGTACATGATGAGGGTTGGGAGCAAGCCGTTGACAGCTGCTGTCAGCCTGTCACGGCAGTTGAGCCCGAGCCGATGGATGCACTCACGCCCGTCATAGAGCTGATCAGTAGCGGCGGCAAGCGCCAGTCCCCGACTCCGAGTCCCTCTGCCGGTTGCTGAGATTCGAGGAACCGTCGGAAAATGTCGTATATCAGTACACTGTATCTACAATCGCATCTTTAGATATGTTGACATACAACCCAAGTCTGCTTGAAGATCCTAGGAGCGATGCACAGGTAGCGAGGCCGGCAGGCTCGGGCCGGCCTGATCCTGCACCCGCCAAAGCGCGGCCCGATTCCGGGCTCGGCCCAGGCAGCCCGGCACATCAAATTCTGAGCTAATCATTGGTGTAAGCCGGCCGACGGCGCCGATGATTGAATGGAGCATACATACCCGCCCGTCATCAAGTTATTGATACATACGGCACTATTTACAGCCGAACCCAGCGCGCACCCCACCGTTCTCTCGTATATGTTACGCCTCCCACAGCGACCGTCTTCAAAGCCTTGCCGTCCTCTCCTTCACCGAGCATATCGGCGATCCTCAACTGCGCCCGCGGATCGTGCATCTCCTCCACCGGCCCGCGGACGTCCCGGGTCTGTGCGTATGCAGCGCGGATTTCGAACCGCTCGAGCCGGTGGCCGAAGGGAAGCGGGATGAGATTGTGTGTTAAGGACGCGGAGAAGCGCAAGCTGTTTCGGCCTCGTATTCCGCGGGGCACGTCTTGGAGATTGATGGAGAGGGTGCGGAGTCGCGGGAGGCATTGCGCGATCGTGCTCATGACGTGGTCGATTTCCAGCGTGAGCAGCGGCGTCAGAAGGCGGAGTGTCTGTAAGTGTGGGGCGTGAGCTCCGGCCGCTCGGATAGCGGGGAGTGGCGATTCGTCCTCGTCTTCGCTTGAGCTGCGAAAGAGGAAGAGCGACTCGACGTATCGGCCGCGTAAGAAAGCTGTTGTCAAGGCGAATGGACAATGGACAGTCCGTAGATTCGGTAAGCTGTCCTCGGGAAGGGAGAACATGGCCGCTATCGTGTCCATTACACTGTGGTCCGCCAACCCAGCGACTTTCACGTGGTCATTTCACGGAGTTTTACCCTGTGAATGGAAGGTTTCGCTGGGTTTTTTCATCCTGTTTTTGCATGAAATGTTGTGAAATTCATGGGGTTGTATTTGGTGATCAGTTTCATGGGTTTTGGAAGGGAATGTTTTCGCGGGGTTGTCACAGTGTTTTTTAGTGAGTGGAAGGTTTCGTAGGGTCGATTAGGGGAAAGTCGCTGGGTTTGAGGACCATAGTGTTAGGGCAGCGTCATCCGATGAAGGGAATGCCGCCGCTAGTAGCTGGCGCGCAGCAGCTTGCTCGCCGGCGGGAAAATTCGCGAGGTACGGCGCCATCATCGCCTCTTGCTCCGCAGACAAGGGCCACAAGGCCGGTGCGTTACGGAGGCGCTGCGACGCGAGGGCGAGGATTGAACCAGTCGAGAGGCGGCCAAGAGTACTGGCCCATCCAGCGATACCACCAGCTCCGAATCCGAACTGGAAATCGGCGGACGGGACGCAGTCCACGACAAGACTTTCGAGAACGGGGCATCGCGTGAGAAAGGCGAGAAATTTGTCGATGAAGATTCTATTCGCTCATCTCAAATTTAATTTACGCGCACTTCAAGATTCATCTTGGATTATCGAGAAATTGAAGTTGTCCCAAGTCTCCCAACAACGCCGACGAAGCGGGACGAAGATATCGCGGCAAAGGCCCTTAAATTAGCAACCAAAAACATCTAATTAATCCTACTCCGATCAAGAAATCATTGTCCTGAATAATTACCGCCTCCGTATCCCTGGTACGGAGGTTGCCCTTGATTCCCCGGATATCCCGCCGGCGGCCCTCCCGAGCTGCTCTGATCTGCATTCGGATTTGGATTCGGCGGCGCCAATGCCAGACTCGGGTACGCCGTCGTACCCGCATATCGAGGACGCGAAAGCGGCGGAGGGGGACCGGTGTATGGGAGAGCCGGACCTCCAGCGGGCTGGCCGTAGTATCCCGGCGGAGCGGTCGATCCGGGACGCGAAGGGCCGGACATGGCGTACCCGACGGAAGGCCCAGGATACCCGCCGCCGCTTGTGCTTCCGCCGCCGGCGTAGCCGTAGCCGTATTCTGAGGCGTAGAGTTGCGCCTGCGCGATTTCGTCCGCGTCGGGTGCTGGAAACTCGCAGACGAGGTTCTGTGCTTGACAGCGTTCGCATTGAGGCGGGGACGCACTCCCGGGTGGGATTATACACTGACTTTGCTGTGAGTGGCCGAAATGAGGTGGAGGAATGTTTTGAAGGGACGGTACCTTGCGCTTTCGACGACGACAGTTGATACACGCGATCGGCGTGCGTCCTGAGCGTTGTCCGCTGGAATCAGCGGAGGGATGACGGGGATGAGCAAACGACGACATCGTCGCGGTGTTGATAGGACGGGAGGAAACGTTCGAATAATGCGAAAATGTTGATGTCCGAGGAACACCTCTTATACGCACGTTAGCCGCCAGCTGCGCAAACA
The DNA here is from genome assembly GCA_014461115.1 of Mycena chlorophos. Classification (NCBI taxonomy): domain Eukaryota; kingdom Fungi; phylum Basidiomycota; class Agaricomycetes; order Agaricales; family Mycenaceae; genus Mycena; species Mycena chlorophos. The sequence goes on from JACAZE010000020.1 coordinate 862,134, forward strand.
AATGCCGCGGTCTCTTCCGGGGAGAGCTGTAAGGCTGGAGCTGACGCGTCGTTCGGCAGGGGGGAGGATCGGCGTTTTGGACCTCCAGACTAATGATTGACTGCGACAGTTCGATGTGTTGGCATGTTGACTTATTGCTGAGCTGAGTAGCAAAGCAGCGTAGAAACAAGAGAGTCGAGGAAGGCTATATCCCGAACGCGGCGTCCCGTCGCCGACGACCTGCGCGACGGGTAAGAAAGCTTAATGGAGCATTCGAGGCGTACCGTTTCGAAATCGGCGTTCGCGGGAATGCGAGTCAGGCACTTCGCGGCCAATTAGCGGGAGCACTGCCTCTGTCGTTGTGTCGTCGCCTTGATTGCCGCTGGTTGGCGGGTCAATGACATTTAGAGCATAGCCCTGTAACAGCTTCTACTGTTGGTGTTGCAGCTGGAAAGCGGAAAGCCGGGAAGGAATCGCTGACGGATGGGCCGCATTTCGTGTCCTTGCTCTCGTGATGATAAGTAGCGCAGTCGAGAGTTCGCTCGGAGGATTTGCACTCCGAATGGCGTTCTCGGGCCACGGGAGTGTGCTAGTCATCTTGTGGGCGCGCTGAGCTGTCTGTCTGCCCGGTGTGTTGTAAGGCCGCAGCTTGCTTTGAATGAGCCGGAAGGGAATTGCCCGAGTCCGAGGGAAATTAAACCCGGGTCGAGACAGACTTGCGTAGTGAGGTTTCGGCGAGGTTCGGGCGAGCACAGGACGAGTTAGAGCTGCGGAGAGTAGAGCTCGGGTCGACGTGGAAGTCAAGAGCAAGCCCGGATAGCCACGTGTGGCTGACACCATTCATCAGGTTCCTGATTGACTGATAGACGCTCGTGAGAAGCCCGCACCATACCCGTCTTGCTCCCGACGACGACGACGACACCCGGCCGCGCCTACCGTCTAGCGCCTAGTGTCCTTGGGCCGGCTCGGGATGGGCAACCTCATAGCGCGCATAGCCCCGAACTCGGATTTGTCGGTGGACTTGTGGCCGCCGCCGCCCGATTTCGACGTGGAAACGGATATGCCTGACCTCACGGGCAAGGTACGACGGCTCTTTTCGCTCCGAAGTCGTAGCATTTGAACGCTGAAGCGCCCGCCGATAGGTAGCAATCGTGACGGGGAGCAACTCCGGCATTGGGTACCACGTCGCGTTGCGTCTCCTACGCAAGAAAGCGCGGGTGTACGTCGCCGTACGGGATAGCGAAAAGACGCGACGAGCTTTGACTCGGTTGGAGGACGCTACCTTCGGGGATATACGCTTCCTCGAGCTGGATTTGAATGATCTCGGGAGCGTCAAACGCGCAGCGGAGAGGTTTTTGAGCAAAGAGCAGCGGCTGGATATTCTGGTTAACAACGGGTGCGTCGTCGGCTAGCTGTGCGCGGATTCCTTCGCTAACTTTCCCGTCAAGCGGAATAATGCATCCACCGGCCAAGCAACTCACAGCCCAATCCCTCGACGCGAGCTTCGGCACGAACGTCGCCAGCCACTACCTCTTCACAAAACTCCTTCTTCCCGCCCTCTCCGCCTCGCATGCCGCGACGAACACACCCTCACGCGTGATATTCTGCGCGTCGTCGACTCATACCCGGGCGCCGGGCGTCCAATTTGATTCCCTGGAGGGCGGGCCGAAGAGGGATGCGTGGGTTGCGGCGCAGTGGTCTTTCTTCGTCGGCTGGTGCGTTATCATGGTCATTTGAAACTACCGCTCAGGGCGCCACAGGATATTATACGCGCAGAGCAAGCTCATCGGCATTATCCTCACGAACCACCTCGCAAAAACACACTCCGACGTACTCGTCGCCACGTCTGTCCATCCCGGATCGATTAACAGCGAGCTTAAGCGGTGCGTTGGCGTCGTCTTTGACTCAATTTGCTGTTGTTGATACTGGGCGCCAGGAATTTCTCGTTCGCGTTCCAGCTTCTCTGGCACCTGGCGCTCTACGGGCCCGCGTACGTCCCTCCGTTCCCGTCTATGCCAATCAGATTCAATTCTTGTGTACAGACGGGGCGCGCTTCCGCTACTATGGGCGGCGACAATAGCGAAGCCGTCCGAAATTACAGGGCAGGTGCGTGTCTCCTTCCCAGCTTTCGTTTCTCGCTCGAACTTAAACTGGCACAGTACATCGTCTCTCCCTCGCGCCACGGGGTTCCTAGTCCGTTAACGCAAGACGAGAAGCTCGAGGTGCAGGTGGTTCAGTTCATGGATGGGATCGTCAAGGATTATCTATGAGTAGAGCTTGTTGTGGGTTTTTTTTTTTTTGTGTACGTTATCTTCGTCCTGTACTACTTGCGGGAACTGAGCGCATGGATGTTGTGCATCGAGAGAGGAAGGAAAACAGCCGGGTCGTGCACGCTTGGCGCGAGTGCACGAATAACGCTGGTCAGTTAAAAATCTGCAAGAAACTCAGCATTTCCAGTCTTCTTGTTGTTTTCGGGTCGCAAGCCCGTGTGCACGTCTCCATGCAAACCCGGCAGTACGGGAAGCGGGGGAGAGAGCTAGTCTCGGCGTTCATGGCCGTTGAGTCACACGCCTCGGCATCTTGTTCTCTCCCTCCATGTCGTCGACGCCGCCATCTCCAGCGACAGCCGACGAGTCGCCGAGTCATCCCCGTCGAGCCCACAGTCGTGTGGGCCAACCTCTCACCGACGTCACTCGGCTTTGACGAGCACGGCGAGCTCGTCGTCGTGGCCACGAGCAAGCTTCGTGAGTCAGCGGCTCCCTTTTACTCTCGAGTCAGCGAAGCCTGACGCTGTTCTCCCTCGTAGACTGCTCGACTCCCTTCCCTCGGGGCTGCTTGGTTGCAGGCTCCGGGCTCAGCTCCGGCGTCGTCGTCAAGCGTGCGGAGCGTCGTCAAGAGTGCGGGGTTAGCGTTGTCAACGGCAACCGAGCGCCGGCGGCCTTGGCTGCCCACACACAACCCAGGCGCAGATGCACAGAGGTCGCAGGGGAGGAGGATTTCGGTGCTTAGAAGGGTGCATTCGTGCGTTCCCAGCTCTTTTGCGTCTTTTACTCCTGCCGACACGTTCTCTAGCATTGGGCGACAAGCCCGGAGCTCTTCCTCGCGCAGTTGGTGCCATCCTCCTGTGCATGCTCTCGCCAAAGCCCCACACAACCCCGCTCGCCACGCAGTTTGCCCGCCGGTGGGCAGTGCACGACATTTGGTGTCGGGAGAGGCCCGGAGCGGCCGCGACCACCATGTCCTCTGCGGTCAGTGCCCAGCATCTGGCCGCGACCTCTTTGCCTCGCTGTCCACAGCATCCCGGTGCGTCTTAGCTCGCAGCACGAGTCCCTTGTCGCTCATTCGTTCTCGTCTCCAGGCTTGATTCGCTTCGGGGAAAGGTGCGTTGTGGTCCTTTCTCGTTGCTGCGTCGCTGAGTTTCTTACAGCGGGAATCCCTTGCTCTCCACCATCTCGCGATTCGCGATTCGCTGCGCTCCCGTGCTGTCTGCGGTCGCGCTTCGCAGGTGGTACTCAATTCGGCCAGTGCTTTCGGGAGGACGGGCGCCGCAGAGTCTTCGATTGTGGGGATACTCAAGGTGCGTCTGTCGATTCCGCATCTCTTTAAATTTCGCCCCTAACCTATGTATTCAAGGGGTCGTCTCTGCGGTCGCGTGTAACATATCCGTCGACTGTCTACCACCGGCCTATCCACCCCCCGTGCGGTCCATACAACCCTTTCCACCCTACCCCGACCGCGACGTTTTGCGTCGCCCCTTCCATCGCACTGCGAGGGACGGCCTTCCGGCCGACGCCGACGTTGTTCGGTCGTCGGGCGCGTTTGCCATTGCGGCCCGCACGACGATGTGCATCGCGCTATGCCGCCCACGTCGTCCGTCGTCCGTCGTCTCTCGGTACTCGGGACGACATGCTTGGTGGGGGATGGCCGCTACGGAGAGCCTCGCATGCGTCGCGATGCGCGGAGGATTCGGGCACGGTGCTGGCAACGTTTGGGGCTCGGGAGATCCTGGTGGAAGGACACTTCCAGCTGTGCCTAGTCGGCGCCGTGCTTGTATCCACCGAGCAACGGCGGCGGCGCGCGCGTCCTTGCCCGTCCTCGCCGAAGTCGGGAGCCGCGTGGGAGGCGCCGGGTCGGCAGGCGGACATTGTCGAGGAGCGGCAGCTGGGGCTACGCCGCTGGGGAGCTGGACGATGGTCGAGCTGGGGCTTGTGTGCGAGCTCGTTTGGGCTGTTGTAGGCAAGTCGTCGGGGCCTCGAGGTTGCTCGTACCTCTTGAGTCTCGATCCTGTTCGTTCATACCATACCATACCCACAGCGGATGCTTCTCTCCCTCCTCGTTTAGACTCTCCGACGCATGTGACTCTCATACTTTTCCTTAGCACTGCATGTTTCTTGGTTACATGTCGCATGGAACCTGGCTTAACTTGAAGCTAAATAGTATAGGATGTGGCGACTGTTCATTTCTTCACAAAACTAGTGATGCTACAGCGTAAAAATGAGTTGAGTGTATTCCGTTCGTGACGCCGCGGTTCGTCTACTTATGCAAAGGTACTCATGCGCCGGCTGCAGCGAGCAGAGCGTCAAAGTTAGGCGTGCCAAGACCCTGCAACGGACGTGAGTGAATTGTGAGGAAGAGGAGTAGAAGCCGTACAGTGACGGGGTCCCAGCCGGTACTGGCGCTGAAGCCGGTGCTGTTGCATCCCGGGTTGTTGCCTACACAGATGCACGATGAGCAAGAAAAAACACGCAATCGTCCAAGGAACGCCATACCCGACGTGATGTCGTTAAACCCCGAACGTCCAGTGCTGTAGAGGAAAGGGTTGAGGAAGCCGAGCGGGGACGATCCCTTGGCGAGAAGTTTGTCGTTGATGAGTGCGATGACGCTGGCGAACGAGGGCGTGGCGCAGGAGGTGCCGTTGACGTAGTGCGCTTCCCCGTCCAAGGCAATCTCGAAGTGGTGGCCTTGGGACGAGACGTCGGGGAAGCCGCGGCCGGAGGCGTTGAATTTCCCGCTGGGCAGGCAAGTCAGCGATTTGGAGGAGAGGAAGTGACGGATTGGCGCACCTGTTGGTGCTCCCGAGGTTGCTGACGAACGTGGCAACATCAGCAGACTGGTACGAGGGCGTCGGGAAGACGTTTGAGAAGCCGCCGGATGAGAAGGGGGCTGCTGTCTCCGGGAAGCCCTGGGTCGCACCCACGGAGGTGAGGAACGGGCAGCCAGAAGGGGCGGTGGGGCGAAACGTGGTGCTAAAATATTTCTCGATTAACGACGGTCGACTGCGCAAAGAATACAACAAACCACTCTGTCTGGGGCTGCGACCCAGCCACACCGCCGTCGCCCGAGGCAAAAAGGATCGAAGTACCGAGCGCGCCGAGCTGCATGTACGCGTTGCACAGGCTGGTGAGGTCGCTCAAAGGGAGCTCGGCCTCGTCAAACCCGTACGAGGTCGAGAGGACCAAGGGGCGCGTCGTCTCGTTGATCAGGAAGTTGATGATATCGAGGAAACCGTCGACGCCGTCCGCATTATTTCGGCCAACGGAGATGAAGGATGTTTGAACTCCCGTGGCGACGCCGACAGTATATTGTATGTCGAGATCTGACCGCATTAACGCAGCGGCCCGCCAACGGGAGGAATTACGCACTCGCCTCGAGACCGGCTTCCGAACGGTTTTGAGGGTTAGACCCGCCGTCGAGAGTCTGAAGAGTGAACGTAGTCGAGGGCGAGATGTCAGGGCGGAAAGAGGTCAAAAATACCTCCGAGGAGAGGTTAGCCGTGCGTCCTTGAGAAGAACACTGCAACACACCTTCAAATCCGCCTGGTTGGCAAACTGCTCACTAAAACCGGCAACCGCGAGCGAGTTGGACGCCTGGGTACCCGGGGCGGAAGGTATGCCGTAGATGTCCTGGAGACACGTCGGGGTGATGGTCTCTGTGCAGCTCGCCGGGACTGCGCGGCCCTCGTGCACGATCATGCGCTGTTCGATGTCGCGCTTGACTTCGCGCCGGCTCTTGTGCGAAGTGAATTTCGGGATCGCCTGTGGGCGGACAAAAGATAGGGTGGGGTACACGAGGTTGATATGCCCGTGGAGCGACGCGGGAATCGAGTACTCGAGGGTCCGAATGATGGTCTTGCCGGAGTCGAGGTCCGAGAAGACGGAGAAGGTAGTGTCGAGCAACTCGTTGGCTTGTGAGACGGGGATGGTGATGGACAGAGTGTCGCCTGCGGGGGAGATGACCGTGGATTCGATGTTGTTCTCCGACAACCATTCGAGCACGGCGGCCGATGTATCGGCGGTAGGCTTGACAAACTCGACCAGCTGGAAAGTAGTGTGAGAAATGCAAGCCCATGAAGTAGGACGTGTAGCGCACCTCATCGACGGTCAAGTGCTTGCCGTAGTTGGCGCTCGACGGCGTCGCAATGTCGTATGCGACCGCCTCGAGACCAGTCATGTTGGTATGGGCCATCTGGATGCGGAGAGTAATTTCCGTATCCGCAGCAGCAGCACCGGTGTTGACGAAGCCCCTGGGCTCGGCGCGCGAGTCGCGCAGGGCCATTGCCCGACGAGACGGGGCGGCAGCGGCGTTGAGCGTGAGTGCAGCGAGGAAAAAGACGCGAGGAAACATGGTCGACTCGATCGGTAGGGAGGGACGACGACGCCCTGGTTTTATGTCTCGCCGGTCAGTCTTGGCCGTTTGTGGTGTGCGCTGGGTTCTTCTCTGCTGCGGGCATCTTTCGAAGCTGTGAGCGGTCAGCCGCTCGAGTGCCGGCAGAGGCAGACGCTTCTTGCTCCCAATGCCAGTGCGACGTCGAAATCGGTCACTTTTCCGGGGGACAATAACAGATCCTTCAAATCTCAAGGGTTGGCCGCGCTGGAGCTGTGCAAAAGGTTCAAACAGACTAGCACACAGAGTCAGAAAGCACTCGCCATGCATGCGTCGTCATGCGTCGTCAGCGTCAGCTCCAACCGGGTGTGATCCAGATGTGCTTCGCGTACATGGGCGGCAAGTTGTCCGGCCAAGCATTGTGAGTCGAGCGGAAGATGAGCGGAAGAGCCAGGCGGGCGCCACTCCGTGAGAGAGTCCGGAGCTCGTTGCTTCGCCGGCATCCGGTGCCGAACTACGGCCGCGGAGGACACGGAACTCGGTTTCCGCATAAGTATCTACTACATCGAGCGACAAGTACCTCCATTGGTCATCCATTCAATGATTGACCCAACCTAGATTGACCGCTGAAAAATCTTCTATGAAGCCACATTCGCAGAATGACCCTCACTCGAGGAAATTAAAACACTCAAGGAAAAAATTCCCCGCCGGGGAGTCGAACCCCGTGCCCAAGCGTTACGAAAGCGATGGAAGAATGATCACGTGACGTGAGAAGCTTATATGTTACCGGTACACCAGCGAGGATTCATTGCCTGTGTTTTCGATGCAGATATGGTCTGTATCTCCCTTGAAGCCCTTGTCTTGATGCATCGCCAAGTCTTCCAAAACCCATCGCGCTGAGAAGTTTGGACGGGATCTCGTTGCAGCACAGAGTCGGGGAGGCTGTCGTCGGGTCACAAAGTCACGTTCCGCTCCCACTTTTTCCCAGCTGCCAACATGTCGTCGATTGGCCCCGCCATCCCCGCCCACCTACTCGCCACAGCCGCCTCAGACGACGACGACGAAGAACTCGGCCCACAACTAACACCCTCCGTCGGGCCTGTACTGCCACCGCCAGCGGCAGAGAAGCACGAGGGAGCGGCCGTCGCGGATAACGATGACGATGACGACGACGACGCGTACGCACCGGCGTTGCCTCCGGATATGCTGGCTGCGCAGGCTGGGCGGTCGAGGGTCGCTGCAGCCACCGCGTTGAAGCCACCAGCGGGCCCGGTGAAGGGACCCAGTCTGCCGTCTGTATACGCAGCGCCTTCAAGACCGACTTACGACGACGATGACTCGGATGACGACGTGGGGCCGCAGCCTCTCCGTGCGGGTGTCGGGATGCGAGGGGGAGCGAGATGCGGTGGCTGAGTTCATGGAGAAGGAGGAGCGGCGGAGGAAGCAGGTGGAGGTGCGTATGCTCCGCCCGTTTTCGTCGTTTTCGTGCTGTACTGACGCAGACATCCACCACAGGAAGCCGCCCAGCCCAAAGCCGTGAAGCGCGACGAGTGGATGCTCGTCCCGCCCTCCTCATCTGCGTTGCTCGGCACGCTCGACCCCGCGAAGCTCTCCAAGGGCCGGCAGTTCTCCCGCGGGACGGTCGTCGAGCGCGAGAGTGGCGCGAGCACGCTGTGGACCGAGACGCCAGCGGAGAGGCAGCAGCGCCTCACGGATGAGGTCGCGGGGAAGAAACGCCGGCTGGCGAACTCGTCTGCGGGTCCGTCGCGCGAGGAGGACCTCGAGGCGCGTAAACGGGCACGGGTCGACGCGGAGCTGAGGGAGAGCGTCGCGGAGCATACGCGTCGGACGCGGGGCGCGGCGCTCGTCGATATGCATACCGCTGCTGGCAAGGGCTCGGAGAAGGATGGCGAACCGAAGGCGATTTGGGACCGGGATCGGGATATGGGCGTTGGAGGGCGGCTCATGGATTCGGAGAAGAGGAATAAGATGATCAAGGAGGCGAAGGGATTGGGTGATAGGTTCTCGACGGGCAGAACGGGCGGGTATTATTGAAGAAACGGTGCGTTTCGTGTCCTTGCTCGCAAAGTTCGCCTTTCTGACCAACGAACTTTCAGGGCATTCTCGTGTATGGATATGTGTTTCGTTGCCACCAAATCCAAGCTTGCTGGCAGCTCTACGCGCGCATAACCTCTTGCTTTCCGATGTTTATCTCCCCGGCCAAAAAGAAAAGCGACGCTCCGGTATGCCCGCCGCTCGGTCGATCGAGCGCTCTGCTACATATAGACGACTCAAGCGAATTTGTGCAGAGGTGCAGTCGTGCATACTGTACGGGCTCTTGACGGCAATGGCGCCGTACTCGATAATTTACGCTCCGTCGCGTTCTGGGATTCGCTGGCTTGAATCAGATTCGCAGTCGCGAGGTTGTCTGGCGAGTGAGTTATTCTAGCTCGACGCCGCGCGTTTTGATTAACTCCCGGAGTAGGCTATACATCGCCGTACTACGAATATCTGGCCTACGCTTCCTTTCTCTGCGCAACTCCCAATCCAGAAAGAAAGAAAGAAAACGACAAGGCACGTCGATCATGCCTGCCGCTCCGTCGATCGAGCGCGCTGCTACTAATAGTTTCAATATCCAGGAAGTTGTGCAGATGTGCAGTCGTGCACGCAGGCTGTTGTGGGCAATGGTGAGCCCGCTCGATCATGTTACTCTACGCTAGGTTTACTCAACTTCGCAGACTGGTGTACCGAGCTGGCTTTGTTTCCGGTTCGAGCACGCCCATTTTGACGAGCTTTCGCCAATAGACCGTCGATAAGTGCGGTACGTATATCGCCGCCCTCGCGTGCTGGTATCTCTTCCGGCGTATGGACAGTATCAAGCTTGACCTTGTCCCCTCGTTGTCAGTGCTCTAAAATCCTACCAACTGACCTTCTGGTATAGAACATGCAAAAAAACTTCCTCGATGTTCCGAATATTCCGAATGCCTGCTGCCCGGTCGATCGGGCTCCCTCCTGCTGGTCACCCCTCGCGATTTCGACAGACTTGGAAGGTGTACGGTCCTACAAGCAGGCTCAGTCTGGTGATATTGAACAATGCCTCTATATTCTTGGCTGCGTCACTGAACCTCGGACTCAGAATCGTCGTATACGCTTGGCGAACGGCTGCGGCGTTAGTGAGGACTGGCACGGTTAGCAGCGGCTCGCCCGTCAAGAAATGCGAACAAAAGACCACGGAAACGAGTCCACGCAAAGTCCTCCCCCGGGCCGACCGAGGGACCTTCCGATTGAAGCTTTCATGCGAGTTTTCCGCATAAGAATCGGACGTGCGACTGCGAAATCTGCAGACGACACGAGGACTGGACGCAAGACGGTGGGGACTCGACATGGCTACCTGGCGGAAACCTGCACGTAGAATATTTCGGTCACTTGAACACACTTTAAATCGAGTACTTCGGCATGCGAATACCGGTGAATAGAACCTATCGAGTGGATTCACGTACGGGCAGTGAAAACAACAGAAAAAGCGATCACCCCGTAAGTGACAAAGTCCTCCTCCGGCTCGACCGGGGAATCTGCCTGTGAATGAGTCGCCCACACACCGCGTATGAACGTGAAGCAGATGTGCAATCCGAGTTGGTAGCCGACGATGCACAAGGACTCGACGTCCCAGGAACGGCCGTTACTATTAGCCTGATTTGACGATGCGCAGGCGGAGCATTCAATGTCCAGCACCCGCAAAGCAGATTGGGGAGCGGGAAATTTTGTACAAATACACAACTAGTGAGTGCGTTTTTGGTACGTGGAACAACATGCTTGGTAAATAAATAAACTGAATAATTTAGAAGTCAACGTTTCGTTTCGTCGGGGACATATCGTGCATGCTAGCGGGGCAGTCAGCATCGTATCGCAGCTTCAGAGAGGGAGCGAAACAAAGAAACAAAGAAAGAGCAAAACAAAGAAGGAAAGAGACGCACTCCATGAAATCTTCTCGCACGCTAACCACCGAGATCCCACCCATGCCCATCTGGCGCTCGGCGTTGGGCGCAGCGACGAAGCTGCCGAGCTGGGGCCGGTTCTTGGTGTGGTGGACGTGCATGGAGTTGGCCGATGCGCCGCCGAGCTCCATGCCCCCGCGGAGATGCGAGGCGTAGTCGCGCGTGTTGAGGATGGCGAGGAGCGAGTTCATGTATACTGCGCGCGTGCCGGCGGAGGTCAGTCCTGCTTGGCCGGGATGAAGGATGAGAAAGGGAGGGGAGACGTACGTTTGTCGCTGATGAGGATGCCGATCATGAAGAACATCGTGCCGGGCTGGGAGACAAACTGTGGGACGAGGTTAGACTATAAGATAGGAATACGGAGGGTAAGACGTACGAGGGCGATGTTAATAATGGCGAAGATCATCGTCGACACGCCTCGGTTGACGGCGGTCAAGATGAGGAAGTTCAGCACGCGGTTCGTCCTATCGCAGCATAAGCGTAAGCAGCACAGAAAGAAAGAAAGAACGAGGGACGTACGACTGCATCCCACCCGACTTTCCCTCATTCAACCGCCAACACAGCGCGCCCGTAATCAAGACGTCGCCCGCCAGCGCGAAGCCCGCCTGGAGGTTCGACGTCGTGCTGGTCGCGCCGAGGAGGTGGTACCGCCCGAGGTGCACGGCCTTGACGACTTGGCCGATGCCCGAGCCGAGGCTGGCGCAGGCGACGATGACGATGAGGATGGGGATGATGAGGTTGCCTTTCATGACTACGGAGAGGGGAGGTTCGTTAGTGAGAGTGAGAGTGGTGGGAGGGGATGGGATGGGCGTACGTTGGTAGATCGTTCGCGCGAAGTGGCTGGGTAGCGGGTTAGAGAGGTAGACAGGGAGAAGAGCGGGACGACGCACAGCTGTGCGACCCAGACGCTGGCGAAGAGCGCAACGAGCTGGAGCATATCCTCCCTGCATCCACATCCACCATCAGCCCCAGTCAAACACCGCATCTCAGAGACGCACACATGGATCGTGTCGAGGCTATTGAAATCGCCAAAGCCCTCAATGAACCACACCCACACGTTGGCGATGGCGCTCGACATCTGGATGCATTGCAGGATTCTGTTTTTATTCGTCAATGAGAAGGGTTACAACGGACAACATTGAAGAACAAACGCACACTAGAGTGATAACGGTTGCCTTGGTAATCCATGGATCTTTCGGATACCAGACGAAGTAGCTGTCGGCGGTGAGCGGGGATGTCGGGAAAATGGTCCGGAGAAGGCCGGGCCGGAGAGTTGACGTAGACGTACAGGAAGGCTTGGAGCATGCCCGCGCCTTGGAGGCTGTGGATGACGACGAGTCAGTACCCGCGGGGAGCGACGACGACGGGGAGAGGGACGGCAGACGCACACGCAAGCCACGAACGTGCATACCAGCCAGACTCCGACGGTCGTATCCAGCGGAGGGACGCCGGGAGGTAAGGTGATGAAGGAAACGGGAGCCATTTGGACCGGGGTCAGAGAAATGAGAGTGGGTGAAGAGTGGGTGAAGCCGCAGAAGGAAGAGCGCGGGAGTCGCCGGCGGGGCCAACGACGAAGAAGAGGAGGGGAAACGAAGAGGCGGAAAGAGCTCCGTCCGCACAGCGGGGTGAAGTTATACGAGTCCGAGTCGGCGATCTTGGCACCGGCCGTCGGTGTTTTATCGTCCCAATGGGAATGCCATCTTCGATCTTTCTTTAGCGCATGTCCGAGATTGATGGCACGGTGGAGATGGAGCGTACCCACTTGTATGTCCGCGGTCGACGTTTCTCTGTATCTTCCCATGGAGACGGGCTTGAAGGAGACGTAGAGCGTGGCGTCGGCGCCTTGGTAGCCAGCTGAGTGTTCTCCCAGTAGACGGAGGATGCGCTGGTGCGCTTCCCCATTCAGGTGCGAGTCGACGGCGCCGGGTTGGAGCGTTTCGACGGATCTCTTGCTCTACTCCGCCCGAATACGGCACCGTGGATCGATAGCTTGATACGTTTTTAGGCGTGCCGCTTAAGTCCATGCGACACCCGATATGGGTAAAGTGAGCGCGATGAGCACGGCCACGGCCATGCTCTTCTGTACAACAGTCAGCGTCAAAGTCTCTGCCACAGGTTCCACGCTACGAACGATGATACGTACGATTCGGGGCTGCCCAACTTCCTGTGCAAGATACCGCGCGCGAGCCTTCGGCAGTGAACGATCGCCGTGCTTGTCGAGTCAGCGTCGCAGTGTGTGTTGTTTGAACGGCGGGCTGCTTCGGCGAGATGGGCCCACATGAGCGGAAGACGCAGCCACGTCACACCAGGGGCGCATCAAAGATCGGCACCGATAAACGTGGCGGCCACGATCCGGGGTGCTTCCGCGGAGACAAAAGTTGTACGGGAATGGCGAGAGAGACAGGTGCAAGCGGGCGAGGAAGGAGAAGCTGCAATCGTATCAGTACCTTGCGAGATGGAGAGCGGTGATCAAAACAGAACCTTGCGCCCGAGGATACAGACAACCGGAGAAGTCTAATGCGGGAAAGTCACGTGACATTCGAAGGGAGGCATAAAAGCGGGCGCTGCATTGTTACGGCGAAGAAACAGGTACAAAGGTTTAGGCGGAGGGGGATGAAGTAGTAGTAAATTGTCCATGGAAGAGCAAATTGGCCATATGATGGTATGAATAAGTGCAAATGCGGCGGTGAGAGATAGCGAGGACGCGATACCAAGGGAGGAATATACGACAGCAGAAGAGTCTTCGGGTGGTTATAGCGTGCGGAGAAGCGGAGGGCGTGTTGGAAGGGAGGTACAAATGACGGCGAGGACACAGTAGAAAAAGAATGTAGCCGGATAACTTGAAGTGCAGTACTCACCTGAGCGGCGATGAGCCGTCGGGAGGCTTCAGCGGTCTCCGACACCGGCACCGCGTCGACGGGCGGCCAGCGATTCGGCGACACACGGGCATATGCATGGTACGATCGCAGTCCGGGCGTCTGTGCCTGGAGACGGCGCCATCTTGTCCCGGTTCAGGAACGACGTCGAGGACGAAACTCGTGTCGGTGGTGCAACGAGTAGCTGATGACGCCGCCGTGCTGCCGGTGCTGCAGACGAAGAGCACGCCGGAGGGAGTCGCGCCTCACACAACGCAGTGCCAGTGGGCCGACAAGCACCCGGCCCAGACACCCGCAAACGCGAGAACGCGAGGCGTCGGCAAACGAGCACCGTCAGGGCAACGACGGTGGCGTATTTCGAGGCAGGGACTTGCCGACGAGCGGGACGTCGAAGAGGTTGCTCGTCTGCGTCGGGTGGGCTTGATGACGACGCGCACGGGGGAAAGAGCGACAGGCGAAGAGTGCAGCCTGCGGCCTGCGGCGTGCCCGGAATGGCCAACGGCCATGGGGAGAGTGGGTGGGATTGGGGGTAATGTGGAGCGAGAGGCGGAGCCATACGGGCAGTCTAGGGAGACAGTTAACGAAGAGAAGCGAGAAACGAAAAGGACACGCACTGCGGCACTGGTGGCACGACCTCACGGCGTAGCCGTCGAAGCAAGCCCGCCTATTCCGTCGCCGTTGGTAACCTCATGTCGCTACCAGACCCGGCTGCGCGGATACCACATGCTCTTCGGTGCAGCTACGGTGCTCGCCGGTGGGAAGGGTTGTGCGGCCGTCCGGCGTCGTTGGGCTGAGCTGCTCGCGGGCAGACTCTTGAAGTAGACGTCGCCTCGCGCGACCACAGCCGGACACATGCCCGGCGGGCAGTGGGTTGCTCGGCGAGGAGAACGACAAGCGCGAGTCGGGGGCTACGATGCCTACGCGAATGCAGGGGAGCGAAGGGCGCGGCGAGTGGGGACGGTAGCGGGAAGGGCTAGAGCCCGGGAGTGTGGATTGAGGAGCGACGGCGGATGCCGTCGTCCCCGACGCTGCTCGAGCAGCGTGGCGAGAGCCATGAGCGTGTAGCTTGGGGTCTTCCAAGGCCTCTGCGACGGCGCTTGGTCCGGGACACGCAACGGGGCGTGGCAAGGAAGGAGGGCTGGGAAGAGCCGTACGGCCCGCTGGCCTGTCGGCCTTGCTCTCCCGGAGCATGGGCACACTGCAGGAGGATGCAGAGGCACATGGACGACGCTGCGCTATGGCGCAAGACCGCCGTCGCAGAGCTGCTGCTGCACGGATGACGCTCAGTACGTCGCGGCTTGCGAAAAAGACAGCAGGCGCACCTCTGGCATAGCCTGCCGATGCTTCCATCCCTCGCCAACACCTCCGTATCGTCTCTCGTCCAAACCCAGAGCCTGCTACGCCGAATCCATGACGGGTGAGTGAAGGTCGGGACGAAGAGATGGTGAGTGTCACCTGTCCACCGCTCCTTGCTTCTTGCTATCATGACCATGCACCACTGCCTGGCTGTCCCTGAAATCGTCATCGAAGTCATGGGCCATGTCGCTCGTAGTTGGTCGTCCAAACCAACCCTTGCGCGCCTGGCAAGGACCTGTCGACTGTTCTCTAGCCCCGCGCTGGATGAATTGTGGCGCGCAGTGGGCGACGAGGCGTTGCTTCATTTGGCGGAATGTCTCCCCGCCGATTTTGTTGCGATTAGTGGAGGAAATTCTCAGGGGGATCCGTATACAGTGGTGAGTTTCATCCTGTTGACGCCCGTCCAAGAAGAAAAAAAACTGTTGCAGACCCTTCTCCGCGCTTTTACTGTTTCAGACTGGGATCGGCCTGCGTTGTACGCTCGCCGTATAAGAGAGTTCGGCGACGTGGCGAGTCTCCTCTATCCGGAAAGATCGCTTTTCCCCGTACTTGCACTGCTCGCGACATGCGCTCCCGGCCCTTATTTGTTTCCCCGACTTCGGCGGCTTCGGTGGAAGACACTGGCAGGCGGCACTGCGGCGGACACGCTCGCTGCCGCCAGTCTCTTTCGTCTTTTCCTAGCGCCCGGGCTTGAAGCAATCATCCTCACCGGGCATAAACCAACTGTGCTCTCTTTATTCCCTATCCTCGTCGATCGCCAGCTTGCTCTGCGCGATGTCTCGATTCTTCTCCACGACGACCTCGACGAGTCTTCTCAATCACTACTATCCGGCTTTACTCAAACCCTTCACCACGCCACCAAAATCCACATTCCGCATCTTGACGCCGCCTCGTTTGCCCATTTGTCTCAACTGGCAACTCTAACCGAGTTGGTTGTCGCCCAAGGAATTCACCGCAGTGTCCTCCGATTGGCGGTTCAGGCAGACTGCTACCTCCGTCTTCACACGCTGCGGCTCAGCGGCCATGCAGACTGCGATCTGTTGACGAAGATCCTGCCTCTCTTCTTCGCACGCTCGCCACTGGAGGAACTCAAAATAACTCCATGGTTTACTACAACCACTCACGATCTCGGCCGACTCTTCGCCGTCCTTCCAAGTCTGGGTAGCCCAGCGACGACTTTGAAGTCGTTTTGGCTCTCCAACTATAACCTGAATCTCGTGTCCCAAGTTAGTGACTGGATGATACCACTCGCGGCTGTGGGCAGCTTGCGCTGCTTTACTGGCTTGACATCTCTGCTTCTCGGGGCGCCATCGGGCTTTGACTTTGGCGACGAAGCCCTCGGCGACCTCCTCGCTGCTTGTCCGCTGCTTGAGTCGCTGACTCTGCAACAATCGCTCCAGGCCGCAACACAATTCACACACGGGCTCTTTCTCCTCGTCGTCCGTCACGCTCGTTCACTTGACTTCCTTCACATCACCTTTACCACCAGCTCCGATGTGGCCGTGACGACACCGGATCCGACCGGTGGAAACGGCGCCGGCGAGCCTCTCACGCAGACGAGCCTGGTCGAGCTCAGTGTTGGGTATTCGCGCATCGATGATCCTGCCTTTATTGCGGAACCACTCTCGAGGTTGTTCCCGGAGCTGCGCTTGATCGGGACGCATTGGAGTCCGTTGCCCGATCCCGAGGAGGCGGAGGATGACGATGACGACGCGGTACCGGACGACGTAGCCGAGAGCGATGAATTCTACCAGAGGTGGAGGGAGGTGGAAACTTTGATGTTGAGGTCGAGGCAGTGAATAAAGAAAAAGTAGATTTCTTGACGAACAAGTTGATTGACGGGGTATTCCAACTCCACCGTCAACGTCTCTTCTTGCCCGACTCCAGCTACATGTAAAGTGCCCTCATCGACTGTCGCGTCCAAGTCTCTCTTCACGAAGATATCCGTCTGGAGGCTGTCCACGAGCGCCGAGCAGGAGAGAGCATCAGTGAAAATGTGGATGAGTGCGGATAGAAGACGCGCCCAGCTCCATTCAGCAAGGGCTGGATGACAGAGGTGACACCGGCGTCGGTAGCGACGGCGAGGACGTCATTCTACGCCGGGCTGGAAAGAGGGAGTCACGTGACTTTGAAAGAGGAGCATAAAAATCAGCGCTTCATTGTACGGCAAAGAAACAGGTACAAGGGTTGAGGTGGAAGACGAAGAGGTAGTAATTTGTCCATGGAGGTAAAGTAAATTGGCCATCGGAATAAGTATAAGATAAGTAAGTATGCGAACGCGGCGGTGAGAAGATACTTGGCGAGACACGATAGCGAGGACGCAACAGCAAGGGAGGAATATGCGACGGAACAAGAGTCCTCGGGTGGTTTCTAGCGTGCCGGGACAAGCGGAGGGTGTGTTGGAAGGGAAGTACAAATGACGGCGAGGATAGAAGAAGAATGTAGCAGGATAAGTACAGTACTCACCTGAGCGGCGGTGAGCCGTGCTCTTGACACCGACGCCGCGTCGACGGCACGGGCGGCCAGCGATACCGACGACACACGGGCATGTGACGCTCCCAGTCCGCCGGGAGCAATGCGTCTGGTGCCTGGAGAGAACCATCCTGCCCCGGACGTCGACGACGAAACCCTTGTTGGCGGTGGAGCGAGTAGCCGGTAGTACTGCCGTGCTGCAGGTGCATCGGACGTCCGAGGGCGGACGCCAAGCACGACCAGCCGCACGAAGCCATGGGCGAACGAGCACCCCGACCTAGACTCCCGCAACAGCTTCGGATAACGACGGGCTCGCGGAAAGAGCGAGCGGTGAGGAGTGTAGCGTGTAGCGTGTAGCGTGCCCCGCTGGCCGACGACCATGGGTAAGAGTGGGCGGGATTGGGGGTAATGTGGAGCAATGCGGCCAGTCTAGGGAAGACCAGTTAACGGAGAAAGCGGGAAGCGAATAGGACACGCACCGGTGCAACGACCTCACGGCGTAGCCTACGTCGAAGCAAGTCCGCCTGTTCCGTCGTGTCGCTACCAGACCCGGCTGCGCGGATACCACACGTTCTTGGGCGCAGCTACGGTGCTCGACGGTGGGAAGGTTTGTGCGCTGAGCGGTTTGCGCGTTGAAGGCTCGTGCCAGTGAGGGTAGACTTCGCTGCGCCGCACCAGAGGCGGACACATGCCCGACGGTCGAAGTCGTGTCGGCGGTGGGTTGCTCGGCGACGAGAACGACAAGCGCGAGCCGGAGGTGCCGGCGCGTCGAGTGGGGACGGTAGCGGAAAGGGCTAGGGCCCGGGAGTGTGTGGATTGCGGAGCGACGGCGGATACCGTCTACCGCGACTAGGCTGTCTTGCCTGCTCGAGCAGCGTGGTGAGGGCCGTGAGGGTGTAGCTTGGTGTCTTCTACGGCCTGCGCGACGGCGCGTGTACCCGGACACGCAACGGGGCGTGGCAATGAAGGAGGGCTGGAATTCAGTGGGAAGGGCGGGACGGCGCGCTGGCCTGTCGGCCTTGCTCTCCCGGAGCATGGGCACACTGCAGGAGGATGCAGAGGCACATGGACGACGCTGCGCTTTGGCGCAAGACCGCCGTCGCAGAGCTGCTGCTGCACCGATGACGCTCAGTACGTCGTGGCTTGCGAAAAAGACAGCAGGCGCACCTCTGGCATAGCCCGCTCATGCTCCCATCCCTCGTCAACACCTCCGTGTCGTCTCTCGTCCAAGCCCAAAGAGCCTGCTACGCCGAATCCATAATGGGTGAGTGAAGGTCGGGACGAAGATGTGGTGAGTGTGACCTTCCTTCCCTCTCCTTGACGTCGACGTCCACGAGGAGCAAGACGTATTGGGCATTCCACGCTTTCCCGCCTTCTGAAACCTACAAAACGGAGCGCGAAGGCGTAAAGGACAACGACTACTACACACAGCCGCGGAGGTAACTGGAGCTGTTATTCGGACTCGTCGAAGAAACCGTAGTGCGCGTGGCGGCAGACGCATCGCCGCGAGTTTTCCCCATTCTTCAGTCAAATCCCTCCGATGAATAACGGGCTGATACTGCTTTTTACTTAGCTGCAGCAAGATGGAGGCCATTCACGCTAGTGCTCTGACGGGCCGGGCTTGAAGCCCGAAGCCCGGCCGGGCCCGGCAGTGGGCAGCCCGAGCCCGACGTCGGGCCGGGCCCGGGCTTGAGTCGGGCCTGGGCTCGGGCTTCGGGAGTTGGAAAGCCCGAGCCCGGGGGCCTGAGCCCGGCAGGCCCGGCACCGGACATCAACGTTGCCGAGCACTTGATTGATGCTCGGGACTGTCTCGGAACTGGCTCGGAGTCGTCTCGGGGACTGTCAATACTACCATCTATAACAATCATCAGTCGGGCCACGCCCCGACGGCGCCCCGACGCTGTCCCGATGCGTGACTGATGGAGTGATGAAGCGATGTAACATCTTACTTGTCTTGAACAGATGTTGTATAGGGGCCTGTACTGCGTACCAAGCACTCAAAGGTACTTGAACATGATAGTCGAAGTACAAACTACTCGGAAGCTTTGGTTATACTGGCCACTCACATGTTGTTGATGCGCCATCACCTCGGCCGGGCTTGAGGCCCGAGCCTCCGGGCTTTCAGGGCCGGGCTTGGGCTCGGGCCCGGGCTTGAAGGTTGGCTGAGCCCGAGCCCGCCAAAGCCCGGCCCGAATCCGGGCTGGGCCCGGGCAGCCCGGCCCGTCAGAGCACTAATTCACGCAGAAGCGCCGACGTTCTCCGACATTCTATGTGCCTCTCCGGCGGCTCTTTGGCCCTTATTGGCAGAGGCGGAGGCGGCTCTAGCCAACATCGACGAGCAGATCGAGGATCTACACGCTGGCCGAGGCTTCGTCCTCCGTCGCCTGGCGGCGCTCAAATATGCGTCCTCGCCCATCGGCCCACTCCGTGCAGAACTGCTCTCGGAGATCTTCTTACACGCCATCGAGCTCGATCGCAGCGCGACTGCCAGTGGCTGCTCGTCGTTCAAAACCATTGTGCAGCTCGCTTCCGTCTGCACCTATTGGCGGCAAGTGGCGCTCGGTAACGCTCGCTTATGGCAAGGGGAAATACGCCTAGAAGAGGGAAGTTTCGTCGACAGCGAAGCGGAGCTCGCCGGTCTGGTGCTCCGGCGCTCTTGGCCTTCTTCCGTATTCCTCGATCTCCGTCCTCTCCAGTCCAGTCGCGCGCGTTACATCGGCATCGCGCATCGCTGGCCGCGAGTGTTTATCGAAGCGTCTTTTGACTTCGATATTTCGTCGTGGCTCTCCAGCGGAGACGCTGCATCGGCTATCCATCGACTGCGAGCAGTGGTTTCTTACCAAGCAGAGGACATCTGGCCGCATCCGAACATGCGCACCATATTTCTCCAAGCGCCGAAGCTCTCTCGCGTCTCTCTTACCGCCGATGTCTTGAATCGAATCAGCATGCCTTGGTCCCGATTAGTATCCCTCAAAATCACACATCTCAAACGCTCCCCGCAGCTATTCAACATCCTCGCCGAATGCACTTCGCTTCGCTTCCTGGATCTCGCACTTGCGCAGTGGGTAGTGGCGCCGCGAGGAAACACGCTGAAGATCCTGCCCGCTCTAGAGGAGCTTAAACTCTACTTCTCCGGCAAGGGCATCACAACGACGCCTCTGTTCTCGACCTTCGCGTTTCCCGTGCTGCGAAGGCTGGAGCTGTACTTGAACCAGGAGAATCCGGCAGAACTCGGCTTGTCGTCAGGCTTTGCCGCGTTCCTGGGGCGTTCCCTGCAGCTAGTCGCGCTAGAGATCTGGCTCAGCGATATGACCGCGGCGGAGCTCAACGACGTGCTCTTCCATACTCCGTCGTTGGAATCACTGCACCTCTGCGGCTGCCAACGAAGCTTACAGGACGACCTCTTCGAGCGGCTCACGTACCACCCGATCGCCGGCGGGCGGTCGCCCGTCGTGCCTCGGCTCCAGTTTGTTCATTTCGAGGATACCGATGCCCAGTTCACTCCGCCGTCGGTCATGAAGATGGTCAACTCTCGGTGGTGGGCGGACGGCAGTGTGAGCTCCCCCGCGCAGCGCGGAGTCACTCGATTGAAGGAGTTCTTCATCTTTACTGGTACGCTGACGGATGTTCCGGAGTTCAGTGAGTGGGCGGAGGAGTTGTCTGAGCAGGGACTGGATATTGAAATCAATTAGCTGCTTCACCGTAAAAACTTGAGCATACTTGTACGATTTTTTCTGCTGTGAGTCAGTAGTAAGTATATCTCAAGAGGTTCCACCGCGCCGGAGCCGGGATTGAGAGTCTTGAAGGCCTCAACCCCGCCCCCTCTTTTCTTGACGTCCACCATAACGTCCGAAAACCCTTTCAGTTTCAGTAACGCGGCATGGGATGGAACAGAATTTGCCCGAGATGGCGAGGAAGAATGAGAAACAGGAAGAGAATGCAGAGAAAAGACAGTTGCACGAGATAGACAACAAAATGCATCGATAAATGGGGAGAAACGAGCAGCCCGAGGGATGCGTGGACACATGACTCGCCGTGAGGACCATAAAAGCCGTACGGCGGAGGAAGAGGTGCATTGAGGATAGTGTGAATGAGAAGAGGTAGCAAAGTGCCCATGGAAGTATAGCAAGTATCGTATTTGAACGTGACCACGTAGAGAAGAATGAAAGGTGCGGATAAGGAGATGAAGGACGGCGAGAGGAAAGCGAGTAAGCAAGCAACATCGAGGGAGGAGATGCACTACAGTAAACGTTTGGCAGGTAGGAAAGCGGAGAGGGCGTTGAAAAGGAAGTGTGAATGAGATGGAAGATGGAATAAAACGCAGCCCTATAGCACCTGAGCTGCGAAGCATCGCCGGCAGCGTTTTGCGTCCTTCGCCACCGACGCCGAGGTCGAAGGCGCCCTACGATACCGTCGACACACGCCAAGGAGTATCACGGTGCGGATACCATGTATCTGAGCCGGGCAGGACCGAGCAACACGATCCTGTTCCGGCTCGGGAACAACGTCGACGACGCGTACGAAACCCGTGTAGTCGGCGGAACGAGCAGCTGGCGCCTCTCTCGAGAAAACTGCCGCGCCGGACGTACGAGGCAGGGCGCGAGGGATAAGGAGGTTCGCGACGCAGCAGGCCTAAGCACCGACCCAGTCGGCAGACACAAAAACGGTGGGCGTCGGCGAATGTGCTCCGTCGGGACGATGACGGGGCTGCCTGCGCATGCGGATAAGTGTCGACGAGCGAGGCATCGAGGAGGTAGAAGGCCATTGCTGGGTTTCGCCGTTCGATGGCGACAAGTACCGATGAAAACGGCGACGCGTCGGCAAATGCGAGTCGCCGGAACGATGACGGAAAAGCTCGCGACGACGATGGCCCGCTGCTGATGCTGGTGCTGCAGGCGAGAAGCACGTCCGACGGAGTGCGCCACTGGCAGGCATAACGAGCCCCGACGCAGCAGGGCGAACAAGCGCGGATGAAAATGGTGACGCGGGGGCGAATGCGGACCGTCGGGACGACGAAGAGCGTGCATGCGAGAGTGGGCACATGCCGAGGGACGGGAGAGTGAAGTGGGAGGAGCACAGTGCTCGTTTTCGCCGATTCTGCGGGCACGCCTGCTACGTGGCATCGACGAGACCTCTTCTCGCACCCGGAGAGCGATACCGCGGTAACGCGGTAAGCCCCCGCACCCTACCCAGTCCACGCATTACGGCGATAGGGCCGCCAGTCGAGTATCCGGCCCACCGCGAGCGTTTGTAGCTCGAAATGCGTGGAGAGCGCAAAAGCGCTACCATCCAACGACGGCGAGGTTATCGGGGACGACGTCTGACGGAGAGACGCGCTAACATGTGCTTCCAGCGGGGTTGGAGTCTCGAGGCCGTGCATCCAGAGGCGGAGGCACGGTGTCGAGACGAAAATGGCGGCGTGTGACGCGTGACGTGACACGCGTTTGCGGAGGCTGAAGATGCGTCATCCGTCGACGGGAGGCGATGAGGGAGGTGTGTGGGCGTTGAAGGAGTAGGGAATGGTCCGTGCATGCGAGAGATACGATGCGACGGTGCACTGCCGTCGATAGCTTGACCCCGAGGCCAGCGTCGATGAAGCGGCAAAGACTTTGTCCGTCCGAGCCTGTAGCACTCGTTGGCGAGACGAATGCCTTCGCCGCTCGGCCATGCTATCCGTAGATACAGACAACGAAAAGCCGGAAGAAGGGGCATGCCAGGAAAGGCTAACGACACTGGGTGGATTTGGGGATGATTTGCGGGCGGCTCTACGTGCAATTCTGCCTAGCCAGTCAGTCAGCGAGTGGAAGTGCGAAGCGGATAGTACACGCACCGATGGAACGCCGTCATGGCGTAGCCGTCGAAGCAAGTCATAAGCCGCGCGCCGCCTCTCCCGTCTTCGTTGGCCCACAACCAGACCCGGCCGAGCGGATGCTACGGTGCTCGACATAGGAAAGGCGTGTGCGGCCGTCCGGCGTCTTTGGATTTGGCGCTTCTCAAGAAGCCTCGTGAGGTATATAGACTTCGCCTCACCCCACCCGAGCCAGACACATTCCCGACGATTCAAGTCGTGTCCGCGGTGGCAACGACAAGCGTGAGGCGGAGGCTGCTCCGACGCAACGGGGACGACCGTATGCAGCAGAGCGGAGGAAAGGTGCGTCCGTGGGGGATGGGAGCGGAAAGGGCTGGGGAGCGTGCGAGGCGCCAGCAGAACGACGGCGGATACCAGACGACTCTGCCCTGCCTGCTCGAGCAGCGTGGTGAGGGCCGTGGGTGCGCAGTTTGGGGCTTCTACGGCCTGCGCGACGGCGCTTGGTCCGGGATACGCGACGGCCAATCGAGGGGAAGGCGGGCTGGGAAGGAGGGCGCGCTGGCCTGGCCTGGGCTGGGTACGGTACTCCCGGAGCACGGGGCTCTCGCATGGCGTATCGCCGGGGCACACGCTCGACGCAGTGCGTTGGCACGGACGTCGCCAGGGAACTCCGTCGCAGACTGCAAGTCTGCTCAGCTCAGTACGTCGTAGCTTGCGAAAAAAGACAGCAGGCGCACCTCCGCCCTCCCGCCCATCCCTAGCCGACGGCTCCGTATCGTCCTTCGTCCCACCCAAGAGCTTCCGAGGCCGAATCCATAATGCGTGGGTGGAAGTCAGGACGAAGAGGTGGTGATTGTGACCTTCCCGTCTGCTCCTTGACGTCGACCTCCACGAGGTGCAAGCTGTATTGGGCATTCTACGCCTTCTCGCCTTGCGACAACTCGAAGAGGACCAGGACTCGATCGCCCAAACAACAGCGCAGCGCAGCGCAATCCTAGGAAAATCCCGGTCAAGCCGCCCAATCCACAGCAACGGAACTTCCGCCTCTCGTCTTGTTTTGCCTTGGTCGACGACTGGCTTGTGCGGCAAGTTTGACCAGCTGCTGAATCTTAGGCTGACGCTCAAAAGAAAGTATAGTCAGCCTCAGTCGACCTGCTCCACTTCACCCGTTATAGCGCATCCTTCTCTATTGCTTCTCAGGAGGCAGGACGCTTTCAAGTCTCGTTGCGGTCGAGGCTGTGAATCGATTGCACAGTCCGTGTTTTCCGGCCTTCAGCTCGAGTCACTTTCGCGCCTGCTGGATACTGAAACTGAATGTCGCCTGAGAACAAACTAGCAAGTTACGAAACCACCGCCTTATTATAAATCGGACTCGCTTTCCGGCCTTCTCTCGTGGCAACATGTCCCTACCCGTGTACGTCTATTCCCTGCGCACGCTCATTGACGTGCCCTCAACGCAACAGTGACCGTGGACGGCGCCAACTGCACAAGCGGGATGCTCGTGCCAGCATCCGGGTTCTGGCCCGCGCGGGCATCTCCACCGCCAAACTGGAGCAGGATTTCGGTGGTTCGCTGGCCACTATTCGCCGGATAATCCGCAATACATACGCGGAGATGGACAATGAGGAAGAGGACCTCGCCATCGCCTTGAAGAGTGGGTTGCCGGCGTTCAAAGCGCGCTGGAGCGAGATCGCCGCAGCGACGGTGCGTGGTGTTTCATCTGGCTCTTGCGAAACGTCTCAAAACGTCACCTGTAGCGCGCGCAAATCAAAAATGAGCCTGATGCCCAGGTGCGTGTTGACATGCATGGGAAGTGCTCCGGATAGCTGACTGGTTGCAGATTGCTCCTATCCGGCTTCTTCATCAGCGAGGCGGGGATGCGCCGCCGGTGCCTGACTTTCTCCTCCATTTTCTGGAGGGCATCGGCAGCCGCATGCGGCAGTTTTATGAACCACTCAAGGCGGCCGGGATGGACAAAGCGACACTCCATCATCTCGGCTCGGTCGACCACGATATGCTCGATGCGGCGCTACAAGAGCTGCAGAAAGCGAACACCGATCTCAAATTGACGGCGATCGACTGGGCGTTGTTCAAAGCTGCGGTGAAAAAACTGAAGCAGGTCATCCAGTTGGACTGATTTGTTGGTGTGGCGCTCAAAAAAAAATGTCGCTCTCTCAATGTTTTGATTACTGTTTTGAATGTCATGCTATCGTGCACTAGCTCTCCAATCAAGATGATGTGGTTTTGTGGAAGGACTCCGACTTCTGCAGGTGAACCAGAATTGGCAAGCCACAACTCACTCGTGAAAGTATTGATGTGCCCACGGAATCTCTATCGTCTCCGCCGAGAGCTCCTTGATACGAACGAGGAGCGCCGCGTCATCCAGATCTCCTTCATCGACCGTCGCCAACTCCCGAAGTCCATCGTACCAAGTAGTCTCCGCCACTCTCAGCGGGACCGGGACCCACTCCAATCCGCGCTCGACGTCCGTTGCGTTCCGGCGGTACGCCAGCCGGACGACATGAAGTTGCATCCGACCGCGACTCTGCGCGACGGCGCGAAACACGCCAGGGAATCTCTTCCGCAGGACGCTCTCCTGCGCTGCGACGGTGTTGCCGTCAGTGAGGACGCTGGTGGAAATGAAACATGGAGCGTGGGTGAAGTCGAAGTAGATGATGGGATAGCTGTTGGTCTTGTGTCCGAATACGCGGAGCCACTTGACGATGTAGTTACCGAGGTCGTCGATGTGCGCAGCGTAATATTTGTCGAGAAGAACGCGGATGAAGGAACGATCTTGCACCGACATGCCTACTGTGAACGCTGAGTTACGCTCATGCGGATAAGATCCACGCGCACCAGAATCTCCCGGAATCTGGAGTATGCGGAGCGCGGGGTTGCAAATGGAGCGGTGACCCGAAGACCACCCTTTCCGTTGACACTCTTTTGAGCAGTAAAATGCAGCCTTGCACCCTCCGCAGCGCTTGAACAGAGCTTTTTCGCCCATGGCGAAGCACTGACCATCGATCAGGTACAAGATAAAAACGAGTGAAGAAGAGACAGACACACCACATCACACGCTCGACTCCAAACCATACTTCGGTTGCGCAACACCGTCACCATTTGTTCCCGGCCATCCACCGCATTCATCAGCCGTTCCCACTTCTGGCGGAGTCCATCGTCGGGCAGATACTGGGCGAGATCCAGAGCGCCGTCTGCGATTTGAGATCGGAGAGATTGGACAGCGGGGACAAGCTTTGCGAGGGAAGCGCGTCGCGTCGCGATCAACGGCAGCGCGCGTTCGATTATGAAGTGAAGATCAGTCAAAGGAAATCCCTCCTTCACTTCATGTGCATTCAGGAGCCGTGCGTACGAGAGGAATAACTCCAGCTCATTGCTAAGCCCGGCCGAGAAGAAGTCCTGGGCGCATCGGTGGAGATACGAAGAGTCGAAGGCTGTCACCAGCGAGTTGACGAGCACGGTGGCCACATTCGCAAACTCTTCTGGGACGGTTGCGAGCGTTTGCATTTGACAGATCGAGTGAAGCACAGCAATAACGCGGTTGATCATCCCGGCCTCGAGAAAGGCGAAGATGGACTCGGGATGGTTGATTCCAATCGCCAGGAATGCAAGCACCAAGGTGATGTACCGCAGCCGCTCGGAGGACAGTGGAGCCGAGAAGGGAGGAGCAAAGACAGACCGGGCGAAGGTTGCCCAGCTGCCACCAGTGCCCTCTACCAATGACCAGATATCCCCGCGAAGCAGCGCCAAGTTGGTTGACTGAATCCACTGGAATAAAGTCCCGAGAGCGTCGATGTCTTGCTGGTAGGTGAGATCGAATGTGGAACGATGGATGAGGACACTCCAGGCCGCGCCGACAAAGACCAAAAGGCGAGGACTGTCAACGAGAACAGCGGCGTACTCGGGGTTTGGCACTGCGGTGGCGAAAATGCCCACTGCGAGCCGGTAGTCCTCCAGTCGCTGAGTGTCGCTGGTGATGACGTGCGCCGAGAACTCTTGTAGAAACGAGATCCACGCCCATGCGCGATGCCAGAAGGCCTGGAAGGCAGCGGATTCGATGGCCGATTCCACGCAGAGCGGCGGAAGAAGGCGCAGCGAGTGGCGCACAAGCGTTAGCGCGGGTGCTATCTCGACGTCGTAGTCGATCTCGACGCTGTTGGCGAGGGTATACCGCAGTGTATCCAGACCATCGGTGTTCAAGCAGGCGTAGATGACGGGAACTGAGTAGCGCATCGCGGCACCATCTCTCGTTGCGTTGAGGAAGGCAAAAAGCTTGAGGAGTGCTGGAAGCGAGCCGGAAGCGGCGGCAAGAGCGGCTTTCTACGTCTCGCAATTAGTAAAGTCACTGATTTCGTCCTCACGAAGCTTACTCGAGGGTTTTCCGGCAGCTTGCGCACGTTTCCGAGCTGCAGCGATGGGTGGAGCATGACAGCGAGAGGCAGAAGTTCCGAGCCTGGGAAAAGTCCCACGCGCGCTCTTGGCTTCCGACCACGACCACCAGGCTCCAGGCAGCGCCGGCTTTCCCATGCGAAACCCACCACCGCTCGCCGTAGCCACGGTCAACGCAGCTCCGCTGAGGAGATCCGGAAGAGGGCTCGGTTAAGTAGTCCGTCTGGGAAGGGCACAGGGAAGGGCGAAGGGATGTCCGGAGAGGAAGAGGGGTCCAGCGAGTTCGCTGCAGAAACACCGTCGAGCGCCCGTATGAGGGCCAGCGGCGTACATGCCAGCAGCCGAAGAGGTCGACTAGTGGGATATGGGCTTCCGGTGCGTCGCCAGGTCCCTCATATCCAGTTCTCCAATGACACGCCGTCGTAGAAGCGGTGGTCGTCCTCCCCCTCATTCCATGACTGCCGCCGCACTGCGCGCTCAAGCTTCGCGCTGGCGCGCCGCGTCAAGGGCGTGGAGAACACTTCGCCCCGTCGCGCTGTTTGTCGCAAGCCGGCCCTGGCTAGGCAACCGAAGCTTTGCGAAAGACTGCTCTGGCGCCGAAAGTGGATCTGGAGCTCGAGCATGGGGGACCACGGCCACGGTGGCAGGAAACTGCTCGCTGTTTATACCAGGAGCAACACGCTCTCCGTTGCATCGGCGCATCCGCCTTTGCCAGCGTGAACGCGCGTAGTCGGCGGGCGGGTAAACCCTCCAAGTGCGTTGCGACTAGTCTGTTCCGCTGTTTCCTCGCTGACTCTCGCTGCAGATACCCAGTATCGCGTCGCCCATTGCCTTGCCCCACTCCCTCCGCTTCTCCATCCGGATTCTCGGTGCTTTCATCCTTTCCCGCTCGCTTTTGTGGGGAAACCGTCCTCGGTGCGTCGCGTGTAGTGGGATTGGAGTTCTTGCTGAAGTTGTACACTAGCTGTGTGGCCTTGCTCGAGTGGTCATGACCTGACCTCGACGACGGGCCGCCAGAGAGAGAGGTGTAGCTTCGGTGCGCTATCGCTCATCTCTCCATCCTTTTTGTTGCTCATCCGTTCATGTTTCAGTTCCTTGGCAGGTTGCGTTTGGGTTACCCGGGTGCGGAGGGTGTAGGGCGAGGCAGCCGAGAGGAACGCTTTCTCTCGAACTCGAGCGCTTGAGAGATACGAAGTCTCGATGCCGATTCTCTGAAGAGCTCAGGTCAGGACCGAGGCGCATAAGAATCGGCGTCGTCGGCGCTGTATAAGTCCTTCCACACAATTTTGTTCCTCCGCTGCGGAATCCTCGTTTCAATGAGCTTTCTGTTTCTACGGATACAACATCGTTTCACCTGAAGTTACGCCGCCGACTGGATCGTCTGCTTCAAGACCTGAGTGCACGTATGGAGGACTACTAGTATTCGTTCGTCATGCTTGAGGCCGGTCGACCCGGACCAAGGACAATTTCGGCAAATCCACCTTGCGAGAATATTTTTCAGACATTTTTCGTTGAGGGACGGCTTCCACTGCTCCGCCACACAAGACGGGACCTTCAGAATATTAACAGCCGCGCATCTGCCAGTCGGCCCGAGTCCGGCTCCCATCCATGGAGTTTTGACTCGAGTGAGGGCAGCGTCAAGACGGCGGCCGAACTGTGGAAGAGCGCCTATGATAGCGTTCGCTTCCGACGCCTTCTACAGTTCCTCTATAAAGAAACGAGGCGAGACCACCTTTTATTTATTTATTTAGTTAGTGCTTATACCGGCCGTCGAGCTTCAGGAATTCGAGCTCTTGCGTGTCGTTGGGAGGATTTTGGGGCCCTGCTGCTTCAAATCCACATCGGCGTTGAGACGAGTCGATCCTCGGTCGAGCCCGGGGAGGACTCCTGGCCAACTTGCTGAAGATATCATTTTATATGCGGTGCTTTGAATTTGTCGAGCGGTTGCTGAAAATTGAGGCCTCGGCACCTGTAGACGTCGAATAGTCTTGCAGAGCCCACATGCGAAGAGCGCAAGCGAGGGCGAGGGAACTTGAAAGTGCAATGTTGGTAATTGTTTTCGGGGCGCTTGCCACGAGCATAAACCTTGATTCAGTTTAAATTATGACTAATGGAGAGAGAACCTAGCGAGAAAGAGCA
The DNA here is from genome assembly GCA_014461115.1 of Mycena chlorophos. Taxonomy (NCBI): domain Eukaryota; kingdom Fungi; phylum Basidiomycota; class Agaricomycetes; order Agaricales; family Mycenaceae; genus Mycena; species Mycena chlorophos. Next base: position 891,770 of record JACAZE010000020.1, read on the forward strand.
AGACCTTATCGTGCGCGAGCCTGAGGATGGCTCTCATGCGACCCGCAATGTAAGCGACAAAAACCGTTTACAGCGAAGGGGCGGATGAGCCAGTAGCCCATACTGTGCCCACGAAGGTACAGTAGAGTGACAAAGAAGAAACATACAGCTTGGGAATGAGTGGCTGAGAGATACCGTAGCTAGACAGGATAGCTGCGGCGAGGAGGCGAGGAGGCAACGTTAATGGAGAGATATACCACGACAGAGGACGGCTCGGGTAGGTACGGTATGTAAAGAGGCAGAGGGTGCAGTGGAAGGGAAATGTGGATGAGACTCATGAGAGAGGACGTTAAAAAAGACCGTAGAGCGTCATCGCAACTGTCGCGCTGCGTACCTTTCCTCGCCCTTCGACGCAGCTCCGAGCGAACCAGCGCGTTCAACAACACCGGCGATACGCGGCCACGACCCCATCTCAGCCCGCACACGTTACGTTTGTGCCTGGGAGGGCCGAAGAACACGATCCTGTCCCAGACCGGGAACAACGTCGACGACGAAGCTCGTATAGTCGGCGGAAGGAGTAGACGGCGCTGCTATCGAGAACGTTGTTTCGCGGAAGATGCGAGGAAGTGCGCGAGGCTCAAACGTGCATCGCGACACAGCAGCGCTACCAGCACCAAAGCAGTCCGCAAACGCGAAAACGGCGGGGCGTCGGCTGATGGGCGCCGCTGGAGTGATAACTGGGATGCATGCTCAGGCGTAGACACGCAGAAGAGCGGAATATCGACGAGGGAGGGGATGTTGCGGGTCGGCGGCGTTCTTGCGGGAACGCATGCTACGTGGCGTCGACGAGGCCTCTCCGAGGGCACCAACAGCGATATCGGGGTGACGCGGGAGCGACCTGCACCATAGGCAGTGCATGTATGACAGCGGCAGAGTCGCCGGGCGAGTATCCGGCCCACCGTGGTCGTTTGCAGCGCCAAACGCACGAAAAGCGGGAAAGCGCTACCGTCCAACGACGACGAGGCTATCTGGAACGACGTCTGACGGAGCGACGCGTTTACATGTGCTTCCAACGGGGTTGGAGTTTCAAGGCCATGCGGCGAGAGGCTGAGGCACGGTGTCGAGACGAAAATCGCGGCGTGTGATGCGTGACGTGACACGATTTTGCAGAGGCGGAGGATGCGTCGTCCGTCGACGGGAGGCGATGAGGGAGGTGTGCGGGCGATGGAGGGAGTGGTGGAGGTGGTCGGTGCATGTGAACGACGCGACCCAGTTCCACGCATAGGTCAGGAAGGGTCGATTCGCCCGCAAAATGGTCATTCGTGCATCGTCGACGACGGGTTCGTCGGCGAAGCAATCCCCACGCAGCTCGACTAGGCCTATAGGCTATCCGCAGCTGCGTCCAAGGACGCGCTCGAAGAAGACCGACATGCCGCCGCCCCAGCGCTCGGAATGGCCAACGGCAGAGTGGGTGGGATTGGGATGTGGTGGAGTCATGCGTGTATTCTAGGGAGGACGGTTAGCGAGAGCCATCGGGAAACGAGTAGGGCACGCACGGATGGAGTCCAAGTCGTAGCCGCCGAAGGCTTTCGTACCCATATGCCGCGTATTCCACCTCGTTGGCACGCTCGCGTCGCCCCAGACCTGGCTCGCGCGAAGCTACGGTGCTCGATGGTGAGACGGGACGTACGGCCCTCCGTCGTCGTCGTGGTTGACGGTGCGCCGGGAGGATTGATTTGCGCGACCGGAGCCTTGGGAAACCCCGACAATGTCGAGGGTGTGGGGGTCCGTGAGTGCATGCGTGGATCGCGGCATACGCGGTGGTTGACGACGGGGATAAGCGAAGTCGGGGCCGACGACGGTAGATGTGGGATGCGCAGGACGGGCATGGTGTCCATGCAGCCGGATGAGCTGGCAGGGAGAACAGCGTGGTCCGGCCGCAAGCGGGCATGGAGCATGCTGGACGGGGCAGCCGCAACGTCTCGTTGGAGGGGATGGCGTCGAGGAGAGGAAATCGAGGGGGCGGGGGACAGCGAGGTGGGGATAACGACGATTGAGGTCGTTCACGGTCTGCGGGGACTCCAAGCCCGACGGCGCTCGCATCTGGCCAATGCAGCGTCCATGGTGGTGAGGGAGGAGGGCGGGAAACAGCTGTACGGCGCGCTGGGTGTGGCCTCGCACGAGGGAGCCCTACGTGTGAGCCGTCGTGAGCGGGACTAGTGAAATTGCGCTGTCAGCACGAAGAAGATATGCAGAGCTACTATTGCGTACCGGAGATACAGCTGGAGGTGAGCCGGCGACCGCTGCTAGTGCCCCGTATCGTCCTTCTCCAGAATCGCTTGCAGAGGCGCGATAAAGAGGACGCGGCTCGTGCCTTGGGGGTTACTGTCGTTGTTGTGGCATAGCGGAGGACGGGCTAAGGCTGCCCGCAGAGCTGCTGAGGGAGCAGACGGAGCAACTGCGCGACAGCATGGTCGTCGAGAGCAGAAGAGTAACCCATTGATAGTCGTCAGAAGGCTCGTCACCGGCGCTGGCGCTTGCTTCTGGCCACGATCTTGGCTCGACGCTGGAGACGACGGCTCTACGATGACGAGTATACGACTCCGGACACCATAGCGCCGTCGTCGGCCGCATTGTTTCTTCTTCGGAAAGGCCCTGGGCCTGCGACGCTGCTTTCCCGCCCCACCTTCTCGGGTGCCCCTTCCAAGCATTCAACCTGCCGCGCACGGCGTAGTTCGTTGTCGTAACTGCGGGTATGGCTACTGCCTAAATCGGACGACGCCTGGGATCGCCTCTTTAGCGTGTGTCGTCGCACTCCACGACTTCCCGGTTCTGACTAGCCTACGAAGCACGATTGCCAGTGTGGCGTTCCTGCACATTTATTGGGCTCAGCTCATCCAAGCCAGCGCTCCGATTTTGCACCCGACGAAGAGGCCTTGCCAGCCCGATATTGAAATTTTCAATTAAGTACCTACACGCCGGCGCTACGCCGCTGATACAGACCTCATGGTCGCCACTGGCACAAGGGGTGGGGCCTTTTGTCAAACGCCGTAACGTGAGTGTCGCCTTTCCCGCATATATACCTACACCAGCTCTTCCCGCCCATTGTCGCCCCTCGACATTCTCTCCTCACACCATGGCTCGAACAAAAATGGTTCCGAGAGTGAGCTGGAAGTGAGTGCCGGCGTTGCGCACTTCGTTACTCCGCGACATTCTGAGCACACTATAGATCGCCACAGAAGCGCAAACTCCGTGCTAGCATTCGCCTGTTGCACGAGGGTGGACTCAACCAGAGAGAGCTCGCAGGCCATTTCAATATGAGCCAGAGTTTGGTTAGCAAGATTGTTCACAATCTCTACGTCGACAGGGACGACGTCGACAACGATCGCGAGATTGCACTCAAGGCCCCTCGCATTCCCGTCTTCGACCAGTTGTGGAAAGGCGAGGTACGTGATTGTCGATCGAGGTCCAACTCGGAGCACTGAACGGATGCGCGAGGGCTCGGGCTCCATGATGGACGTCAAGAAAGAAGAGGAGACTGAGGTTAGATCTGGGCTTTCATGTTCTCAATTGCTAATGTTAAATATATGAGTAGCTGCCGCCTCGACATCGGCGCAAGACACAACGCGCCGAGTACATGCAGACTCAGGTGAGATGTTTTGCATGAGATACGGCCGTGTTGCTTATGTTGAGCGTTCGCAGCAGCGGCCCTTGAGGCACCCGCGTACCGAGGAAACCGCAGAGAAGGCCGGGAACGGGAAGGGAAAGAACCCCGTCCGAAGGATGCACACGAATAGTCAAGAGGAGAGACGCGCCGTCAGCATCCACGATCAGGTCAGTGTGATTCTCCTTATTCCGGCGCATTCGTTTCTTATTGGTATAACCAGCAGCCAGCGATCGACGCGGTTATCAGAATCCCTCGCCGCGCCGACTTCCTCCGTGATTTTCTGCAGCGTCTTCCAGAGCATAACACCTTGCGTACAGCGTATGAGAAGCTCAAGGACATGGGAATGGTGCGAGAAGATTTCGAGCACCTGCTCAAGATCGACCCCGAGCGGCGCAAGGAGTTTCTCGAAAACATGGGGGGAACACTGGGAAAAAAATCACGACAGCTGACTGGCTCTGGGTGAAGATCGAGATTTTGCAGTTGCTGAAACAAGTTGTCGTGGTCGACTGAAATACTGTGCTTGCGGCCAAACTGTATTATGTGGACGAGCATTCATTCGCGTTAGCTGGGGCTTGTGAGCAACGAGAGCACAAGAAGAATGGCATCGCAGACGTACCTCGCGCCTCCCGTTACTCAGACCTCTCGCACAGGTATGCCGAGGAACTTTTCCGCGTCGTCAAGCTGACTACAGACGAGTCCCGCTGACGCTATCGTCATATTTCTGGATACCATTACAGCACGGATGGGCTACCGTCAGTCCCAATCCTTGTCATCGTCCACGGAGGAAGAGATCGTAATGGTCTGAGAACGGCAGCGGACGCTGTTCGGTGTTGACAAGCACAGCTAGGGCTCCAACCATTTCCGTTTGCAAATATTTGCAAACGGTAATAAACGTTTAAATACCCTTTTTGTTTACGCTAGGCCAAAAACATAAACAAATAGAAATAAATGGTTCAAATGGTTTCCCTCCTCTAAGGCCTATTCTGCAGCTAGACTGAGTGGATCTCCGACCAATGCTCACCTATACAATATACGTGCACTCTCCACCAAGCTTCACTGGTGGCATTAGAGCCATCACACATAGAATTGCGCTCAATCAGCCATCAATGAGGATCCATTTGTGAATTATCAAGTGTCATTTTGGTAGTTGAAGCTGGTTGGCTCTTTCCTGTACGAGCCTGGAGTCAAAATATAGGTTTGCTAACTTCAGATGATCATCTACAGCCCATAGTTTCCGTATTGACAATTATACTACTATTGATGTGTTTTGATCCTCCATCCAATTGTGATCAGAGGAAACCGTCTATAAATCGTTTTAAACGGTTTTTAAACGTTTATTTAATTATTTTCGTTTAATTTACAATGGGCATAAACGAAAAACAAATGATTGGAGCCCCAAGCACAGCTAGTAGGCCAAGAGTGTGAGCTGGTCGTTGCCGTCGTCACAGAGCGCAGGTAAGGATTCCGAGTCGAGAACGAGACCAGAGGCTTCGGAGAAGCAGGATTCAGACCGCGGCCAAGAGCGCGTGTAGCGCGAGATGACGGTCGAAGACAAGAGAGAAAGCGTGACGTCAGCTGACAGGCTGGCAACGCGCTTGCCTCTCTTCCTCACCGTCCAGCCAGCCGGC
>JACAZE010000021.1:600000-780000 GCA_014461115.1 Mycena chlorophos
CCCAAAAGTGAGTGTTGGATCTACGTTGCAGGCCCGCGCGTTGATCCCCCGGCCGAAAGAGATGGAGAAGATGGAGAAGTCGAATTAAAATTGGGGTCTGGGACTGAAGGGGAGTATACCATCCGTCGCCATTCACAATATCGCCTGGCGGTGCGCATAATCTGTTGAATCTTTGAGTCTAAAACACTGACGCGGATTCGACCCAGCTGTTCCGGAAGGATACCCCAAAGGGCGACCCACTCGCACACTGGCAACCCCCGATCCCTCCACCCTTCGACAAAGCAACACCAATTACACTCGCCATTTCCCCCGAGATGGTGCAGCATGAGGTTCAGATCATCCTTGCCTTCACAATCGAGGAACGGAAGCTCCGCTTCGAGGAGCAGAGCGGGAATGTGGGGAGCGCGTACGAGACGGTACCGCGGGGTGCGGTGTTGATGGGGACCGGAGGGATGACGGGCTGAACGGGATTCTTAGATAGATTCATGTGCATGAAGTACGGTTACTTAACTGCGCATGCTCTGTGAAACAGGCACCAGACCACTCGCGCCTTGCGCCTTGTCGAGAAGCCACGCCCGCAAACAGTCTTGCTCGACGGCCTGGGGTCATACCATGACGACCAGATCGTCATTTGAAGTCAGCAGTGAACTTCGAAAGCGCCGAACCCACGACTCAGAATTTTCTTTCCATAGAGAAAGAGTAGTGGAGCAAGGCCGACGGGAGATAGATAGAGCAACCGTAGAGACCAGTTTTGAGATGGATGGATGGAGGACATGACGGTAAATCCAGAGGTAGCGAGCGCGCGCCAACTCATGATGAGCGCAGGAAGCAGGAGGGTGAGTCATACATGAGTCATCGTCGGATCGTAGCAACAAAGTCGGGCCGGAGATTGGCAACGTCCATCAAGAAAATTTGCCTCTTGACAGACGCCGTCATGCACCCTTGCCTCGGTATTCCCGAAATCGCACTGCACATCGTGCAGGACGCTGCCGAGGGTTATTGGTCGCCAGAGACTTGTCGCCGTCTCGCGCGGTTGGCGCGAACCTGTCGGGCGTTCTCGGAACCGGCGCTGGACGCGTTATGGCGAAGACCTGGCTCCGAGGCGCTCCTCCGCCTTGTCCACACGTTCCCATCCGGACTTCTCCGCATCACCACACCCAGCGAATACGGAAAACCATATCAAGTGGTATGAGCCCAAGTCCCATCCCACTTGCCGATCGAGCTTACCCTCATGCTGAGGTTGTCGTACGATCCTTGCGAGAAACCGACTGGGAGAGACCGCAGTTCTACGCGCGGCGAGTCCGTGAGCTGAACATCGACGGCTATTTCTCGCTGCAACGCTTCAAAGAGCTTGTGCTGTTTCTCACCGCGTACACGCCCACGGAGATTCTCTTTCCACGGCTGCGCTCGTTGACGTGGCGAGCATGCGACAGCAATGCTCTGCGCTTCTTCCTCGCCTCAAGTCTCAACTCGCTGGTCTTTGATGGTCCCGCTGCACAGACACTCAGCCTCCTTCCAATCGTCCAAAGCCGAAACCTCGATCTTCAGACAATCGAACTAAATCTCTCATCCTCGATGGTGGGGGACCAACGCGATATCGGCGCAATCTCGCGCTACGTTCGCAGCTTCAATAGACTCGTCTCTGTCGCCGTTCCATATCTAGACGCCCCGGCAATGCGGCACATTCGCAGCCTTCCCACTCTGGAACACCTCGAGTTCGAGGGAATTGATCCCGGACCGCAGGATGCGTCCGAGTCGCCGACGTTCTTGTCTTTGAAATCTCTCAACAACTACAACTCGGACGTCACCGCCCTCAAGCGTCTGCTGCCCCTCTTCTCCAATTCTCCGCTGGAAGGTCTCTTCATCGACCCATGGAAAGGCGCAACGACGACGAGCAAGCTCACGGAGCTCTTTGCTTCGCTGGAGGTCCTCTCCTCCGCGACACCCTCCCTCGACCGATTCAGCCTGCACACCAACCGCTTCATGGACGCTGGGTCATCCTGGACCTTGAAACGCGCAGCTGTCCTGCACCTCCGGCAGTTCACCAGCCTGACGAGCATCATGCTGAGCTCGGCCAGCACCTTCGACTTTGGCGACGACACGATCGCGGATCTCCTCGACGCGTGTCCTCGCATGATGCGTCTGCATCTCACGCAGCCCGAAGAGTCGGACACGGAATTCACGGCGTCGGTTTTGGTCGGCATCGCAATCCGTGCGCCGTTACTCTGGAGTCTCTCGATTACGATCGATGCCTCCGATCCGCCGGCGCCCTCGGCGTACACGAGAGGAGCAGACGGCAAGCGTATCATCCAGACCAAACTCATCGAGCTGCTCGTGGGGTATTCGACGCTAGAAGAGGACAGCGTGTTCCCGCTAGCGCGTTTGCTTTCGAGCATCTTTCCTGCGTTGGAAGATATCAGTGGGGAGTATCTTCCGCTCGAGGTGCGGGAGGAGGAGAACCAGACGGACCCAGATGCGATAGAGCAGGATGTTTGGTACCAGCGGTGGAAACGCGTCAGCGATTTGCACCCGGATTTGGTGGAGATTCGGCGGGAGGAGCAAGGTTTCTAGCAAATGTGACTCTGTACATCAACGATACGCCATGACCTCAAAGTTACGAGGGTTTCTGGCTGATGTGTAAGGCTCTCTATCGCAAAGACTGCACGGGAAAAGCTTGTTGCTCGCGACAACACATACTAAGGTTACCTGTTCGTCCTTCAGTTATGTCCCACTCTCGGAGAAGTTTGCAAGGAAAGACTCAGCACACTTTGTCACCGTTCGCAAGCCACCGCTGAGACACGAAGGATGTATCTACAGCACAGGCCGCTGAGGGTTACAGCTTCGGCTTCTTAATCGAATGTCCCGCCTTCCTCCACCCGTCCTCAATTTGCACCAGCTCATCCACGGTCTGCAAGAACGTCTCCTCCTTCGTATAGAAATCCGACTTGCGCAGACCCAGAACCTTCTCCACCCTGTCCCAATCCAACGGCAATAAATCGACCTTCGTCGGCGTCGGCACCTTCGTAAGACGGTCCTTCAGCGCAGGCCGCTTCTCCGCGAGGAATGCGAGCAGCTGCGCGAGACTCCACCCGTGGGGTGAGGACAGGATAACGCGCTTTCGGCCGCCGACGTCCTTTGCCGGCGGGCTCTCCAGCGCGCGGACATGCGCCTTGGCCACGTCCCGCACGTCGATGTACGTCGTGCCCACGGGCGGGAACACGCCGTTGGGGAAGAGCAAGTTGTACACGATGTAGTTCGTGGAGAAGGTGCTCATCGTGGGGACGGGCGGGATGGGGAAGTTCTTGGCTAACGGGCCGAAGAAGAACGTCGGGTTGAGCGTCGTGACGTCGACGTGGGGGTGTTTGTCGGCCCAGGCCCAGAGCGCTTGCTCGGCAAGCTTTTTGGAGACGGCGTACACTGCCAAGGGGCTCTTGCTCCCGATGGCCATTTCCTTCGTCACCGGCATCCAGTCTAATACGGCGAATAAGTTACGCGGCTAGGGAGGAGCGACTGCGACACACCTTTATCGGTATAGCTTGCTCCTGGTGTGGCTGGCAGCATTCCGACACTCGCAATCGAGCTGGTCACCACGAATCTTTTCACACCCGCTTTCTCTGCCTGCACCAGCACATTGAGGGTTGCGTCCACCGCAATCTGTCGTGTGTTAGCTTCTGTTACTCGCAGAAGGATTAACGCACCTTCAGCTGGTCCTCAAAACTAATCTTCCCCGGCATCGGCGTCGCCAGATGCAGGACCGCATCCACTCCCTTGACCGCGTCAGGGAACTGGTCGCTCGCCAGGTCGGCGATCTTGACGACGTGGAATTGGGATCCATAGCTCGCATAGGAGGCTTGCAGAGCATCGGCCTTCGCGCCGCGCGCAGTTCTGCGGCCTCTGAGTTGGGTCCCAAGAGAGAGAAGACGACACGCACGCTCGAACGCGATATCCTCTCTCTAACAACTGCTGGACGACATGCGCTCCGAGGAAGCCAGACGCGCCGGTGACCTGAACCGCGGTGAGTTAGCGCGTTTGCGCGTCCATGGGCGGCACCGTACGAAGACGAGGTCGCTGGGCATGAGATGATGAGAGTCTCCGACAAGCGTCGGGATGACATGTCACCGAACGCCGAAGCTGACGTGATTCTGATCGCGGCGAGCGCGATCTTAGTCCGCTCAGCAACGCTCAGCAACGGAAAAGTAGTGTCTCTTACTTTCTTCGCATCTTGGCGCTATCCCGAAGCCGTACTTACTCTGCTGTTTGTGATCAACGCGAGCTCCTGTTGAGGTCCGACTGAAGCCGTTTCCAGCGTTTTAAACCCGTTTAACGCCGATTTCCGAGTCCTGTCCGAATAGCCGAAGCCGGGCCGAACTGAAGTTACTGAACCGAACTCCACGGTTCGGTTCGGGAGTAGGAAATTAAGATGAAGGGAAGCAGGATGCTCAAGTAAAAGTCCAGTATTCGAAGTGTATACGGAAAGGTCTAGAATCAGCAATTAAATAAATTCAATTCGATATGATTCAGCGATATTCCCTCAGACTTCGTTCCCAGAAGCGAACTCGTATTTAAACTAGTGGCGCCATGGCTGCTGGCTTGCTGGACCTCTCGTCATGTACACACTCCTCGTCCTCTGCGTCTTCGCCTCAACGATTTCTGCGTTGGTAGCCGCGGCTGTCATATCATATCCCCCCAAGTCCTCCTGCGTAAGTCGAATTATCACCAGATGTGTGTCCCTGACGAGCCCATGTCTTAGGTGACGTACAGATCTCAGAACGTACATGCATGCCCACAAGGCTACCGTTTGTGCGGGCCAATTGTCACGGGGGAGTTGGTTTGCTGTCCGGTACGCTCCGAAGCCAACGAGCGCTTCACTGTTGATATTGACGCTCAGGATCCTGGAATATGCCCGCTTTAGAACTTTATCTCTCGATGCTATTCAATGCAGTGTCAGAAGCGCCCAGGGCGTCTATTTCTCGGGAGCGCGAGACTTTCGATCCTATGCAGGGATCCACAAAAGATAGGCGCTCGACCGGTCATGTTTAAACACCCGCAGTAACCACTGCATTTCAAAATCCACCACCGCCAGCAACTACGCACTACAAACCGCCATAAGCCACCTTCCCATCAATCACCGTCGCCAATACTTTCGTCCCCAGAATCTTCTCCGCCGGAACCTGCATAATATCCCTAGAAAGCACCACAAAGTCCGCAATCTTGCCAGCCTCAAGCGAGCCGAGTTCCGAATCCGTGAACGAGGCGTAGGCCGGGTCGATGGTCATTCCGCGGAGCGCTTCGGTGCGCGTGAGACGCTCTGAGGGGAACCTGAAGGATACCGAGGCCAGTCAGCTGGGGAGAAAGTAAAATGAACCGAATTCGGGCGGACCATCCTCCGGGCCCGTGAGGCGACTCTCCGTCGAACGAGACGCGTGTGATCGCGGCGTAGAATCCCCCGAGCGGGTTCATCGTCTCGACCGGGAAATCTGAGCCGAGGGTCAGACGCGCACCGGCGTCAATAATTGAGCGGAATGCGTAGAGGCCTTTGACGCGTTCAGGTCCCTGTTCAAGTCAGAAATCCGAAGTTATATTCAACGACCATGAAAAACTTACAAGGCGGTCTTGCGCATACCACATATCGCTGATTCTGGGGATTGATGAGGAAAAAATGTCTCATTGCCTGGGCCAGACTTACGCATGGGTTGGCTGAACGCTCGCAATAACTGGGATGCAATTAAATCAGCACACACAGATTCTCAACCAGATAAAACCCGCCCACCTCCGAGCCGCCCGAGTCGCTTCATATCGTCCTTGGTCATCAGCTGCGCATGTTCCAGGCGCGGTCGCAACACCGCAGGATCGACACCCGTCGTGCGGAGCGACTCTTCAAACGCGTCGAGAACGATTCCGTTGGCTCGGTCGCCGATGGCGTGGACGTTGACTTGCCAGCCGTCGCGAAGGAATCGCGGGATAAATTCGAAGAGGATCGATTCGTCGAGTCTCATGAAGCCGTTCGTGCTTGGGTTGTCCGCGTATGGTTCGTAGAGCTGGAGTATTCGTTGAGTTATTACACCTGCTGAAAGGCGAAAATGCAAGAGGCATACCGCCGAGCCGCCAGTTCTGAGAGCGCCATCCGCGAAAATCTTGACACTGCGCGACGTGAGCCGTCCATTCGCTTCTCCAATGAAGGGCTGGGTGGTGTTGCCCCAATACGGCGCAGTCTCGTCAAAGAAGCGCATTCCGTATATGCGAATCTGTTGTTTTCGTATCAGTATCCGGCGAAAACAGCCCCGGTATACGTACGGGAAGGTCACCACGCTCTGCCTGACGAAGGAAAAAAGCCAAGGAAGCGGGATCCAGGCCGGCATCGTGCACCGAAGTGAGACCATACGCGAGCGCGTCGTTCATCGCGACATTGAACCGCCCAATGAGGTCGTCTTCCGTCAGCTCCGGGGCGAGTAGAAGTTCTTGAGCATTGTCGAGCAGAACACCTTTCGACAAGTCAGCTGGAGGAATAGCTCAAGGAGATGCACCAACCACTGGGTTGGCCCTTGTCGTCGGTGAGAATAACGCCACCATCCACCACGAGGTCTTCTGGAAATTGCGCGGTGCTGAGTTCCAATGCTCGCGAAGATACCCAGAGAGCGTGGCAGTCTTTCGATTGGAGGACCACTGGCCGCCCGCGGATGATCGGGTCTGCGTCTAGATGGCGCTGCGAAACGGGGGAAGCAGATAAGCAAGGAGCGCTAGGTCAGGAGGACAGATAAACGGATGCAAAACGTGTTTTTAGGCGCTTATTCGAAGTTGAACTGAGAGCTCATGTCCAGATGGAGAAGAGCGCGAGAATGAAAAGAAGCTTTAGAAGTTGCGGGAAGCGGCGATCTGCCATTCAAGAGGCACCAGTGCAACGAGGCCAACGGTGGTCCGAAAGCGGGGGTTGAAATGGGGGCGGAATAGTCTGTTTGACAGAACGATTGAGCGAGAACAAACGTACCGCCGTCGGCCAGCTAGCGCCTGGCCACCTGGTGTGATCCCAGCCGCCGCCGCGAACGAACGCCTCGGTGTTGTTGAGCACGGAGGGTGTTTTGAGGATATATTCGCGGACGCGTGCCACGGTATCTGTGCCACAGGAAGTGATTGTTAGCGGAAAGGGCGGGATCCAATCAGAGATATGAAATCGATTTAAATGGACGAACCATCGATGGACGAAGTCCCTTCGAGAGGCAACTGTCTGCTCGCACCATACTCGAGTATGTGCCCATGCGAATCTACAGGAGATCAGGAACAAATTCTTGAACACGAGGACGAGACAGAAATCACCGCTGAGGCCCGGCAGCACAATAGCTCCGGGCGGAACGCGGATAATTGGCAGACCCGGGACTTGGCGGGTCGCATCTGGCGTACTTTCTGAGTTTCCGCATCAGAGCGACAAGAGGGGCCTCACCCAGGCTCCCGACATGGAGAATTCGAGAGTTGTTGACCACGATACAGTCGGCGACAGAATTGCGCTCGTCGACTGTATACACGTGGCCGGGCTCGGCGCAGACAGCGTAGTAACTGCTGGCACCGAGATTCTTGTCGTTTCGGCCTTGACCTCGGTCCGGGAGCCCACGGAATACAGCAAAGATCGAGACCGCCAGAGAAATCCCCAAGAGCGGCCACCGGCCACGTCCACCGCGTCCAGCAGATGCTGGGACGGTAGGGGGATGAACACTCTTCGGGATTGCTGACTGGGATTCGATAGACATGCTGAATGGGTCGCTAGTTGGATGAGGGGGCGGAGATTATGGCCGTCGAAAGACGCCTTTTATAGCGCACTTTTGGGCGCCTATTGGCTTGTAGCCGCGTGGTGTTGTCGGGGTTGGCAACGGCTTTGTTTGCGTTTTTCGGTTGCCTAGAACTTTATAAGTGGACGTTTGTGGACAGCGGGCGCCGCGGCGCCGACGGGAGGCACCTTTGGAGCGAACAACCCGCAGACAGAGAGACTGTGGTGACGGCGAGAAGAAGGCTGTGATGATGACGTGGCCACAGCCCTTGAGTCAGATCGAGCGCATCCACTGAAAATCTGAGCTTTTGAGCTCAGCGAGAGTCTTTAGTGTGAGCTTGAACTTTCTTTGAGGCGTGGAAGCTTAAGCGCTCAAGAAAAAAACGTTCCTCAAGTTTAGGCGCCCTTCAAGCCTTTAAGCGCCAGGGCGCTTACCGGGCGCTTATTTTGACGTGATGCGCGCTCGTTCAGATTGTCTGCTGGTGGTTGCCCTGCTCGAAGGAATGAGTAGTGGCAACGCAGATTGATGTACTGCTCGTCCTACCTGGAGTCTCCCATCCTAACCACTGCGTTGCTAGAAGGACCATCTCCTCGTCGCTGCGAATACTTCGAGAGCGTTCTCGATGGAGCACAGCTGTATAAATGCCCAGCGGTTGCGGGCCCGGGGATACCGGCTCTGGAGCCCAGAATGAGAGAGGTATGGAAGAGCATCTTCACAGACACCGCACATTGGGATTGAGGGTACTTCTTAGCTCATGTATCCGCCTACCTACAACTCAGGAGCAATCATCAGAGGAAAGGCTGGGCACCGAGGTAGGAAAGAAAGCCAGTTCTCCGGCTCCGACGAGGACGTTGTGAGGGATCCTGGGAAGTAGAGATGACGTGGGAGCGGGCCTGATTATCAGACACTTGCGACACGTCACCATGGGCCCCTTGAAGTCGACGCTCATCTCTGTCCCTCTTCCGACACTCGCTCGTTGAGCGCCGTGCTGTTGGCCCGTGCATACCAGCCTACCTCGTCAAATCTCAGCAAAAGCTCCGCTCCGAACCGAATCAGCTTCAGATCCAAGACGGCTGCCAGAGCCAACTCCCGACGACTCGGCGATACGCCCGTTTGCTTCAGTTGATCAGCCACTTGGTTCGCGAAGCGAGCAGCTGCCTCGCCCACACTCAAGCCATGTCGGTCCGCCCGGGCCGCGAGAATCCGATACACTTCCGCTCGCTCCATCTTCGGTTGCCAGTGAGTGTCGTTGCAACATGATTATGCAGCATTCTCAACGCGCGGGAGCTTCGAACCCATTCCAAGACCCCAGCGCACCTCCTTCGGCGATGGCGGAGAATTGTCGCTCCGAGCCCCGATCAGCTGAGTGTTCTCTGTCGGCGTTTTCTGCGCATCAGCGCGTTCACGAGTCCAGTCGCGTCGCGTACATATACGAAGGACTCTTGGCGCTGTCTCCCTGGCGTCCGAGATGTTGTCTTTGTTGTCTTTGCTTGGATTGGCGACCGCCGCCAGTGCTCTCACCTCGTCCCTCCAACAGGTGACCTCGTCGTTCGGGTCTAACCCGACGAATGTCGGCTTCTACTACTACAAGCCCACGTACGTTGGTTCCCGATCCCTGGCATACGATTCTTATGACGTTGTAGGACCGTCGCATCCAAGCCCAAGCTCATCGTCGCCATCCACGAGTGCACGGCGTCGGGCCCAAACTACTTCTCCAGCACGACATACTCGAGCTTAGCCGACACGTACGGCTTCATCGTCATCTACCCCAGCTCGCCATGGAGCGGAACGTGCTGGGATGTGAGCTCGACGGCGACGTTGACCCACAACGGCGGAAGCGATAGCGAGGGTATCGCGAGCATGGTCTCCTACGCCATCAGCACCTGGAACGTCGACTCCAGCAACGTGTTCGTGACCGGGACTTCTTCGGGAGGTGCGTCGCTAAAGTTTTCCGACGTTTCTTCTTCTAATTGGATCGACGTTGCAGCGATGATGACCAACGTCATGGCCGCCGTCTACCCCGAGCTCTTCCGCGCGGCGTCCGTCTACTCTGGCGTCGCTGCCGGCTGCTTCGCCGAGCCAGGCGAAGCCGACGACTCGTGGAACGCCCAATGCGCCGAGGGCGACGTCAGCAAGACTCCCGCCCAGTGGGCCGCCATCGTCAAGGCTATGTACCCCGGCTACACCGGCACGTACCCCGCTATTCAGGAATACCACGGCACCGCCGACACGACGCTGTACTACCCGAACCTCGCGCAGGAGATCGCCGAATGGAGCGGCATCTTCGGCTACGGTGCTGCGACTAGCGTCGTGCAGAACACGCCGCAGTCGGGGTACACGAAGAGCATCTACGGGCCGGCGTTGCAGGGCATCAGCGCGGCGGGTGTTGGGCATACGGTGCCGGTCCAGGAGGCTCAGGATTTGATTTGGTTCGGCATTACGACGGGCGGCACGGTTGGTGTCCCGGAGCCGGCTGCCGGAAGCAGCGGCTCGACGACGACCACGACCACGACCACGACGACTTCGAGCACCAGCACTTCTCCCCCTGCAACGAGCAGCGTCGCAGGTGAGTACTTGGTGGAATGTTTTTGTCTTGAGCTAAAACCTTTCAGAATGGGGACAATGCGGCGGCATAGGTTATACTGGCTCGACCGTCTGTGCGTCGCCCTACGTCTGCGTAGAGTCGAATGGTGTGTTGCCGCGTTTGATTTCTCTACACCCACTGACGTCTGTGCAGCGTACTACTCCCAATGCTTGCCCGCATAATTCACAGGGTACATTAGCCCAGCATGTAGTAAAAAAAATGCGACGAAAATCAATGAGTACCAAGCACCGTCTCATCCCCTTCCACCAACAACTCCCTGAAAAATCCAGCCGGCACCGACATATGCGTCCCCGCCTTCTCGCGCACGGCGGAGAACACCAACGGAGACTTGCACCGCAGCGGGATCACAGTCGGGCGGAGGATCTTGCGGTCCGCCACCGCCGGCCCGATGCCGATCTCGGCAAAGGTGAGTACGTGGAGCGCCCAAAGCCCGGGGGTGCGCTTGGCGCGCCGCACGAGCTCGACGTACTCGTTACTGTGCTGGCTGGGCGCGTACGACGCGACTTGGGATGCGAATGTGGAGCGCTCGGCTGAGTGGACCGAGAGTTGTACGGAACTCGAGGTGCCCTTGGAGTAGTCAAAGTGCGTGATGAATGCGCCTTTTGCGGATTTGAGAAAGTCGACTTGGAGCTGGCAGATCTCCTCGAAGTGTTTCAGGTAGTCGGTGTGGATGAGAGCGCGGAGGAAGCGGCGTTGTTCGCTCCGGATTGGATCCGACATGCTCTTGTCTGCCAGTGGTTGATTATTGCGCTGATATAAAGACACGCACCGAGGACGAGGTCAACGTCTTCGTTGCAGATTCGTTTATGATTTACCCAGTCGGCCTTTTGACAAGTTTGAGAGCAGTAGAGCGCGATATGGCAGCCGGCGCAACGACGCAGTGAGGACTCGGATACCGGCCGATCGTTATCGTTCTGCACGGCGCGGTTATTCGGGCTGAAAACGAGTGGATAAGGCGTACCTGCCAGTGCGGTCCATCGCACATCCGGCGTTTAGGTCGAAGTCCCAGCTCCTTGCGCTCGGCGATGGTGGCCTCGAAGTGTTGCCACTGCTCTTCGAGACCACATTGCCGGGCGATAACTGTGATAGATTTTGGGTCCCAGATATCCGGCGTGGCGTGTAAGAGGCGGAAGGAAGTCACTGAAGGGGAGACGACGACGTGGAGCAGCATTTCGACGGCTGAGCGAATCCCCGGAACGTCGGCTCGGGAGTCCATGGTGCGGATGATACTCGCCAGTAGACCCAGCCGGCATGCAGAGAGGAAATCGCCTTCGGTTTTGATCGTGTCTACGAGACTGGAGATGCAAAGTTCGACGGCTGTTGCGTTGGCTGGTTCCGGATCCTGTGTGAGCAGGAATTCCAAAGTCGCCAGCATGATGGGATAGTGGGCCTTGATTTTGCGTTGCGTGGTGCTGAGCAGCCCGTGCTCGGGATCGCTGATGTCGAGTGGGTTATTGAGGCTTTCTGCAAAGAGCAAGAGCAGGCGGATGAAGATGCTTGCCGCGTGACCCCGATTCTGTCTCCGCAATCGAGGGGCGTCTTGCACAACTGCGGTGAGGTGTTTGTGGAAGAGCTTCGCGACGTCGCGCATCGTCCCGCCGGATCCAGCCATGATATCCTCCATCACATACGCGGGCCGGCTGTCTCCATCGCGATTGAGCACGAGTCCCGCCGTCAGCACTCCCAAAAGCTGACGAATATCGGCATCCATGTCGAGGATGCGTAGCCAGATCTTCATCAGGACGGCGGAGAAGGACGGAGCTGCGAACATCGCGTCGGCGACTCGACTGTCTTCGTGGTCCTGCGGCTGCACCAAGCCGATGAGCGTATGCAGCAGTTGCGCGTAATATCGGCCCCGAAGCTGGTCGGCGTTGGCGTTGGGTCCGCGGCGCGGCCAGATCCGGAACTCGTGGACGTCGATGAGCAAGACCCACGGCCAGATACGGGAGAACATCTCGCCGGCGACGTGGGCTTGTTCTCCGCGCCGAGCGCCGGACAGCTGTTCCGAGATGAGCTCCAGTGTGTCGACAGCCTGTTGCACGACGAGCTGCGTCTCGGTGGACCATTCGTCGAGTGCGGCGTTTGTCGGGAGGCGGGAGGGGTTGAGGACGTGGAAGAGAAGCGGGAGGGTCGCTGGGCTGTGCAGGATGCGCGCGCGGACGAGCGCTCGGGTGATGATAGCGAGGTCGGCGTTCGGCCGACAGGCGGCGACGAGCGGTAACTATGGAAACTTGTGAGGCTCGTATAGGAATGGAGGAAGCACACTTGCGCGGCTGCTCAAGGGAAGCTTTTGGAGCTGGTCGATGTCGAAAGCTGGGTCCATGCCAGCGGCGTATGCACGCAGCAGATGATGGAAGTTGGGAGCAAGATCGACAGGGGTACGCTGAGTCAGCCGCCGGTTCGAACCCCAGCCTTGCCATTTCGATATCGTGGATACAGTTTTTTTTTTTTCACCCTGATGTATGAAGGGTATGTACGTACTGCAAAACAACAATATTCAGAGGTGCTGCAATTTTCCTGGCATTTCTTCGCGTCGAACCAATGGGACATTAGATCGTTCAAAAATTTTGAATGCCACCATTTAGCAGTGTTGTTTATAAGGGTCTAAATAAGGGTGCCTTCTGGCTTCTAAGGCCTTATGTTCAATATAAGGCTTAATAAGGGTGCCTTTCTAAGGGTTGGCTAAGCCTTATTTTCCCGATTAAGAACACATTTTTTTGGCCCCATCAAGTTCTACAGAAGGTGCCATTAGGTATGGAATGCTCTTCAATGGCCTGTGATACATTGAAACCTTCCTGACCACCTCCAAAAGGTGCTATTTAGCTGATAATCACTGACCAGAACCTTCACTACGATTGTGACCTACTTTCAGCTCGAGCTGAAAGCTGGCCTAAAACAGATGTTTTTTTGTAGCCATGTTCACCAGAGCTAAAATCAGGACTTTTTACAGGGCTGAATTGCTACATAAAATGGCTATTTTTAGTGGGCATTTTCACCGGTGCTAAAATTTCTGGTTTCAGCGGCTAGCTGAAAGAGCCACTGAAGTCTTGAGTTTTTGCCTTGCTAAAATGTAAGCTAAAAGTAGCTCTTTCAGCGCGCCTGAAAGGGCAACCAAAATAATGAATATTTGATAGCAATTCAGTTGCAGAGAAAGCAAAGGTTTTTGCCGGGCTGAAATTTCCCTTTGTTCAAACAAAGGGAAATTTCAGCGGGATTGAAAGCAGTCATTTTTGATTTGCAGAACCGCCAGTAAGAATCCAAGCTTTCAGCCAGCCTTTTAGAAACTCTAACAGGGCTATTTTTGGTTTGCATTCTGGCCAAGCCAAAACACCTTGTTTCAGCAGACATTTCAGATGCCTGCTGAAATGCGGAATTTCAGTGCACACAAAAAGGTGCGCTAAAAACAGCCCTTTTAGGCGCTGTTCCAGAGCAACAAGAACGACTGATTTTGTCCAGATCTAAACTGCCTACAAAAAACAAATGTTTTTGGTAGTATTTCAGGCCGAGCTGAAAGCAGGTCACTTTTGCAGTGCTTGATCTCATCACTTTTGATCTCGGATTGGCAGTTGTCACAGATTGTGACACATCACTAAGACCTATATAAGGCCTTAGCATTTTCTTGACCCCAATCTAAGGGCTTTCCTTAGAATGAAAATAACCCTTATTTTCATGCTAAGCCTTAGCCTTATAAACAACACTGCCATTTAGAAGGTTACGGGAAACTTGTGAGGCTCGTAGATGAATAGAGGAAGTACACTTGCGCGACTGCTCAAGGGAAGCTTTTGGAGCTGGTGGATGTCGAAAGCTGGGTCCATGCCAGCGGCGGATGCACGCAGCAGATGATGGAAGTTGGGAGCAAGATCGACGCTGAGTCAGCTGCCGGTTCGAACCCCGGCCTTGCCATTTCGATATCGTGGATACAGATTTTTTCATCTACCGGAAAACAACAATTGCAATATTTAGAGGTGCTGCAATTTTCCTGGCATTTTCTCGCGCTCAAGCAATGGGACATCAGATTACAGTGTTCGACGGCTCAACGGAACAGGATCAGTCAACGGAACAGTCGATGTAAATCGCTTGCACGTATTTGGGCCGTATAAATAATTTGGGGCAAGTAAAGACATCCCATACATACATTCCACCACTTCTGAGTCCCATATGAGAAGGATGTAGGGCGCCAGAAATTCACCTTCCTCGCATGTCCGAAATAGCAGGTCGAGATCTTCACCAGAGCAGCAAAAAAGATGGAAATTTGAGATGGGGGATGAATCTACACGGTTAAAAATGCAATCTCAGGTTGAGTACCAACCAAAGAAACCCACGAGCCTCACAAGAACTGCGTTTGGAGAAAGACAGGGGGCGCCATCAGTCACAGTCCCAATTCGGACAGCTGACGTCAATTTTTCGTCTCTCGTCGACTGCGTCGCCTCAAAAATTAAGGGACTTCGCAGGGCTAATACTGGGTTGCTACTCGAGCGCTGCACAAAAAATGAACCTAATCCGAGCTTGTTTGCGTGCTACAGTACATCAAATCGAGTGTTCCACTGTTCCGTTGGGCCGTCAAACACTGTAGTCAAAAATTTTGAATGCCACCAAATCCAATTAGAAGTTTCTTATCTACGGTAGTTAGTCTCCCGCCACTTTGACAACGGAAATCGAACAGCCCGAGCCCGAGCAGGAGGCGCTACAAACGCGCCACCCAAGCTAGGGAGGGTATTTCGTTTCTCCGAGGCCGGCGCCCGTGCCCGCGGCGATAATCAAGTGTCAAAAAGTAGTGGGCAGATCCGAGTTTCTGTGGACACTGGCGCTTGTTTGGCTGTGGCGAGAAAGATAGGCCGGTGTCGGCTCGCACGTATAATGACGCGAGGACTGTTTGCTGTTTTGTGGGTGCGAAGCTTCGTTGCTTCGTGGTTGATTGATTTAATTTGCGTGTGGACTGCCACTGCTCCGAACGTCCGAGTTTGGGCTCAGGCAGGCCGGCGGCTTCTTCTCGTGTACAGAAGATGCACTGCATACAAGAAGATTGGAGAGTTCAAGTTGGAAAGAACCCTAGATCGCGGCGGGCCAACAGGCAGGCGCACGGGAAGGGAACGGGCACGGGCGGTCCCAGACCGGCGCTCGGCGCTCGGGTTGATGCGCATCCGAGTCCGGGAGCTTGGGATCGGCGACGTCGGTGAATTGAAGTGAAGTGAAGTGAAGCGACTGGAAACCTTGGTATTGCCACTGGCACTGCGCATGCGGGGTAAGTACAGTATCTGGGCCGGAGTCCGAGTCGGGCGGTACCGTAAGTCGCGCTAAATCGTGTGTTTAAGTGTATCTAGAAATAGTGCGGCGCCCACCGGATTTCGAGCCGACGACTCACCGGCAGAGATCCCGCGTTGAGAAGTTGAGTTGCCGTTACTGTAGGTCGCAGGCCCGGGATCCATGTATGCCGAGAGTTGTGGGTGCACACTAGGACAGGCGTCAAACGCAAACAGGAGACGCGACCATAGATTCGAGATTTGAGTTCCCCGACGGGCAACTTGGAGGTGCGCACCAGGCAAGCGGTCCCGTACTCGTCGGGTCGGGTTTGCGGGTTGCTTGGGTTCAAGTTGCTAGGAGAATGGTTGATGAATAAATCCTGGGCGAACGCTTGGCAGTCGGGTTCGCGAGCATTAAAACGTTTGGCGAGCGAGCGCGTGAAAAAAAAAAAAAAAAAAAAAATCACGAAGCGAGAAAGCCTTCCATCTCTCGGAAGACGTCTGTCCGACTCGCTTGGTTCCGGGCAACTTGAAGCGGGACGCCAAGTTGAAGGATCTCCTTGAAGAATCGCTTGAAGTGGAGCGCAAGGAGACACGTTGTGTTGCGAGGAAAGGACTGAACAGTGAATATTAGGTTTCGCGGGGAGCCGACTCGCCTCGAAGCGAGGCCGAGGCGAGGCGACGGCCGGCCTGAATCACGGTGAGAGCCGGTGAGAGTAAGGAGACAACTTGAATGGGCGATTGTTTTGTTTCTTATCTTATTCACGCCGAGTGAGCCCGAGCCCGAGAGCGTGCAGATGATTGAATCATTGAAGGGGACACTGCTATTCGTGCTGGGGATATTAGCTTTAAGCGAGGAGACAGACCCTGAGACTCACTTTTTTTTCTTCAATGGCGAGACGTCTGTCGTCTTGAGGCTTTGATGCCCGGCCGACCAAGGAAGCGAGGATCTGCCAAGGGTCAAGGATAACCCGAGGTGGAGCGAGAAGGAAGCAACGAGGCGGGGTTGAACGTTCGTTGAGTTCTTCAATGCATGGTTTCGGAAGAGCGGTGGTACTAGTGTCCGAGGAAAGGCTGCCAGTGGGGAGCAAGGAGCACGGAGCGTCCCGCGACACGAGGCGAAGTAGTGCGCGCCGAGCGAGGCCGATAACTTGGAGTGATTGCGATCCGTATCTTGAGTTTGGCCCGAACGCGAGAAGGTTTGAAGGTTTGTCAAAAGCCACTTATCTGATAAGGTCGTAGAGATCATATTTGGTGGGGTAGATTGCGATTCTTGGCGGCTGACTCGCTGAGAGCGTCGAAGACGACGGGCGTACTCATATTGGGATTCGAGGACCGGAGGATGGAAGAGAAGCCTCAGGCTTCAGACGTACAACGCCAGCAGTGCGTCGGCGTCGGTTCTTCGCTTTAAGCTCGCGGCGAGGTTTCCGGTTAACCGCTGGTTTGAAACTTGAACGTTAACACAGCGCTGGCTGGACGACGGGACGGGCGGCTGGAGCGAGGTTGAGGGTGACCAATAAGCCCAGAGCCTCGGAGGCGCAGGCGCGTCGCAGATACAGCCGCGTGCCCTCCCGAGGACGGACCCAACATCCCGCGCCCAGGCCAGCACCGCGAAGGTCGGGAACAAGAAGCACGGCAGCTTCCCAAAATGGAAGCCTCGGCTGACTCTATAACTGACGCCATCCGCACGTGACATGCGTCAACAATCCCCTCCTTTCCTTCTCTCACTTCACTCCCTCACACACCCACGCACGTCCACGCCGCCAACGCCCAGATGTCGCGCCGCCGCATCGCAGATATCAGCCTGCGCCACCTCCCCGAGCTGTCCGACGCGTCGTTCGACATCCCGACGTTCCCTGACGGCGACGACGAGGCGTCCGTGTCGTTCTCGTTCCAGCTGCCCAGTGCTCGTGACGGGGATGGGGACGACTTGTTGCGGACGCGTGTTGGTGGGGATGTGTCTGGCTTCGAGGATCTGCTGGCGTCGCCGCCACCACCAACGCTGCCACCGCCAACGAGGACGACGAGAAGCATCAACAGCAAGTCGTCGCTGCCGATGACGACGTCGACGACGCGAGCGAATGCCACCGCCGCCGTCGTTGCGCCGTCGAGCCCGCGTAAACCAGCGGGCAAGCTGGCAGCGGAGCCGCAACTGCAGGAGAACGTCGTAGAGGAGAAGGCCATGCCGGTGGTGCGTCTACTTACTCCGTTCTCATCCTCGCACTGTCTAACGCGTGCTCTCCCGTCTGGCAGCATCCTCCACGGCCTGCTCTGGCCCACTCACTTCCCTGTCCTGCATCCCCAATCCTGATTTCAAAACCGCAAACTACAACAAGTACGACGTCGAAGAAGGAAAAGGTGCGCCGTCCCCGTATCCTTTCCTTGTACGCTACGAAGCTCACGCCCTCCCTCTGCCTAATAGAGCCGACCACCACCGCGCACGAGCCTCATCCCGGCTATGGTCAAATCCACGTCCAAGCCCACGTCCAAAACCAAGCCGAAGGCTGGCGTCCGGAATCCGTTCACGGCGAGCACCGACGAGGACAACGCGACTGCCAGTGCCAGTGCGTCGACGAGTGGGTCGACGACGACGATGGCTGCGCGGCTCATGGGATACGCGGGTGCTGCGAACTGGGGCGTGCCTGAAGTGGAACCGGAAGCAGAGCCGGAAGCAGAAGCAGAACTGGGAGTCGAAGCGGACGCGGAGGAAGCCGCAGCTGTAGCTGGAGAGGAAGAGGAGGAAGGGAACGCGGGAGAGGAACGGCACGACTCCCAGCACGACCAGCGTCAAGAGGACCTGGATGTGGACGACCAGCCGGAACATACGTGCGTCTTTCTCTTTCTCGTCAATTTCTGGGACCTCATCCCGTACTTGCGCTACGTCCAGCCCTGCACCACCCGCACGTACACACGCATCTACACCCACGCCCGTTATCCCTATCCCCATCCCGCAAACCGAAACTCCTCCGCTTTCCGTGCCCGTGCCCGCTGGGGATACCACCGATAACGATGAGGAAGATAACACCGGTACCGACGACCCTGCCTCTGACCACCAATCGGAGTTTTACGCCCACCACGAGCACGAGGCTCTCGTGGACACGGACGCGCATGGAACAACGGAGCCAGAGACGGAGCGGGAGATGCACGAAGAGAAAGAGGAAGAGGAAACAAAAGAAACTGCGCTCGACGTTATCGATGTCGATGTCGATGTCGACGTCGAAACTCACGAGCCGCGGGATGACGAGCACGTCTCGAGCCGGATCTTGGGTGATGTTCAGGGCCGGGATGATAACGGAGACGGAGACGGGGATGAGGGGAAGGGTCACGTGCTTTCCGAAAGTGCACTCGAGGATGTGCAAGAGGTGTGTTTTCTCGTCGTATTCGGGGAACATTGTGCTGACTGAAGTGCTGCAGACTCCGGCGACGGCGACGACGGCGAATACGAAGGTCAAGACGAGCAAATCCGGCCCGACGACGGCAAGGAAGGTCGTGACCGCGGCAAGGGTACGTTTCTCTCTCTCTGTTTACGATGTGTTTCCGTGATATCGCTTACTGACGCGGTGGTGCAGATCGCGAGCAAGGCTTCGACGATGGTGGTCACGAGCACGAGCACGAGTGCGAGGCCGACTACGAGCATGTCTTCCGCGACGACGACGACGACGGCTGCAAGTACGACCACGTCTTCTGTGACGACGGTTGGAACGATGAGCGTCGCCGCTCGTGCGCGTGCAAGGGCTGAGGCCGAAGCCCAAGCCACTTCTTCAAAGTCCAAGCCGAAATCTCGTGGTGGGCATACACATGCGCGTTCAGTCTCGGCGTCTGCGTCGGGATCGGGATCGGGATCGGGGTCCAAACGGATTGTCGAGAAGGCGTTGTCGACGAGGACGAAGCCGAAGCCGGAGGTGGTGAAGGAGGGCACGGTGTTGGGCAAGAGCAAGCGGGGTGGTGCTGCTCCGCCAGTTCCAGTGGCGTTCCCCGTCCCAATGTCCATGCTCGCCGACGCTGCGAGCGCTGTGCTGGATCAGGACGTTCCCGCTGAAGAGGTCCCGATGGAGCTGGACTTGGACGACTTGGAGGAGGAGGACGAGTTGCCGTCGCCGTCACCGCCATTGGGTGCGCATCTGCGAACGACCACGACCCCGCCGCGGCCCGAACGAGACGCGCGGAACGACGCGCCGATGACGCTGGAGGAGCTTTCGCCGAGGAAACGACAACGGCTTGTGTCGGAGGCGCAGGATTTGGATGTCCTTGGCGAAGGGTTGGTCGAGGCACAGGATACGGAGGGGGGTCCCAAAGCCAAAGCCAAACGAGAGTCGGGGCTCGAAACGCGGACGACCTGGTTCTGCTTTGTCGACGACGACGACGACGAGCAACACCAACACCAACACGACGACGACGATGGGGAACAAGCGCGGGGAGAAACGCGTGAGGGTGGAGTTGTCTGGTAGTTTGGGGCGGTCGCGGCCGACTGCCCGGACGCGTCCAGTGGGCAAGCGCGTGGTCTCTGCGCCTGCGCCGGTCGTGAAACACAAGATGCGGGCTTCGACCTCGACTGGGCCGACGTCTGCGGCTGAGCGGGAACGACAACGCGAGCGGACGCGCTCGGTTATGCTTTCTGCGGCGCAGCGGGAACGCGAGCGCGAACGGGAGAAGGTGCAGGATACGCTGCATAGACGGGCGGGCTCGTCCCAGTCGACGCACTCGCGGTCTACATCCGCCTCGGGTACCGCCCCACCGCATCACGTGCCCGTCGCCTTCCCGCAAGCTTCGACGTCCAAGCCGTACACCATCCCTGATTTCGCAGCCATGCACGCGTCGTTCGCGGCGCAGACCGCGCTGCGCAAATCTCAACGCACTACCCAGACCCTCGCGCAGGCGCACGCGCCGATGCTGAGCACCACCCTCCGTGCCCAGGAACGCGCGGCGTTCGACGCGGGCG
The DNA here is from genome assembly GCA_014461115.1 of Mycena chlorophos. NCBI lineage: Eukaryota > Fungi > Basidiomycota > Agaricomycetes > Agaricales > Mycenaceae > Mycena > Mycena chlorophos. The sequence continues at coordinate 620,542 of JACAZE010000021.1, forward strand.
TGCGCGCGCGCGAGGCGGAGCGCGAGGGTGAGCGCGAAAGGGAGCGGCTGGAGCGCGAGGAGAGGGAGGAACGCGAAGGGAGGGAGGCGAGGAGGCGGGCGGTGGTTAGGGCGCATGAGGTTCCGGGGTGGTATAGTGAGATGCCGAGGAGGGAGTAAGCGCTGGGGTGGGTGGGCCCGGTGGGGGTTTCTTGGGTTCGTGAGCGCCGGTGGAGAGCGCATGCATCTGCATAAACAGACTATGGATGTATACTACTATCTCTTTTTTCCAGATCTGAGTGCATGTATTTTTTCTTGATTTGGGTTTCGTACGCGACACACAGTTTCCTCTCTCGCTCTCGTATCTACCTACTATTATGCTATCTCTTCTTCCTGGATCTGAGTCCATGTATATTCTTTCTTTTCTTTTCTTGCTTTGGGTTTCGTACGCGACTACAGTTACCTTTCTCTCTCGTATCTAGATTTCTCTGAGTCAAGTTGCAACGCGACAACACGGCGCAAAACCTCCTGCGTCCCTTCTCCCGTCCATTTCGATTGTCAAAATTTCTCTTCTCTTCGCAACACGTTGGTTGGTTACCTACTTACCTACATGCCCTCAACTCGGAGAGACCTTGGAGCCGGTTATCGTCGTTCACCGGCTTTACTATCTCCGGCGTAGGGTTGAGATCAAAGAGCTTGAGAAAAAAAAGCCTGCCAATGATTCATGGGCGTTGGTGTCGTCCTATGGTGGCTTACCGTCCGGGAGGACAAGGGTTGCCTTTCCGGGTAGGCATGGACGTGCTTCGAATCCGATTAGGCCGCGGAGGAAATAAGACGCGACGACGGCGTTTGACAGACAGTGGACACTTGTGGAGGTCGTTGGTTGATAGACGCCGAGTGCTAGCCGCGCACGGGCCAGGGCTTGATATGGGGGTACAAAAATTTAGAGAAGTTCAGGCGGGAACCAAGCGGGAGCGGGAACGAGGAAGTTCGAGCTCTGGCTAGCCCTGCGGAGATTGAAACGCCGGACGCGGACATAGCAAGCCAGCGCCAGTGTATGAGCTTGAACTTGAGCTCTAGCGGGAGCGGGAGCGCGGACATTGAAAGCCGGTCGGGAGTCGGGCGCCTATGCGTCCGTCTTCACAACTTCTTTGGGCTTTCGTTTTGTTGGTGGAGCTGTTTACGAGTGAGGCAAGGTCGGGAGTGTGCGCGACTCGGGATTAGAAGCGCCAATCCCGTGGATCGCTTTCATTTCCGTCGTGGTTTCCTCGAGGACTGCCAGGCCCGCCCCGGGAGATGAGCTCAGAGCTAGGCGAGACCTGGGACGATTCGACCCAGTTGGGGGCTGGCCAGCTGGATGGCTGGCTTCGACGCGGGTCAAATAGTTCGAGCTTATTTAAATCGGACACGGACAGTTTGAGTAAATCCCGAAATACGTGGGAGAGGCGGTACCGCTTGTGGCTGGGCTGATAGACGCGCGTGCCGCCCGCCCGCCAACAACGCGGCGTTGCCCTGAGCTGAGTTCAAGCTGTGCGTGAAAAAGTGCTTGTTCCTTGACCCGAGACTAAAGTTTGAGTGACGCGTTCGAGACGGATGTCGAAAACGTACCCGTCAATGGTATCTCTTTGACGTGAAGAGTTCAACTGTGGTGCTTGATGCGTGTATCGGAGGGAGTAAACTCTAGCATTAGGTATCGTTTCGTGTCGTGGCCGGCCAGGCCCAAGGTTCGCGCGCGTCGCGTCCGACGCGGAGTTCGGCATTCGCGAGCCCACCGGAGAAGAAACTCTAGGGTTATCGGGGAGTGCGAGAGAAACAGCGAGCCGAAGTGACCGGCTTTCGTTGGGACCCAAGCAGCCCTGAGCGAGCTGCAGCTCGATGAGACTGGACCTGGCTGCGCCACGGTGGGCGCTCCGCGTTCTCCGTGGACTGCGGAGATGAAACGAACTTGAACTTTCTCCTCGGGCCGGCCGAGCTCCTGGCTGGTAGAAACATCAAGGCTCTCTTTGGGTCGTGAAAGGGATTGCAGTGCAGGGCAACGGCGGGATTAATATTTCGTCCCTGGGGTTGAAGCCACGAGGCTTTTGTGCGACGAATGACGCGGATCTGCGAGCATTGCATAGCCCTTTGAGCTTATTGTGTCTTCGATGACGAGAACGGTCCCCGAAAGCCGAGCGGCGGGGCCAGGGCGTAGGGCGTGGATTATTCCAGCGCCCTGGGTGAACAGTCTGGAATCGTGTTCTCGCCCGACGGCGAGTGCAAAGAGACAAAGGTACGGCGCCGTTAATGAAGGAGCTCCAAGAGTGGCGGCGGCGCTGGCGCCAGAGCAAAGTCGAGACTCCAGAGAGGCGAGTCGGAGATTCAAGCTTGAGGTACGCGCGTTCTTGTGGAAGCAGAGTTCAAGCTCGTATCCAGATAGATGGACTCGGAGCTCGTCATCCAGCACAGGAATTTTTTAATGTCCCAAGAAAGACGCCAGTGCAGCTATTGTTGAAGCTGATAGGCGTATGTGTTGAAAGCCTGTCGATTGCGCAGCGAACAAAGAAGTCGGTGCTCGAAAGAGCCGTGCGCGGGCTGGGCTGTGCGCGCCGGCTCGACACGCGTCGTCCACGAGGCAAACGACGTTGGCCTGCTGGTTTCCCCGTTGAACCCCGTGAACCTCCGGCATCTGCTATTAGCACCTGCAGGACGCGGCAATGAATCAGCGCTGACCAGAGCTACAGCCCGAGTTCGGGCGGCTGACTCGGAACTGTTCTGTTGTTTTTGAATGGCACAGCCAGCCAGGTAGACGCTCGCGCTGGTTCTGATGCGTGAAATTTTGCTTCCGCGGATTCTAGTCGAAAGAAGCGGCGACGCGAAACGACGACGGCGGGCGCTAGTCGGTGGGCGCGGCGGGCTAAGGCAAAGTGGGCTAGCCGCAGCCGGCCTTGTCATGACGTGGGGAAATCCGGCCTGCCTATTTTGGTTTAGCGCTATATGACCATATCGGGAAAGTACGTCAGCAGATCTTGGAGCTTAGCCGATGCGTCCGCCTAGATTTGTACCCGTGGCCGCAGAGAAAATGCATAAAAGGGACGTGCATTTGTCGTCGAGCCCCAGCACCACAACCGCCCTCCGCGTTCACTGCTACCCCCTCCCACAAACACGCTTCACAACCACCCACAATGCCTTGCTGCTCGACTACCACCTCTTGCGTCGCTGTCGCTGCCCTCGTCGCGCCGCAGCAGACTACCCCGACGCGCTCCGCGTCCGTCCCGGTCTCACAAACCAAGAACGCGGCCTTGGAAGGCGCGACTTGTGCTGTTTGCGGTTGGGTCAACGGCCACTCGTGCGTCTTTTCGTCGGTCCGAGTCGCCGCGACTGACCTCATCCTTCGCAGACCCAAATGCGCGTTGCGTGCATAAATTTCACGGCCCACTCTTCGACACACGCGCATCGTCTTGCTCTGTGCGTCCCTTCCTCCCACTTTTTTTTTATCGTCAGGGGCTCATCTCGACTAGATTGCTGCCATCTTGTTATCGCGTCTTGATACGCTATGCTTGTCGCACCCACGCTTAATCGCCACCGCTCTCACGCGCGGTTGTACAGTACCTGTAGCACCACCCGCCCCGAGTCGCCTCTGTGTACGGATTGGAGTTCTCCCATGTATAGTAGCTCGCAAACCCTCACCTACAATATGAGCCGAATTTACAAATATTTTTGCAATGCTCATTTCGTGCCTGCCGACTGATATCGGAATTTGTGCAGATGTCATGTTGTCGCGAATTGTGAAATGCTGATTATCTCGTCCAATCGGAACGCGGCACGGGTTCGGATCACGGATGCGCTTGTCTACGGGGAAAATAAGGTACGCTTGGCCACGTTGTTGTCTCAAGGAGATTCTCTGTGGTTTGAAGGCGGGAAGATCAATGACGATTATCGATGGATTGCGTAGTCGACGAGGTTATCGGACGCGTTGTGTTGCTGGATCCGTAGCTGCAGCTCCGCGGCCATAGTGGCCGACTTGAGAGTTGCTGCTCCTGATCGCTGGACGTCCGGCTCTTCGGAATATGCGCGTTGAATTGCCCCGCCTACCCCACACCGAACAAGAGCGATGCCGATGAATGCCGACTCCACAAGAGCTGGCTTGGTACTCCACTCGGACGCCCACGAAATCGCTATGACGACCTCGGGATTGGCCGCGCGTGGCGTCGTGATACGATCTTTCGGCGATGCTCGGCATGTGGAGCGAGAGGAATGGAGGCTGGCATCGTGATCTCTTGCCGAGCCGGAGGGACACGCGCGCTGCAACCCAAATATTGCCTCATGCGGACAACCTTCATGCGCCCACATCCACACCCTGGCGTCGTGTTGCACGAGGGGTCGGTCGTCATCATACCCCGCGGCAGGCAAAATATTCCCGTTCTAGTGTCACGTCTGGCGTTCAGACGCCGCCGCCGCAACGCACGCTCGCTTGATGCCAGCTGTTGGCAAAATGCTGGGCCAACGCAGATCTCAGCTCACATGTCGGCGGGCGCGGCTTGACGCCATTTTCTCCACCTCAGATACTATGCTCCACCGCGCCGTACACAAACCTGCGTCATGCCGCTCATTTGCCGACCTGTGAGTGGAGATTGCGCTGGCCCAGCATTTTGCCAACAGCTGGCAAGTCTGCGTGAGCGAATAAGAAAAAAATAAATTCGATTCCCGAGCAACGCCACTGCGAGTGAGATGGGTTGCACGCAAGAATACACGGCACGCCGAGGCGTAGTATGAGAAGGACTCCTCTCGACGTCTTCTGGTACAGGGATTGTGTAGAAGTTGAAGCTTCCTTCGGTCTATTGGCCGCTCCTTCAGTATTGAACCAAGCCCTTGGTCTGTATTTCAACCAGCGCGTCATCACGGGTATGTCGCCGAGTTCTCATCGTCATACACATGCCGTCAACCTTTTATTTGGCAGCTGCGGGCCATGGGAAGGCACGTTCGGCACACGCCGGCCCCTTGTCATTCGCCGCCTTCGGCCAGCGGCAATTCAAACTCCGCTTTCAACTGAGGAACGTGCATGCTGTGTGCGCAGCCTCACCGTCGGCGGGGAGCCAACACCGTACGTGACCGGGAGCGCGTCAATTATGCAGAGCTTAATGAGCGGACGAACCCCGATTGTAGGATCTCCTCGATTGACTTTCCTGGTGTTGGTTGGTTGGAAGAAGACCGAGGCTCGGGGTTCTGATTGGACGTGCCGTGATCATTCAGTCCGAGATGCGGGATGGGAGAAGATCAGCGGCAGCGAATCGAACTTCGTCAGAATGGGGCTTCCAAGTCGTGGTCGACCTCAGATTCTGAAAGTACTCTTCATACTGTATCAACATCACGAACCCGAAGGTCTCGTGCATGCGTCCCTCAATCTCTCCCCTGGCCGACGCTGACCGGCAGTATATTAGTATTGAGCTTTCACGACGACCGTCGATCTCATTCGTTGGGCTTCGTTCGCTGATAACGCGCCGAGACCGCGGACTTGGACATGGCGTGAGATTTCCTGAAGGCGTGTCGACAGATTTCCCGCATCTGAATTAGGCGGGCGGGAGACGTGGAGGGAAGCGAACGAGATACGCCATGCAATGCAGTGGGAGGCTAAGCCTAGGTAGGCTTCCTTCTCGTCCCAAGTTGGGAAAAGCCCATATGCATGCCGTTCGTGGGCTTCGAGAGTGCTTCGAGTCCAAAATACATACTGTACTGTATTTTGGACTTGGCAGCGCATCTATTGCGGGCGTCCGTCGGATCCGTCGCATGTACCTCACGTCGGGCGTCCGCTACAGTTCAGATTGCAGTCGTATGTATGTAGGTATGTACCTACGTCAAACGTTTGAGGAAGCCGGCCGGCCCCGGCGAATTTTCTCTTGACAGCCAGAAGTTTTGACGCAAACACACTCAGGAGTTGCATTGAAACAGGACAATTTTTTTGATTTTTTCCCTTGTAAATAAAGGATGGAAAACAGGTGTAATTTATACAAAGTGAAAGTGTGTCTGAATAATTGCCCCTGATAGATGCCCATATACAACAGAAATCTCGGTCAAAAAAACAGGGTCAAGATAACTTGAAGATGAGCATCTCATTCTAGATAAACCTCCTTTATTGAACAGAAAAAGAATGCCTAAAAGCGGGATTCATCTTTTGAGTGCAAATCGAGGCATTAAAGATGGATGCCCAGATCCAAGTGGAAAAAAAGCCCTTTTTTCATGTGGCCGCATGAAAAAAGCCCTCTTTTTTTAATGGGATCTGGGTGTCTTATTTTGGCACCACAATCTGTGTTAAAAAGATCAACTCTGTTTTTGAGCATTTTTTTACTGTTCAATAAAGGAGTCTTATCCAGGATGAGATGCTCATCTTATCTCAACCCTGTTTTTCGACCAAGAATCTATGTTGTATATGGGCATCTATGAGGCACTATCATCAAAACATACTTTCACTCTGGATAAATTACACCTGTTTTCTGTACTTTATTTACGAGGGAAAAAATCAAAAAAATTGTCCTGTTTCAATGCAACTCCTGGGTGTGAAATGAGCAAGCAGCGTGTCAGCGAATCGACAGCGTGATACCCGTCCGGCTCGGGAATTGGGTGGCGGTCGTGTACAGTAATTTCTGTGGCGACGACGACGATTACATTAGTAACCGCTGCCTTTCTGTTGTCCGGCTACCGGGAAGGTGAGAAGCCGGGGGTTATCTGTTACCGGGACCGATATGAGCGAGCGAGCTTGAATTGGCATTCGCGACCCAAGATTCATTCGAGAGGGTTGAACAGCTGGGTCGCGTTGACAAAGCCTCGGATTATGCCAAGAAGTTCATCAGCGGTTGCGCATTTCTGAGAAGAAAATTTAAACGCGCCCTGCCAAGCACGGGCCAAGCTTGGGCCAAGCTCGGTTTGGACGTGATTCGATCAATCACGGCGCCGAGGTCAAAAAATGTCGGCAGCCGGGCACTGCAAGCCGGAGATTCGTCAGAGGCGTCTGTATTGCACTGCCGGAATGCCGGCTTCGCCATTATCAACGCGTTCGGAAGTCTCAAGAAGCCGCCTGCTATGAGGTACTTTAAATTTCTCAATCCGCAGCTAAGAATCCCGACGTGCATGGCCATCGGCGAATTCCTGCCGGGTTCAATTATTATTCTGGGCGACGGCTGCGCATCGGAAGGCGTTCTCCTTTACTCAATAATTCCCGGTGTTCTACGACGCGTTGCACTCACCGCAAGACTCTAATGAACTGCCATCGCAACAGAGTGTACATGTTGACGCCGCCGATCCCCGAGACGAGACGAGATTGCCGACGCCGCGTGCAGACATGTACTGTAAATCTGGGGCACTGGGTAGATTGGCGTCCGAGTGCCGTCCTGCCTCTCCCGCGAGTTTGGGTCCTAGCATAGTAGATTGACAGCCGCTTCGCGGTGTTTCGTACTCGGACCTGGGCTTGATTTATGCCGGTTGAACAAGAACAATACGGCGACACAAGCGAAGAGCAAAACGTCAGAGACTGCACGAATATTGGAGAAATAATAATAACAACAACCCTCGTCGGTATATTCGTCGCGGTCGCCAAACGCCAAACGCGTACTGCGATGTTACTTGACGACCCATGGACGAACCTGTCCAAGTCGGTTAGCGACACAGTGTGATTTCCTTGTTTGGAGAGACGTACCTCGATAGCAGAACTTGAAGGTTTGACGACCTACTAGGACGTGTCAGAAAACGAAAACAGGAACATCCTCACAAACAGCAACCGCCTCACCTTCATCCGAATCGTCATCTTCCTCCGCATCCCCATCCCACTTCAGCAGCGAACAGCCAGCGCGCCGCCTTCGCCGGGCACGTGACCACTCTCCGTCCTCGTCATCCCGGTTCGTCCGCGAAGCGTCCATGCCCACGTTCCATCCCGTCGTGACCAAGATCCGGCTCCTTCAGGCTAGTCGTCGTGCTTTGCCTCTTTCTCGAGATCGATAAGATTCGCAGGCGATCGACCCCTCGCTTCCGCAAGCGAGGCATCTTTTGTCTTCCATCCATCTCGATCTGCGTTTTCGCACTTCGCACTCCGCAGGTTCCATGCGACGCGTATGGGAGCCTCGAGGCGCCGTTCGTGTTTGGTGTTTGGTGTTGGGGGAAATTCCGATTGGCGGTAGTGGGTGTAAGGTTATCGCAGACGGCTAGGGTCGCCCGCATCGGCGTTGGCGTTGGCGTTATCGTGCGGAATCGACGACGACGACGATGATCCGGGGAGGGAGCAATGGGGATATGGGTGGGATTGGAACAGGTCGTATCGCGTCTGCTTTGCGCGCGTGAGTGGCGAAAAATGAGAGAAAGAGTAAAGTAGATGGGACGCACGTGTGTTCCGGCTCGTATTCCCTCTTCGGCGCGCGCAGAACTCGCGGAACGCCCTCAGCGTATCCCCCATTGCCCCAAGCCGCGCATCCCGTTGTCCGTCGTTGCCGTTAGCAGGCAGACATGCACTCTGCGTGGTGCTGTGCTTGTCTAACTCGAGTAGGTTTGACTACAGCGCGATACTGCGGCTTGAATACGAGTGGTCCACCATGGTCTACGACTCGGGGTCTGCGCGAACGACGTAAGTTTGCGTGCATCACGGCGACAAGCACGGCGACACACCTGCTGGCTCGGACTGGGAGGCAGTGAGCTGCGTTTGCGGTGTTGGAGAAGGAAGCGCAGGCAGGCGCGGGTCCCGGAAGATTGGCGTCCGAGTCTACGAGGGGAAACGCGTTAGACGAGGCGGGCAACGAGAAGGCGTATGCGTACTTGGACGACCTTGTGCTCTGACTTCGCCTTCGCCACGTCCACCTCCGTATGCTGCTGTAGAGCGCTGGAACGAGTACCCGTTAGAAGAGACGAGAGAGGAGAACGTAGTCGACGCACCGACCTGCTCCCTTGTCGTCATCGGCGCAGCAGTGTAGTCCGCGTCAGCAGTCGTGGCAGCTCAGGCTGGTGCGGCGACGGCGCAGTCACCGTCTCTAGCATTGCTTGCGCTCCGCCGCTGGAACGAATGGCTGGTCCAGGGAAATGCTAGAACGAATACGCGTTAGACAAGACAGGCAAGGAGAGTGTAGGCGACGCACTTGAATGTTCGTCTCCCTCCATTCTGCCTTGAAGACGACGTTGGCGTTGGCCGGCTGTGACGCCGACGACGGCTTGCGCAGCGGTGGCAGCAACGAGCTGGACAGCCTGCAGCGTGGAGTTTCTTGTCATCGCTGCTAGTGCCAGCGTCGGAGGCTAACGAGGCAACGGCGGCGACCACCGTCCGTCTATGTCGTTGCGGTATCATCGTCTGTGGCTGGCGACGTCGAAGAGAGAGGCAAGAGAGCTTGTTGATGCAAATCACGTGGGTCGACGTCATCTCAAAAAGGCTTGCTTTCGACGCCCACCTTCTGTTGGCACGCTCTCAGCGAGTCTCTCCGTCGACGCACGAGGTAGTCGGTCTCCGATAACATGATTTCAGCCGCCTTGACGAGCACTCTTCCTGCTTCTCGCGAGCGAATCACCGGCTGAGTCAGCCCGCCGGCTTCCCGATCCCGATCCCGACCTCGAACACATCTTCTTCGGATTCCCAAGCAACGCTCCCGCTCCTCCCTATAAATCCGTCGTCCATCCTCCCATCCATCCTCCCTCGTCAACCTATCCCCAACCCCTCCAACTATGGTCCTCAAACTCTACGCAGCGAACCGCGCAGGCGGCGGCGGCGCCGTCGTCGCCGTCGTCCTCGCCTTCAAACGAATCCCGTTCGAGTTCGTCCCTACGGACGTCTCCGCTGTCGACCCGAGCACGAAGACGCCGGAGTTGCTTGCGATGCAGCCGTTTGGGCAGGTTCCTTTCATCGTGAGTGCCCTGCCCGTGCCCGCCGCGCGGCCCGGGGGAAATCATGATGTTGATACCGAGGTGTTAAGGACGACGACGGCTTCGTCCTCTACGAATCACGCGCCATCTGTCTGTACCTCGAGCGCAAGTACCCCAACCAACCCGAAGGCTCCAAACTCGCGCCTGACGTCGGGGCGGACCTACGCGCGACGGCCCTGTTCAACCAAGCAATGTCCGTCGAGACGTTCAATTTCTACCCGTTCGCGTATCGCGTCGTGGATGAGGTGATCTTCAAGCCGTGCGTCCGCGTCCCCGTTTTCCTGAACTTTTCTGATGCGCTCAAGAAAGGCACTACGGCGGCCAAACAGACTCCGCTCTGCTAGCCACCGCGCTCAAGGAATTCGAGAGCAAGCTCGACGTGTACGAGAAGATCCTGTCGAAGCAGAGGTACACCGCTGGCGACGTGCGTTCGTTCCCCTTCGTTTCCCAGGTAGGATTATTCCCCAGGCTGACTCGCAGTAGTATCTGTCCATCGTCGACCTCTCCCACCTAAGCCACGCACCCCTCCTCGCGCGCTACGCAGGCATCGACGTCATGACGCGTTCCGAGAGGCCGAACGTCGCGCGGTGAGTTCTTCTCTTCTCCCTTCATGAAAACTGTGAAGTTGACTGTGGGGGGTTGAAGGTGGTGGAAGGAGCTGATCGGTTTTCCGGAGTGGAGGGAGGTGGAGGAGCAGGATGGCATTCGGTCGCGGGGGGTGTAGGTGTGGCGGTTCGACGCGGAGAAAAGTGGATTGTATTTGATGTGATGTTGGAGTTAAATCGAAGCCGAATGATGCCGCGTGATCCCTGTTGAGCCGTGTCTGATTCAATCAGCACCTTCCGGCACTCGTGATTCAGTGATCGAACAGCAGATCTGTTGCATCTGCCACTGCCATTCGGGCTATACGGCATACCGACTCGGCGAAGCCAAACTCAGCCTTGCGGGCTACTATAAATGCGTATCCACAGCTTCTGCGACGCGTCTCCTCCCCCCTGCCAGCCCTCACACCCACTCATCCACCACCACACCCACCCCCCACAGCATGGTCCTCAAACTCCACGCAGCGAACCGCGTAGGCGGCGGCGGCTCCGTCGTCGCCATGGTCCTCTCCGCAAAACGGATCCCGTTCACATTCATCTCTACGCCCATTCAGCCAAAGACGCCGGGGTTGCTTGCGATGCAGCCGTTTGGGAAGGTGCCTATCATTGTGCGTTAGCCGCTGTTGCCCGCGGAGTGGAGGGATGTGTGTTAACGAGTCGGGCTGATTGCGAGTAGGAAGAAGAAGACGGGTTCAGGCTGTACGAATCCCGCGCGATCTGCATGTACCTCCAAAAGAAATACCCGGATCAGGGGATCGACCTCGGTCCGGCCGACGCGAGCGATCTACGCGCGCAGGCGCTCTTCGATCAGGGACTTTTTATAGAGGCGACGAATTTCCATCCGGCGGTGTATCGGCTCATCGAGGAGATCATATTCAAACCGTAAGCCGCAGCTCCGAGGCGTAAAGAAAAAAATGGAAGAAAAAAATGGCAGATTTTCAGGACGCGGACAAGACAGGCAGATGCTCGCTGAGCTGCTGCACAATTTCGACTCGGTTCTGGACGCGTACGAGATGGTTCTCGCGAAGCAGAAATATATCGGGGGAGATGTGCGTTTCATTTTCCTCTTTTTTTTTTCTGTTTTGAACTGAAGGACGCCAGAAACTCACCATCGTGGATTATTTCCACCTCGCACATGCACCGCTGCTCGCCCGAATCTGCGGGATACATATTATGACGAAGCCGGAGCGGCCGAACGTGTGCCGGTGAGTCGCATCAGTTTTTGATGATCGATGGGAACACGCGCTGAAAATGCCTATGCAGGTGGTGGAAAGAGGTGGTGAATTTACCGCAGTACCGCGAGTTGCTTGAACAGGATGGGCTTGCGTCGCGGAAATCTTATCCATAGCGTTGGAAAAATTTTGAATGTGATTTGTGTCAAACCGACTCGGACTCCGAAATCACCCGCCGCAGCCAGCCGCCACGTCACGTCATCCGACATCTTCCTTGCTCCCGACATCCACCGTCGTCCTCCCTGGCCTCGAAGCAACGTCGAAGCGGCGGCGCTTATCGATGGTATCGAGGCACCTGCCTTCGACGGATCGACGTCATGACTCCCCGCCTGCCCTGCCATCGATTTTGTGCCAGTGAGTTTCTTCTTCGGAGTCAGTCCCGCAGCGGAGTTTGTGCGCTTCTACAGTCGAAGCCGCGCATCGTGGCCTCTCCTTTTTGGTGGTTCTTTACGAGTACATAAGAGACTGACGACCCGCCCTCCCTCTTTTGCTTAGCCCTGCACAGACGTACAGTGAAGCTCGATGGAAAACCTGAAGAACGGGTTGACGATGCTACCTCTGCAACGGCGCGCGTGCGTTTTGCTTCGCGGCTTCTCGCTCTCTTCGTCGGCTTACTCAATCGCCGTCTTTTGCAGTCGAATCGCCTGCGAGCAGTGCTCCATATCCAAAGTCAAGGTCCGTCCTCTTCGTCCGAACCTGCTCGTTGACGACCCAACGCATGTCCCCAGTGCGAACGACACGACAAACTCGACACACTCTCTCCCTGCGACCGATGCGTCGAGCGCGGCTACGTCTGCGCCAGTCGCGAAAAGGCACGGCCGCGCGGGAATGGGCATAGGAAGCAGCCGAGGGAGGCCGGCACTGGCGGTGGGGCTTCGAAACGGCGCAGATCCGAGGCCGAGGCGGGGCTGCCTGTGGAGGGCGTGGGGTCGGGGAGACGCCGCAGATCGGCGCCGAGTCTGGAGTTGAGCTTGAGCTTCCCGTATGGCGCCACTGCGCCTCCCCTCCCGGAACCCATGGCCACCACGAGTACGCTTCCGCGCCACCCTCATCTTGAGGCGGAGCCAAGTACGCGGGCGCTGTACGGAGAGTTGACGCTCAAGCCCGACGAACGCGTCGACTCGGCGTTCGACTCGGCGGAGTTCGACACGACGATATTTTATCCGAAACCTGTGCACAGTGAGCAGGGATGGAACGAGTCGTTCAGTTTCAAGTGCGTTTACCTTTACCGTTTCTTGACCGAGCTAACGGGATTGTTGCAGCGCGCACGAGCCCTCGTACCATTATGTCCCCGTCAACCCTCAGCTTCCCTCCCCTCACTCGAACTTGTACTCGCGAAGTACGCTTGGTCGAGACCACTCGGCGCCGGAGGACCAGAGTTATTCAGAACTCACGGAAGCTCATGCACTCTAGTATGTGCTACCTGAATCATACATATCTCTTTCTTATTGACCCTGGTCAGCTACACCCCCCGACGCGTCCTCGATCCCGAGATCAACTGCAAGTTGGCTTCCGGCGGTCGCGAGCACCGGCACGGACGCTCACTGGGTCGCCTCTGCCGGCGCGTTCGAGTCCCTTGCGCCGACAGCCGTCCCCTCTTATCGGTCAACTCTTCGCTCAGACGCAGCCGGCTCGAGCTGGCGTTCATAGAACGGATCGTGGTAGGTAACTCCGACCAGATTCCGATGGGCGGTGGCTTATTTCTTCCTCTCGCAGATCCTAGCTGGCCCGAATTGACGCGACGCAGCAGCCGAAGAGTGTTTGGTGTCTAGACGGGAATATTTTGGGTGATTTTGCGCATTTCTTGTATAATAAGCTACAACCGAAGATGAAATACAAATCCCCAATTGGGTCAGATAATAAGTACTTAGTTTCCGCTGAGCATAAGCTACAAAACGCCTTGCGGGTTCCAATCCGCTCCCCATTCCACTGGCTCCCATTCCTCGGTATCCTCCAAAATTTCGAAATGGTTTGTGGGCAAAGAAGTCCGAATCTTTTCTTGTTCATCGTGGTCTATGAGTTCTTCGGAGCGCAGTATGGTGAGCTTGGACAACGACGCCTTGCATCCCCAACGCTGAAGGAGGCGTAGTAACGCCGACGCGACGTCTTTCTCGCTGGAGTTAAACCCGGGTGCCAAGGAATTGAGGAACGCCTCCTTGATAGCGAATCTTTGGAGCGCAGGGAGCACGAGTGCGCGAAGCAGCTCGTCCATACTCTTGCGCTGTCGCGCATCGAGGATGAACGTCTCCAAGCGCATGAGGACGATGCTGCGCTCGGAGACGGGCTGCGGCTGGTCATCCCATATCCGTATCCAGCAATGCTCCAGCGCCGGTGTTCGTGCGAGGATACGGGCCGCATAGACCGGCGGAACGTCGCGCAGCTTGAGCGTCGTGAGTGTTTCCCAGGAGGGAGGTGAGAGCATGGTGAAGTAGAGCTCGTCGTTGCTGAGGCGCGCAATGAGGGATTGTAACCGCGGAGCGTCCAGTTCGCCGAGCACGCTCTCGGCGCCCATGTACTCCGAAAGGACGCGGAGGTGAAACAACTTTGGAGTTCGAGTTGTTTCATCCTGAGCCATCTCCGTCGGGGCTGAGGGCGGTATCTCGAGATCGACGTATTCCCAACGCTCGGCACAGTCGAGGAGCTCTTGGAAAACTGCGCTTTGCCTCGCATCGTGCCTCCGGGTGAGGCATCGGAAGACGAGGGACAACGGAAGCGTCCCGGAGAGCAAAAGCCATTGTCTTGCGATTTCGCTGGCTTTGGTAGAGGCAGTTTCGCTGTGGTCCAGATCGATTCTGATTGCGCGCCAGAGAGCGGGAGTGGATAGCGCGATGGCTCTCCAGAGCCGGGACACTAGTGTAAGACGCGTCGGAGATTCGTCCCCGTGGAAGGGCGGGCATCGAGGATAGGGCGGGATGCAGCGGAGGAAGATCTCGGCGAGGAGTTCGTTGGGGATCGTCGAGAGAGGCATTGTCGATGACGGCGGGAAGCAAGTGCTAGACGTCCGGTTCGGCAATCAGTTCTCCGGCTCTCGGCTTTGGCCGTAGCCGGCTCACTGTTTTTCTGTATTTCTTCTTCAAGTTTTCGAACCTTTTGCACTTACATGGGCAAGGTCCTGTCCCCTGAGGTAATAGATCCAGGTGCATTACTTACCTGTCTCGAGGCTACAAGTTGCTTCGGCGATCCGGATCATCCGGTTTGGCCATAACTGTCAATTACCGAGCACCGCTTCGCATCTTGCTTCTTCCCGTCACCATGTCCGATCCTCCACTCAAAATCGAGCCAGCCAGCCGGCCAACGCTCGTAGAAACCAAGCCGTTTGTGCTGCGCCGCGTTGCGCCTGTAGGCATGCCAGCTGCGCTGGTGCCCCCGAAAGTCACCGACCCGCGTCCGATCCCAACGTGCCAGCACTTTCTTGACAACCGACCTCTTGAGAATCCTTTCTTGACTCGGTGCGTCGCAGTCTGAGCTCGTGAATGACCAGTACTGATAACTTGACTCGATAGTGGCCCATTCAAGGCACTCGACCGCGCCGGTCGTGCAATCTGCCGCATCATGTCGCGCAATGCAACGCGGTGCTGGTCAGACAAGGACATTGGCAGAATCTTCAGCTTGAACCAAACGACCATTCACCGCGCCATCCTCAACTGCGATAACTACGGGCCGCCGCGTCCTCAGGGATGGCTGGCTGACGACGAAGCGGAGGATTACGATGTCTGTGGGGATCCGCGTTTTCGTGTCGAGTTCCCTCCTTTGCCTGCAACTGCAGCTCGACCCGTCGTCAAGTCGAGACGGCCAGCTCCAATCATCCCCGCCTCCGCAACGGCGTCGTCGTCGACGCTGCCATCCTTGACACCCATTTCGGCGGTCCAACCCCAAACACCGACGTCATATCCATTTCAACGCAAAGCGAAAGATACATTCTATCGGCGGCTCAAAAACCTGGAGGACGTCGAGTCGGACGAGGGCGTCGAAAGCCTCCCGGAGCCGCCTGAACGCGTGAGCACCTCTCACTTCCTTGCGCTCCTTTGTTAGTAAAACCGCTGCAGAAACCTCGTGCTCCACCTGAGCTTGGCCTGAAACGTCCGTATCCCTTCGCGGAGACGAGCATCTCCGATAGTTCCTATACCCTCGTGCGTAAAACGAACATTCTTCTGCGAATCGCTCACAGAGTCCGCTTCTATCAGTCTCTGAGTGGCCCATCGGGTAAACGCGTTCGTCGGGAAACCAGCACAAACACGGCCTCGAATCTTTCTACATCTCTTGCTCCCGCTCAGGCTTCTTCGTCTGCTATTGCTCTCACTTCTGATCTTGGCGCTTCCCGCCCCTCTGTACAATCTACCTCTTCTCTCCCTCTTGTCCCATCCACGTCCATCCGCGCATCGCCATTAAACCCTCCTACGGACAATCGTGTATTCTTCCCGCCCACAGGGCTCCCTCGCGCTTTCAGTCTCTCGTCGAACACCAGCGCTGGTGGGCCGTCGCGCGCTCCGTCCGTTGCTCGTACAGATCCGGCGCAGCGCACGCGTACGCCCATCCCGCTTCCAAGTCCTCGGTCGCATCCGAGCCCGCAGACCCCATCGACGCCGGTCTCACGGGTGCTACTCCCAGTGCAGACCTTCACGAACTTCCTCCGCGCCGCGATCCCGTCGCTCAAAGAAGATCTCAGCGCGTGTAGCGCCGTCCTCGAGCGTTTCGGTTTCACGCTCTCGCGTCTTCACGTTCTCGCGAAATGGGACGACGCGGCGTGGGGCGCATTGCGTGGTTTGCTCATCGCTCGTGGAAACGTCTCGGAGGCTCGGACGGACTTCAGTATGAGTTTCATGCAGTTCTTGCAGTTACAAGCGGCGGTGAAGAAGCTCGACAATACGCAGGTAGGTTCATTCCAGCCGCTCGTGCTCCACCCACGTCTATTCGCAGACCTTTTCGCTGCCGATCAATCCATCAGCGCCCGGCGCCACGCTCCGCGACTTTTTGCAGAACGCGATGGGCCTAGATCTCTCGCCGTACCATGATTTGTGTGTCGCGCAAGGTGTCGACGCGGCGTTTGTTTGCACTTGGAAGTGTCCGCTGGATGGGAAGGAGGACGTGGAGTTGCGTGGACTGCTTCGACAGGCGTTGCTTGAGGGTGCGGAGGTGTTGAGCGGGACGGGACGTACGGGGATGAAAGCGTTGGAGGTGCTGGCGTTGGAGTTGGCGATTGGTCAGATTGCTGGTTGAGTATAGGTTGCCGTTAGTGGGCTCTGGGCTTTTATCTTGTGAATGTTTCTTGGCGACATGGGGGCGACATTCGGCATCATTCGGCCGACGATGACTCATCCTCCTGGATCCTACGCTGATGAGTTGGCGCGCCGCGCTCTCTACCCGTTGGATCCACGGTCCTGGCTTTCATCCATCTATTTCAAAATCCTTCTCTACGCGTGTTCTACGCCTTCCGCCTCGCACTTCGTCTCGCCAACGGCCTTTCACCACCAGTCCCGCCATGAAGAAGAAAATCGTCGTGTGTACCGACTTGGGCCCGGCGCTTTCACTTCTGACATTGAGAGACGATCTCGACGTTGTGGTATGGCCACACGCCGTCGATACAGAGTGTCCGCGGGCGTGGTTGCTGGAGAATGTGCAAGGCGCAAGTGGATTGGTCGTCTGTTTCAAAGAGCGCGTGCGTCTTCTTCTGGAGCTCAAATGCATGTGGAGTACTCATGCCATCGCTGGTGAAGGTAGACGGCGAAGTAATCAAGGCAGCTGGGTCAGGCCTACGCGCGGTATCCACCATTTCAGTGGGATATGGTGCGCCTTGTCGCGTCCTTGCTCTCCAGGCACTAAACCTGTACAGATCATCTCGACCTTCCTCTCCTCGCTTCTCGCAACGTCCAAGTCGGCTATACGCCCGATGTCCTGACCGACGCAGGTGCGTTGCCGTCCGTCGTTTGCCGCAGCTTCTTCTAAACAGCCTCCAGTCGCCGACTCAGCCGTCATGCTCGCCCTCATGGCATCCCGGCGCACCAACCTCACCACATCCCTCGTCACCTCCAACGCATGGCCCGCCTTCCAATGGACCCCCTTCGCCCTCTCTGCCCCACAACTAAGCACCACCCTGTTTTCTCCAAAACGCACCGTCGGCTTCCTCGGCTTTGGCCGAATCGCACAAGCCGTCCTCCGGCGGTTGACTCTCGGGTTCGGCGTGTCCGACGCGATCTACACCCCGCGTCCCGAGGCGCCTCCGCAGGTTATGCGCGATGCCGAGCTCCTCCGGGGCCTGATGCCAAACCTTCATTCGCTCCGCGCCGTCGACATGCCCACCCTTGCGGCGGATTCGGATTTCCTGTTCGTCCTCGCACCAGGCGGCGAAGCGACGCGTCACCTCATCGACGAGTCCTTCCTACGGAGGATGAAACCCACTTCCGTCCTGGTCAATAACGGGCGGGGGAGCGTCGTCGACTCGACGGCGCTGGCGAAGGCGCTGAAGGAGGGATGGATCTGGGGCGCGGGGCTCGACGTCGTCGAGGAAGAGCCGCATGTCGGGGTAAAGCATGTATTGCCCGCCGAGCAGGGGGTCAGGGAGAAATGCGTTGTGGTCCCGCATTTGGGAAGCGCGACGCACGAGACAAGGGCGGAGATGGCGAGGCTTACAGTGGTTAATGTCTTGCGCGGGGTCGATGGGGAGCAGATGGAAAGTGGGCTCGATTTGGGGCGGTGGCAATGAGTCTGAGATTTGAGCGAAGTCACCGTACTTCGGGCACAACAAAATATTAATCGTGTTCACCCAGTCATCCCTCCGGTGCCTACTAGCACAGGACCCCGCGGTACCGTCTCGTACGCATTTCCCACATTGCCGCGCTGTTCTTCGAAGCGAAGCTTTCGTTCCTCGATCGTGAACCCCACGATGATCTGGACTTCGTGCTGCACCATCTCGGGGACGATGGCGAGTGTGATGGGTGTGCTCTTGTCAAATGCCGACGGGATTGGGGGTCGCCAGTGTGCGATTGGGTCGCCGTTTGGGGCGTCCTTCCGGAATAGCTGTGTTTGAATCCGCATCGGTGTTTAAATTCATGTATTCAACAGATTCCATGCGCACCGCAAGTCGATATTGTGAATGGCGACGGATGGTATATTCCCCTCCACCCAAAATCAACTCGACTTCTCCATCTTCTCCATCTCTATCGGGTGATCAACGCACGGGCCCGCAACGTAGATCCAACACTCACTTTTTGGCATGTATCCACTTGCTTAGCTTCACTTCCTCCATCCTGCTCCGAGTCCGAGTCTTCCCTTCCGATTCGAATTCGAGAGCAAACGTAACGGTGTCCGCGAAGAGCATCTTCTTGCTTATCTTCGCCACGGTCTTCTTCGTCTGTGCATCGAGGAAGCTGGTCCGATCCCCCGAGACGCTGGTGGAGATGGAGTAGATGACGTTCCCGGCGGCGTCAGAGAGCGTGCTGGCGACCATGCTGTTGGGGGAGAAGGTGAGCAGGCGTTGTGCACCGTCGGACATGGTGGAGTGACGCAAAGGTGGAGATGGCAAGGCTGTGGCTTATGTACCCACTGTCGGAGTTTTCTGCTCGGTGTTCGGCCCGCTATTGTACCCGAAATATCGCCGATGATGAGTCATCAGGACCTTGGCTCGACGATCGGACGAATGGTGCAAAGAGCATGCACAGTTACAGTTCGCGTATGATAAGCACAGGAGTCAAGATAGGTAAGCGCTCAAACATCTACTCGTACAAAATCTCCGCTGGGCCACTGAGCACGGAAATATCCATCAGCATATGCATCACCAATAGCTTGGAGCGCGTCAAGACGTACCGTTTTTCGATGCCCTGGAAATCGTCATCAGCCTCGTTGAATGTTCTTCAAGAAACTAAAACTCACATTCTCGGTCCAAGCGATCTGGGCTTTGAGTTCCGTCATCCCAAAGGAGAAGATGACGTCGAAATCGACGCGATAGTATTGGCCGTTCTTGCCGTAGAGCGGGCGTAGACCGCTGGCAAGCTGCGACATGTCTGCGTTAATGGAGCACATGGCCGCGAATTTTCCTTGCACAGAAATAATCAGGAGGAGCAGTGATCAAAGGGAAACATACCACGATCCGTGTCCATCCATTGCCGTCCAGACCCAGCGCCGTCGTAGCGGACCAACTCGATGCAGTTGGAAGCAAGCTGAGCCGCCGAGGACCGCGTGCGATAGAACGAGTGTCGGAATTCCTCCGTCTCGCTGACATTGGTGCCCTGAGGCGCCATCAGCACTTGATGCGGATGACTGTTTGACACCGGCATTACCCTCGGCAGACTCTCATGTGTACGTCCGTATTGTTTCCTGGAACAGTGGGCTAACATGTCATAGCAATAAGGCGGTCTCGGACGGTGCTGTGTCCTTCTTCCTCGACCATTTTGTTTCGTCCCGCATCTCCAAGGACGGATACGGCATCGAGATAAGCTATACGACCCAAGCAATCCCCAGAACGTCGCGCGTCTCTCTAACACTACGTTCGATGCCGCCGGCGAGCGCGTCGTCCCCGATCAATTTGACACCATCTCGGGGCGAGAAACGTCTAGCCCAAGTTCTCCGAGACGACGCTTTAGTTCTGTAAAGAGCCATTCGCTGGCCGCGAAGCCGCCAACAAGGAAGACACTCTGCATCGGGGTCAGGGAATGTGTCGAAGGATAACAATAAATTTGGCGCACAGAGACCGGTACACTCGAGACCTGTTTCTGGCGGGTCACGGCTTTGACGATCGAGTCGAGGGACGGCTGGAAGAAGCCGGCGACCACAGTACTGAAACGCGCATTGGATCCTGTACGGTGATAGATACGGAGTAAGTGAAGGGCGTACCCCGGTAACTTGAGCTGGCCGTTGGCGATGTTGAATGCCGCGTCCTTGTCGCGGAGCGTCCCAAACTTGATGTAAGAAAACTCGTTCGGGTTGCGGAACTTCAGCTTGGTCGAGTGATCAAAGCAGTCGGCGATCTCGGCGATGTCGTCGATGTATTTCGAGTTGCGCAAAAAGGCTAGGAGATGGATCAACGGACGATGCTAAGAATGTGTACGGTGTTCCTCAGACCTTCGAGATGAGCGCGAGCGTTCTTCGTTACGAACACGGAGCCGTCCATCAAGCCTCGTTGGTCGTCAGCTTCGCGCCGGCGGTAAATACGAGCAGACAACTCACAAGCGGTCTCAGCGATTTCCTTGAACGAAGGTTGCGGCTCAAAGACCTTGCAATAAGCGCTAATGTCGACGGTTCCTCCGCCAGCGTCGACGATAATGACACCCTTGCCTTCCTACGCCGTCGTTAACATGCTACCCGCGGGACGCGAAGGGGACGAAAATACACTCACATTGAGCGGATCCGTCCCGAGCCCGTTCATAACACAAAAGTTGAGGCTAGCCTCGCCTTCCGTGACGAATCGAATACGATTGCGACCGTTTGGTGTGTCCGGGACAAGCCCAGCGACGACGGCGGCGCTCCGCAGATCCGCTTGCTGCGCTCCGCCCCAGCCGTTCGGGTGCGTGAGCACGAACTCCATCGTATCTTCGAGCGTAATCCAGAGCGCGTCGCCGCTGGGATAGTGCTCCCCGATGTAGGTCCGCGCGCACTTGAGCAGATAGCGAAGGAAATCGGCGAAGATGGCGGTGGAGGATTTCCCGGCAGGGAGCGGGGGGAGATCGGAAGAGGGGCCCGTGAGTGAGATGGTTTTCGGGCGCATATGCAGCTTAAACCTGGAGAACGCGTCAGTTTACAATGCGTTCGTGAGAAAGGCGGGCGACGCACCAAGACGCCTTTTGCCATCCTTCCTCCGCGGCACGTTCCCGGACGCTTTCCTCTCCCGCTTCGGCGCCAACAGCCCGTGCAATTCCGTCTTTGTCGTACCAAACGACTGAAGGGACCTTCGAATCACCGCCCACCAGTGGCTGAGGCGGGAAGCTGCGGACATCGTCAGCGATAGTAGGGTTCAACAGGTCGGAAGCCCTGACCGTGTGATGGGGAGGATTTGAGGGACCTTCCCTGGTTCCAAGAGACTGCAGATCGGTAAATGACCTATTTCGTGAACGGGCGAAGCCCTACCAATAAGAAATCCCAGAGAATGTGGTCCCGACATCGATGCCGAGAACGAGCTTGCGTTTGTCGCCAGTGTAAGCCGGACGGGAGGGCATCGTGGTGGGGGAAAGCAAGAGGCGACAAAGAGGCGCCGGCTCTCTTTCACGAGTCCGTGTGGCGCGCAACGAGGCCCTTGGGCATCACATCGGAAGCATAAAGGACTCGAAAGACGCCTGCACGTTGCTCTTTGACTCACACCCCCATGGATCCCGTCGCCATCGTCCAAGGCTTGGCGAATTTTGTCGGTTTGTCGAGCTCAGGACGAGGAACTGCGAACATGGCCGCGGACGACAGCACCGTTCAGCCTGGAGCTGTGCCTCGTTCGGTAGCCACTCGCTCATCTCGCTCGCGTAGAGAAGCTTCCGCGCGGGTTGACTCTCCGGAGGCTCAGCGCGATGCTCATGATGATGTCGCCGAGGGCCCATCTCCCATGGCCACTGAGCAGTCTTCCGAGGTGTCTCACCTTCGGAAGGAGGTGCTCGAGCAGCAAACGACGATTCGCGATCTGCAAGTCAAGGTCACCAAGCTGAACGCGGAGCTGGAGCTGGCACGCACCGCGGGCGAAACAAAAGCAGAGGGCCGCGCTGCATGCAACCGCGCTTCCACCGCCGACGTCATCCGCAAGCTCGAGAGCCTCCATGACGAAATCTTCCAAATCGCAGCGGTGCTCTCCGACTCTGACACGTATCCGCGTCCATCCGCGTCCATCTCGTCATCCGTTGTCCTCCAACACGGCCAGTATCTCCACCATCTCGTGGGCGGGGATGTTGCCGGGCATATCCTCCACACTCAGCCCGACAAGATCCCGGATATCGCGGTGCAATTCCTGGTGCAAACCGCGATTGTCTCGTGGTGCACTCCGGTGATCAATTCGTGGACTGGAGGCGTCGGCGGCGGAAGCTTGGACCGTGTGTTTGACGACTTGCTGGCGGAGGCGCAACGCACTGGTGAGTTTGCTTCTCCCGATAGTTCCAAGTCACGGCTCACCATTCTCTTTTAGACGAACGGCGGCAAGATGTGTCCCTGTGGCGTGCGATGACGCGGAAGCACGCGGAGACGGTCTTCGCGCCGAGCAAGCGCAACGTGGGCGGCCCCCTTTTCTCCAGCATCACCACCATCCTCCTTCTCGTCAACGACACCATGAATCAGGGCGCCGTCTACGCGGCTGTGGGAGACCGTCTCGCCGCTGTCGTTGCCGCGGCCCTGGACCTGAACCACGCTATCGGCGCGGAAATCGTGTCGGATGCCCTGGAGGTCTTCAGCGTTCGTCCCGGAGGGAAGTTCGTACCCACCTTCATGCAGAGCATTGCCGAGGACGGGAAGGATGCAGAGCACGCGGGAGAAGCAGTGATTTGCAGCACAGGGCTGGGGCTGGTCAAGACGGAAACGCGTCGCACCATGCATGACGTGCTCCGTGTTCCGCTCCTGCGTGCGAAGGTCCTGCTGCAGTCAGAGTTGCAGGAGTTGCTGGAGTAGTATACGATAACGAATATCGAGAAACGAGTTTTGTTTGCTTGGTTATGGTTCGGTTCCTGCTCGATAGTGACGGGGAAAAGCAAGACACGAAACGTCAAGCTGTTGATATTCGTCTCCATGGCTCCGACTTTTCAATTTTCGGCGCCGGCACGACCGTTGGAAACTGCCTGCGAGGTCGGGCTCAGGCTACTTAAGAACGTTGGGAACTGGCGACCCGCGAGGGCTTGGCGTGCCGCGGCGAAACGGAGGAATCGGCCCGGGAGGATGAAACATGTCTGGCGGCTGTCGGCCGTTGACATGCGTCAGACTACGACGTGGATTTCTCCTTCCTTCTCCATCCAGGCGTCGCTGAGTCCTGCCTCGGCCTACACACGACGTCGGGCCAGCTCAACCCAACATGGCTATTCGACTCGGAGGCGTAGGCTCAGGCTGCTGCGGGCTACGCAAGATCTTCAGAGCTTGAACCCGCGTTTCCGCTCGCAAAGTACGCCCCCTGCCCATTCTCCGCCGCGCCGCATGTGTAGCGACCAACCACACTCCCAGACTCCGAACCAGCGCCGCCGACAGCGGCCCTGGCTTCCTCGGTGGCCAGTGTCGAGTCGGATAATCAAGCTGCGACGGCTCAGGGTCGCTCTTGAACGCCACCAACCCGCCGCGGCGTGGCCCAATGTCTCGGCTCATTACAAACACTGTGGGCGTCGTCGGGTCCGAGGGACTTCAGGGCCGTCACGACTCATTTTCCTGCTCTCTCCGCCCATCTCACGAATGCCCCGGCGGTGCGTTTCCTTCGCAAGTGAGGCAGTTTTTCACTAATGCATGGGCACAGGTACACCGACATTGACTCCTCCAACCTCATTGCGTACCTGGCGCATCGCGACCGCCGCTTCGACGACCGAGGGTCGATTGCGACGTATCGAGAACTGGGTCCCGGGGTGCGTGGTCTTCGCTGCTCCTTTCGTCCTTACTAATGAGCTTCTGAGCGTAGTCGGAACATAGTTGGTCCCGAAAGCACCCTCCTCACGGATGGAAATACCTGTATTCGACGACCGCGTCGGTGGACGCGTGGATTGATAGAATGGCTACCATTTTGTGAGCCGAAACCGCGCCTCTAGGCCTCACTGGCGAAGGGTGCTCAGTCCAAGCAGAGATTCCAAGGAGGAAAAAAGTACGGATGACGGGAACGGGAGCGAGGATAATGAGAGCTCAGAGCAGGAGGTGCGCAACACAAACACGGCGTTCCCTGCGCGGCTAATCAATATTCGAAACAGACCCGACTGCGACATGAAACCGCCCTCAAACTCCTCTCCGGCGCGTTCCCCGGCGTTTCGCGCGAATACATCGCTCGAGCCATCGACGCAAATGACGGCAATCTGGAGCTCGTTTTCAAAGCGCTCTCGGGTTTGTTTTCGGTTTCAACAACAGAAGGTGCTGAGGAATGGGACGGCAAGGAGGAGGACTCCACGGAGGATGAAGGTACGCTGCTGAGTTCCCGCTGCTGTTTCCCGAGGAGAACAACGACCCTTCCTTAGAAGATGTTTCTCATCGCATAGGGGAACCGCCCTCTCGCAAACGAAAGCGTCGGATGCCTGCAGAGAGCGACGAAGAAGGAGAAGATAACGGCGAAGCCTTCCCTGGGGGACATATACCTCAAGCAAAGCGTCGAGGTGTGTTCATATTTTCCTCTATTTGTCGTCCAGTGTGAAAGCGTTGGTCCAGGTGGATCTGACCCGGGCTCACAACGCAAACGTACGTCCCACTCTTTCAATATTTTTCTCGCCGATAAATTTATCACCCAGGCGCGAAATCGACGCCGTCGCGCCCCTCCTCGAAGCCCGTCTCGCGGCGCCGCGTATCGGGTGTGTTTCGCTCGCTGATACCATACGCGATTATAGTAAATATTCAACGCTTCATAGCGCCCTCACAACTGCAAACGCCTCCAAAGTCGCGATCATCCGCAAAACCGAAGTCGCGCACGGTTTATGAACGCGCACCGGCGGGATGGGGCGCCGATCGTGGGGAGATGCGCCGTTTTGCGCCGATGAAGCTTAACGTGGTGTTGGGCGAAAAAGGCAAGGGGAAGGAAAAAGCGAAGAGGAACCGGCCTTCTAGTCCTGAGGCCTGAGGCCTGAGGCGTAGATAGCAATGCGCATATACCCATCATTAGCCAGGTCCTCGCCACGCTAACGCGTTAGGCAAGACAAAGTCCGACCTCGACCCGTTCGTCGCTCAAGGCAGGGGCAGTGCATATGGTTGCCTGCTCGCGTTGCTTTTCTCTTTTTGTTCCGGCAGATGAAAAGCGAAATTGTATCAAAAAAGCCACCACTGGAAGCTGGATGGCGAAAAAAGTGAAATAAAACTGACTGTGATCCAAACACTGTTATCGCTACAGTATCGCCCAACAAGAGTAGTACCGCGTAGCGCCTGAACCGAACCTTCATCTCATCCCGGGCCAGCCTTCGACTTTCTACAACAACACCTTGAGATAATTCGACGGTGCAGCTACATAGATATCCGTTAGCATGCCGTCTTCTTCGACTGCGAAAGGAGGAAGGAAAAGGAAACGCAAGACTCACATCCAACTCGCCCATCCGACTTCCTCACGCGCCACCACTTGGTCTTATCGAGACTTCTTTCCGCGCTCTGGAGGAGCTCGCCCTCAGTAACCCTACCAGGTTGGATAATCCAATGGGCATGAACACACAAACATGCCTGTTCGATTATCCAACCTGGTAGGATTTCTTTCGCCCTGGCGGAAAGATATTTCCGAGGGTGTGCGAGGGATCCCTGTTTGGTTTTGTCAATATGTGAAGGGCCATCCGGGGCTGAGATGAGAAGAAAGAAGTGCCAAGCACGTACATACAGCTACTCTTCGCCCGCACTGTATACGGGAACGCATCGGCGTCGGCCGCACGCGTATCCCTTCCGGCTTCCGCCTCGTCCTCGTCCTGTATCTCGCCAATCTCGCCCAAATCCCCTTCTTCAAGTTGAGCGTCGTCTTCCTCCGCGTCGAGGTCGTATATCGTCGAGAGCTGCCTCCGACTCTGACCTCCGTTGGCGTGTCGGGGGTCGTAATAGACCGCTCTTCGCTGGGTATGGCCGCCTCGCACGGCATTGCGAAGATGAAGATACATCTCCTCGACGTCCAGCGACTCCGAATGATCTGGTCCGTCGGAGTCGATGATGAAGGTACGATCCGCGATATCGATTTGTTGGCCTGGGCTCTTGTTGCTGGGTGGCGAGAAGCTGAGGCTGCGGACGACAGGGCTGCCTGTACTCGTGCTGGTCGTACTGGTGCTCGACGAGTGTTGTTCTTTCGGAGCCTTGTTTGGCGTGTTGGGAGGCGTTTTGAGGAGAGAATCCACGTCGAGACGAACCATGGCCCGGGGACGTTGATTATCCTGCGAAGGAGGCGGTATCGCGGGCTTTGGCGCGCTGGGGTTGGAGATGGTCCGTCCGCGGGCGACGTTTGTGTTTGCCTGCGGCTTATTTCGCATCGCCAGTATACTGCGCATGCGGCTCGAAACTCGGATTGTTTCGACCCATGCAGGAAGCAGCGACGACCGCCCGCCGTCCGTGAACAGCCAAAAGAGGTCCACGAGGGCGAGAAGTCCCCATCCGGCAACCAGCGCAGCGCTGGCTGGCTGGGTAGATGCTCGGGGTGCGTGGCGCTCGATCCCGAGGGAGGCGAAGACAAGTAGAACGCCGGAGAGCGCAGTGGTTTGGGGATTGGGTTGAGAAGGATCGCACGCGACGACGACGACGAGGATGGCTTGCAGCGCGAGTGCAAACCAGAGTACGCCAACGGGAGGCGTATCTGCATTGCCAGTGCGCGCCAGGGAGATTTGGGCCGCGAGGACAATGATCCATGCAGTCTGGGTGAGTTTCAGTCAGTTGAGAATGTCATGGACAGGGAAGGACGCACGACGGCCACCAGTATCGTCCCAAATCCCAGGTTCCGTCTCCGCATTTCCACTCCCGTCGGCATGGTCGCTTGGGCCTCGGCGTCGCGGTGCTTTTGGACTGGCACGTCCGTGGGCTTCATGGTCTAGTGGCAGACCTTGGCAGACCTGGCAGAGCTGCGATAGACGTGGCAAGAAGGGCGAAGTGGACAGCGGGGTCTAACGCCGCTTGTTCTTCTCATCCGAGTCGCGGCGCGGGAAGCGCTTGCGTTCTTCGAAGGCGGATGCCTTTCGAGTCGGAAAGCATCCTCGAGCTGTCGCCGAGGAGTTGCTGAACGTCAGGGTCGAGAAGGCCGGGCCAGGCAACGCGTCGGGATGAGCGTTCCGGACAGAGAGGCTTGCGCCGATCTCTGTCAGAGGCATCGGCGTCTCGGCGCCGACGTTTGGCTGAGTGGCGGGCCTCGTGTCATCGCCCTTCTTCTCCTCTCGACGACCACGGCCATGTCCCTTGTACTCGTCACCGCCGTTCTCTCGCCTTCGTCCTGCATGGCGACGAATACAAGGCCCATAGCAACGCCTTAAAGCCCACCTCGTCGTCGCTTTCTTGACCGCGCCGCCAGACGCAAGACTCGGACGATGCCCGGCCTCTTCGACCCCGCGCCGCAGGAACACGCTGACGCGTACACTGCGCTTCTTGAAGAGCAGCATCGCACGCATGTCTGGACGCCGCCGGTGCCCGGAGAGGAGGGTGTGGGTGTACCTGCTGGGTGAGTTTTTCCTCTTCGCCCTGCCCCGCCTTTTCTGACATGCTGACGCTCGGAGCAGACATGTTCGCGTGCAGCTCTACCTTCACAAGTACAAGGTCTCCGAGGGAATGCGGCCCGACGTCGAGGCTTTCATCCCGCTCTCGAAGGAGGGGGCGCTGGATATGTGGGCGGTGCGGAAGGCGTGGGGCCTCGAGAGCTGTGTCGTGCGTTCTTCCTTCTTTCCCATTTGGCGTTTCACTGACTCTTTGCGCCCGGGTAGGTCATCGACCCCGAGCGAATGCGTCTCTACTTCCTAGCGGACCCAAACGTTCTCGACACGCCAAGTGTGCAGTACCTCGTGGGGCGGTTCGGCGCCGTGAAGCTCCTCGGTGCGTAGTAGTCCGACTCGTCCTCTGCGCTTGCTCAAAATACCATTGCAGAAGGCGACATCTCCACGTCTACTCTCCTCACCCGGCACCTCCGCCAGCTGCTCATCGCGTTGCACCTCATCGGCTCGTCCTACTACACCCTCGCTTCCAGCGGCGCCAAGCACGATGCGCGGCTTGTCTGTGCGCGTGTTGGGATCTTCAAGGACGACATGGCGCATGTCGGCAGGGAGGGATACGCGTTTGGAGAGGCGGTGGGGAGTGACTACGTGCTGCCGGTGGTGAAGAAGGTGAAGGTCCTCGGCGCGCCGGTGTGGGTTGTGGTGAAGCAGCGGATTGGGCCGGTCTGGGAGTACGCTTGGCCAAAGGCGAAGAAGCTCGTTCCTTCGGCGAAGAACGGGGTCGCCGGTCATTCTATCACCAAGACGCTCCTCACCTTCATGCTCGTTCTTGCGTGCATGGCGCTGACGACGGTGGGCGTGGCGTCGTACTGCGGGCACGCGTGGGCCCGGGGGTACTTCCGCGACCCGCCTCCGGGACGAGAGCAGATGGGGAGGGGCGTCATTTTGTTGGTGGTGGTGGTGGTGATGCTTGCGCTAGGTGCGGGACGGTCGTATTTGCGCGGGAGGGAGGAGAGGGAGCGTTTGGAGGAGGTGGTTGGCGTTAATTGATGAGGGAGCGCGTCGTTGTCGTTGTAGCTTGGCTAGAGGGAGGCGCTGCTTATGCTTTTGAGTACACTATGCTTTTGCTTTATGCTATGCCCATGTTTGCTCTTCTGTCGTACATGTCGCCATTGCTGGCCTTGAGTGATGGACTGGGAATTACACGACGACTCGGACCTGGCCCGTTTTCAAGTTGGTCAGGCGTATCAAAGCCGCTATAGGTGAAACTGTTGCGCAGCTTTCACTTTGGCTTGTGTTCGGAACACGTTCGGGCCCTATAAATGCGACTTCTGTATTTTTTGTCCAAGCTTCAACTTGCCCACTGGTCGCGGAATGTATTTTTGGGCTTTCTTGCACACACAATGCCTTATCATATGAATGCCCTACTATGTTGGGTTGAGCTCTTCCGTGGTACATGCCGCCATTGCTGGCTGGGACTCTTTGCAATCGGATTGCATCGCACTTGGTGCCTGCTGATCCGATGTCGTCCCGTCAAGCGTCATTCCGCTTCTTGACCTCAAACCACCACCATCGAATAAGCCGCGATGGCAGCCCGCGTGGCCTCACCCGGCGACGCGAATCCAGACCCTCCCTCTACCATCCTCTTGCTCTCCCTCCCCCGCGAAGTTCTCTCGACGATCTTCGTCTTCTGTCTCCCACCAGAGCTGTTCATCGTGCCCAGAACCGAAACCGCACCCTTGGTACTGACGCGGGTCAACCGCCTCATCCGCGAGATTGCGTTGGCGACGCCTCAGCTCTGGGCCAGTGTCATTTGGACGCTGGATACCCCGGAACGGAGCGAGAAGCTCCTCGAATGGGTGTCGCGCGCAGGCGCGGTGGACCTCGCTATCCAATTCTCAGTGAGTGCGCATCCGAGTCGTCTGATATACGTCCACCCCGCGCTAAATTACCGCCTGTAGGTTCCGGAATACGCCTCAAAGTCGGCAACCCTCGACTTCGAACCGACGCTTCCCGCAGAAATCATGGCGCGCGTGCGGTATCTCGAGGCGGACGTTCCACCTCGTTTGGCCACACATATCTTGAAACAATGCCACGAGGCGGTCCCTTTCTTGTTGTTTCTCAGGGCGCCGGACAGCGCAACTGTTCTTCAGGACGTGTTGCCGCGCTTTGCCTCGCTCTGCGATCTCCGTTTGAGCAATCGTTACGTTTACGGAGCGGCGCTCGTACGCGCACCGCGCTTTCCGACCATGCCTTTGTCTCGACTGCACCTCTCCAACATTTCTTGCAACGTACTGTATAGCATCCTCTGCGATTGCCCGTCGATGTCTGTGTTGGTAATTGGGAACTACCTGCGAGAAGATGAAGAAGACCAACCGTGGCACTCCTCGTCCCGCCTCATCACACTCTCGCATATGCGACTCCTCCATATCTGTGGCTTCTTGGACGAGATAGATCTCGGTGACAAGCAGAACCTCCTGACTACACCCGTCCTGCCCAATCTCGAGGAGCTCTGCTTGCCGATCGGTAATCAAACTGAAGAAGAACCAGACGTGGAGAAGGCTGATCTCGAGATGCTCCTCTCTCGCTGTCCGCGCCTCGAGCGGCTGGCTTGTACAGTTCCTGGGCTGCACGTTGACCCCGTAGAGTCGCTCCGCTTCTTGGAATTCCTGCTTAACGTCAACGCACTGGAATTGCGTTTCTTCCGGCGCGCGCAGCTCGACGCGTTCTTCAAGCAGGCGCGGAACCGCCCAGAGCTCCTTCCCCAGCTCGTGCATCTTCGCATTGACGTCCAGGATCGGTGCGCCGGCTACGAGATCGAGCTCGAGGCGGACGGGGTGACGCCTGACGGTTGGGACTGCGTCGCCGACTGGGCCATGGTCGCAGCGTTTCTCGCGTCGCGATTCAACGTCGACGAGTCTGAGTGTCAGGACACCGACTCGGCAGAGTCGCAATGCAGCTCTCAGGCCGAGTGCTCGGACACACCTTCAACTTCGCGGTGCAGCAGCAGCGCTGGCTCTGAGCGCGACCAGGCCATGTTGTCCATGTTTTATCTCGGCTCCGACACCTCGAAACCATTCGGAGATCAGCCGCTGGATACCGCCGTCGAAGCCGAACTCGAACGACTTTACGAAGAAGGGTTGGACATCGCTATTGTGGGCGGGCGGGATTTTCGGTGGCCCAGCTTCGAGAAGATTCATGGAATGGAGAGTATAACCTCGATCTACCAGCTAATCTACCAGCTAGGGACGATGCGTCGGTTTGACGTTCTGTCGAAGTTCGATTGAAGATGTAGTACTAGTAGCTCCGATGTGTAATTTTGGTCTCCGAAGAAATATAGGAGAATTGACCACGAGGAAACCGAGTCGTATAAACTTAGCCCAAACAAAAGGGGTTTAGAAACTGCTCATGGAATCCATGATCTCGATCAAATGACTGATCCTCCGTGATGACCCCCGAAAATATTGTCGGCAGCCAGTGTTGAAGAAATAAAGGTTGCTGAGGCGCTCGAAGGGGGGAAAGGAACAGATGGATTTCAAAATCTCGGCGGCCCTTATATACCCCTAGGTAATAATCTACTCCCATGGTAATTAAGCATTGTTCTTTGCGCCGCTGGCCCGCTATTGTCCTCTGAACTGACTCTCCGTGAGTCAAGTGGCGTACCTGAGTCGATATGACTCCAGTGGCGGCGGCGGCGGCGGCGGCGTGAAGCTGTGCGCTTCGGAGGTTCGGATGAAGCCTCGGATATCAATTCCACAACAGCCAGGGCAGTTTATAAACCGGTGTAAACCTACAATGAAAAACCAACCGCTCTTACTAAGTTACTGTATGCCAGACAAAACAATATCACAATTATAGAACACCAGATTATCTGTCATCAATGATGGTCATTTCAATGAATCATGATAGTCCTCTAGGATTTCCGGGTTGTCCCGATACAGCACGATGAGAGGAATATAATCGCGTTTGGGTTGGTACCGGTGCAAACGTGTAAGGCGTTACATGAGAGAGTGCGCCTATTTAAGCAGCCCGTATGTGGCTGTGCTAATTAGCCGCAATTACCCGCATATCCGTTGATCTCCGGAATGCGCTTGCTAATCCAACAGGTCCAAGATAATTACTCAGGCAAAAGTTGTTTTCGCTTCGAGCTTTGAACAAGTGTCGGCACCGACTAATTAGTAATAACAGGCAAGATTAGAGATACAAAAAAAAAATTTTTACTGTATAAGAAAAACCTTAAGTTCCCTCTTTGGAATTTTTCATCTCTGAGAAGGGGGGACGTCAATTGGCCGCAACATGGCCGCACGGCCGCAGTTGCGGCCCTCGTGCACCGCCACCTTGCGGCTCTCCTGATTTGCGGCCGTTGTGCGGCTCCCAGTGTATTCCAGTGGCAATGGGTGGGTAGAAAGGGCAAAAGTATGTCGACTGCAGCTGTATTTGAGCTAGAAAGAACTTGTTTTACCCGCAGAGGAATTTAACTTGCCTTTGATGAAACTCTGATTGACATTTTCTTGCGGCTCTACTGCGGCCTTGTTGCAGCACTTTGCGGCACTTGTCCTGTCGGTTGCGGCCCTCAACCTTCGGCCAATTTAGGGCCGCACTCATGTTGCGGCCCTCGGCGGCTTGTCACAACGGCCGCAACCTTGTCACAACGGCCGCAAGTCACGCTGAGGCTAGTGCCGGACTAAAATATGCTACTTCAAGTAATATTGTGGATGTATTACAGGTTGAAATTCCAACCTAAAATCACTCAGATAATCCCAATAACATCTCTCTGCACAGGGATAAAAGCTAACCATTATTTCACATCATTTCCGCTGTTTGGACACTGGGCAGATATGAAATGGGCTACTTGGCCCAGAAATGCCCTCAAATATTCATTACACTCCTACAAACTCCTACCACAAAGCTCTCACCCTCAACCGAGCTCTCTGCAGCACTTCAATCCAATGTTTTCCACTTGTCCACCTCAGCAAGTTTTGAGTTGATGGTTTTTGGCTTCTATGCTTGGGATTTGGCAAAATTCTGGGGAATTACCGACATCTTGGGACAGTGTAGTGACAATGGACCCCATCTACGCGCATTTTCGGTCGAAAGTTTGCCTTGATCCTTCTCAGGACTGCCATCAACAGCATTTTGCATCATAAGTAACTTGCCGTTTGTGGGCTGAATACCGGGCTTTCCGCAGAACTAAGGGCATATATCTGCCACAAATCTTGGTGTCTATCTCCTTAGGCCCAAATCTCAAAACTTATAACAAACTAACTCTTCCATCCCTCGCGGCCGTGTGACAAGTTGCGGCCGTTGTGACAAGCTCGGCGGCGTGACACTGGCGGCGCTCCCACGGATGACAGATTGCGGCTCTGTTGCGGCTCTGTTGCGGCCGTTGCGGCCAATTCATGTAGCCCCTGAGAAGGCCAATAAATTTTTGTTTGATTTTTAGCAAATTAATAGAGGTCTTGCGATCCAGCGGTTGGAGCATTTCAACCGCTGCCGATCTTGGCGTTCCGGTATTAGGCAGCCCCGAAATTTTGTGAGTGGATTAAAAGTCCACGTCCTGAACCACCCACAAAATCTCACGAATTTCCATGTACACAGCAGCAAGAAATGGCATGAGAAATAGCGGTTCAACCGCTGACCGCAAGACCTCTAATACAAGGACTTCCACCCGTTGTTTCCCGTGTGCTGATATTGCTGCCGATCTCCATGCTGATCCCCAGTCTGATCCCTGGGGTGTGTTTCATGACATGACGCCCACACGTCCAACTCTAACACCACATGCCGTCAAGACACCCCATGACTTATTTTTCTATGCGGACCTTGTTTCATCAGTGCCCACCATGTGTTCCCAAAGATCCCGGGTGCAATACCCCAGGAGGATAAATAGTGTTCCTAGATACAGTAGCTAACCCTCTCCCGAAACAAACTTGGCAATCTGTAAGGGCACCAGCCGTCACAACTGTGACTGGCGTGACCAGTGCCCGTCAGCCACACACACAACCACACCAAGGGCGGTGGAGGCTATGGTAATGACCGTACCGGCAGGGACCGAGGGGATGACCGATGGTGGGGGTGAGACCATGGCCGAGAGTGATCGCACCACAGCAATGGGGAGGAGATCGCAATGATGGACCAGGAAGGGCGGGACGACCTCGAAGTCGAGCAAGAGCCGAGAGTGAGCAACTGGAGGGAGGTGTCGCCAGGTACAATAACCACCAGCGCGATCACGTGCCAGGTCCCATGGGTCCAATAGACACTGGAGCCAAGGAGTGACAGGTGACGTGACTACCAGAGGCTGGGAAGCCGAGGGTGTCACATGTGACAACGGGCTGTTCTGGCTTGGGTGTGGACAGGTACCCGGGGAGAGCGAACACCCAGGCGGGAAAGGGTCCAAGCGCCTAGTCACCGAAGCAAGTCTAGTGACAGCTACGCAGCCGGGACGGCACGATGGGCGATGTCACGACAAGCAAGGAGGCCAGCGAGTAGGCGCTACAGCCAAGGCAAGGGGCGGTGCCAAGGCTAGTACCAGAGTGCACGCAATGGACAAGGGAGAAGACCATGTGCGCAGACAGAGATGGGCCAGACCGAGTGTTGCCAAGGCAAGAGCTTGGTCAAAGGCGCACAAGAAAGACTTAGCCTTGGGAGGAGGCAATAGCCAAGTTGAAGTGTGAGATACTGGTGAGGAACAAATGCCAGAACCACCCAAGGTACGGACCGCAGCCGAGTCAGTGTAGGTCGACATATGAGGACAGAGGACGACAGAATGACGGACATCGTTGGAAGGGGGAAGGCGGTACAAGGGCGAAACCACCCAGGTAGAGAAGGGGAGGACACAGTGCAGACCAACACCGTGGGGGCGACACAGAGTGCATCGCAAAGGCGACGATGACGGGCATCGCCGAGGGGGCGGAGGAGTTGTACAACAACCAACCACACAGACGAGGGGGTGGCGGGTTGAGGAGAAGGGCAAGGTTTGCCGAGTGGTGACGAAGACCCCAGTACCCCGAGTAGCTTCAGCATGGCCCGCACGACACAGACAGCCAGAGGCGAGAGGCTTGGAGTGACGAAGGACAGAGCGCCTGCCGACAGCGGCTGGGACAGAGCTGTCCGACTGGTGGACGACCAGAGCGCTTCACCGACGCGGCGGCTACTAGGACATCCGGTAGGTCGTACCAAGAACGAGGAAACCCAGTGCACCACCTCTACGCGGGGGACGATCCGCGATAAGGAAGACAGTGACCCAGGGGGTGACGGACCTAGGCCGGGCGAAGAAGAGAGTGGGGAAACCGCACTGACGACGCAAGCAAGCGGAAGAACACGAAGCAACTGACTAGCGAGCGGAGAACCAGAGTAAATTAGCAAGCCCCAAGACCATGTAGCTCTAAGACACACCTAGCGAGCGGAGAACCAGAGAGATTAAGCCCAAGTGTCTCTGGTGCTCCCCTCGCCTCTATATACTGAGCTACGACGCGAGAAGAGAAGCCTGTGCACCACAAGGTCCGGCAGTGCAAGGCAATGCACATGCGGCAGGGCACGTGGTGCGCGCAGCATGCTCGCACAGCAGCCTGAGAACGAAGATGTGGTAGCATACTGGGAATGGTCTGGAGGGGGCACAACTGGAAAGAGGAGAGTCTGCTGAACACAGTGATACCACAGACGAAGGGGAACGGACGAGGGGAAGTGGAGGAAAGGGAGGGAGAAGGATGGGAAGGCTATCGCCATGCAGATAAGAGCGCAGCATGTGAACAGCCTTCGACAGATAGAAGCCAAGGCAGTCCAGCCCAGGTCCGGAGCGCCAGGAGGATCACGATCAATGATCAGAACATGATGATGGCGATGGGAATGGTGATGGGAGGACTGGGGGAGTGTGCAGTGCCAAAGGGAGTTGACCAAGGCATGAGGGCGACGCGGGGGGAGGCTGCAGAACACCAGAGGTGGTGCAGGGTGCAGCACAGGTGTTGCAGTCGGGAGTGTGGGGGGCAGATTCCTATAACATACAACACCTAACACCATTACAACAGCGTCTGGAACAGAGCCCTCCTTGAGGATGGACCTCGCTTAGTCAGCTTGACCAACCGGTCATGGTGACTAAGCAGAGGACAGTGGCTTGTCGTTACTAAGCGAGGGGTGTTTCCACACACATGACGTTAAGCAAGGCGGTGTTCCCCTGACACAATCAGGGAATTTTGAACACAATACAGGAGTATATATTCTAGTATTCGGGGAATGTATGCACAGCGCAATAGACCTGTCTATGAACCCTGTAAGTTTCAGCCTGAATGGCCCAGTAACACACCCAAACGACTGCAATCGTTCCGATAAGCCAATTTGGGCATTTTACGTGGCGATGACATTATTGCTTCTTCTCTTCCCGCTCCCACATTCCCTATGCTTCTACACTTCTGATATCGATACAGGACCTTTGCACAAGCGATATTCATGCATGACACAACCCACGGGATCACGGAGGCAGCAGGAGGTGGCAGGGGAAGAAGAACGGCAACTGCAACTAGAAGAGGCTATTCATCTTGTTGACACGCGTGGATTTACGTACCGCAACATGTCAACTGCGACTGGGGCGCCGTATGCAACTGTTTGGCATCGAGCACAGGGGCGGAAGTTGGCGTCGGAATCCTGCGAGGCTCAGAAGACGCTGTCGCATGCGCAGGAAGCCCAGCTGGACAGCTGGATGTGGGAACTGGATGAGAGGGGGTCTTCATGTGCGCCCAGCGCAAGTGGTGGGTCGCGCGCGGGCAATAAAGGCAAGGGAGCTTGGCATAGATGGTCATGAGGTGTACTAGGGTCAGCTGGTTCCGGCGATTTGAGAAGCGGCATCCCAATCTGCGGACGGCTTTCAGCCAACAATTGAGCGGGCCAAAGCTGAGCAAGATCCAATCCGCATTGCAAAATTCTACAGTGCCACTCAAATCAAAATGTCGTGGAGCCATTCAATTTGGCTGGTTTTCTTGTGCTGAGATGTAGGGAAAGGTAAATATCTGCTTACCATAACTCTACAGAGCTCAATTACTCTTGAGTCTTGTGCAGATAAGAGGTTTCTGTATTATATGTAGACAAACTGTAGCTCACCTAGGATAACCACCCCAAGATCTATCCAATATAGATACTATATTGAACTCTTACTTGAAAGGACTTATCTCCTGTTTTGAATGAAAGGACACTCAATATGAGAGAATATTCATGAATTTTGTAAAAAAAGAAACACAGGATCTGAAGGAATACAAAAGCAACTCGAAGAAAATGGCAGAGATGGCACGAGATCATCATGAGTCAATACAGACCAAAGATCTGAACCCTGATTACAACTATGGTAAGCTGTTCTGCACTGGTATAGTGCTTGAAAGCTGCAATGTCCACCTATCTGAAGAGCACTGGCAGTACTATTGTGATACTGTAGCATTTTAATCATTTCGTCAGGCCTCGGAGGGTGTGACATCGATGACGAAAATAAGTTTTCATCAGTCACGCGTCACACTACCTTATAAGGCACTTTGATCCGATCGGCAGCCCGCGGCAGGGCCGGCAACGCCTGATTTCGATCAAAAGCTGTCAAATTTTAGACAATTTTGTGTGACACGAAAAAATTTCGTTAGATTGGAGGGAGTGTGACGCATGACTGACGAATTGATTAAAATGTTACAGTATGGGTACCAAAACATCATTTTTATCTGGCAACTGTGAGCCAACTGGGAAGCCAAACTACCCCAAACTTGAATCCTAGCATATATGCAATTATTTTCATGATTTATTTTACTGTTTCTGCGGCTGTATTGAGGAGAAGATTTCGGTTACCCGATATGGAAGGTACCGAGAAGCGAAACAAATAACAATTTCTTGTTCTGTGCTATAGTTCAACATGGTGTACGAGTATGAGGCGATAGCTTAGACCCTTAGCCATATTTCCTACGAGACTCAGCACACAGCACCCTGTATTTGATGAGCAAAATGCAATGGAATATTGTGTCAGCGATTGTCGGATCGCGGGGTTCGAAAAGGCTGGAGCGGGGTCCTAAGCCGGCTACAGCGGGGTTCTCGACAGGTGATGCTCTTCACGGATACGGAGACAAGGGGGGAAAAATAGACGAGAACGATCTACCGACTACAGATACGGGGTACACTATTTATCCTCCCGGGGTATTGGACCGGGGATCTTTGGGAACGCGCGGTGGGCGCTGATGAAATAAGGTCAACATGGGAAAACAGGTCATGGGGCACTTGACGGCATGTGGCGTTAGAGTTGGACGTGTGGGCGTCAGGGGTAGAAGCCTCGGGGTTAGGCCGAGGGCGGTGTCATGACATCACCCCCCTCCAGCCACGTGTCGTCCCGACAACGCGGGGTTCTACCCGTCGCCCACGGGGTTCAACGCCATTTGCGCAGCGGGGGTCTTGTCCGCGGTGTAGGTGTGGCGCGGTCCTTAGCTGTTCGCTTCTTCGTTGGTTTGGGTCTCCAGGACTCGGGGAGTTCTGCCACTGGCAGCAGTCGCCACCCCCGCCGTTGCTGTTCCGCGGGTACGTCAGAGTTGCGGTCGTACAATTCTTGCAGCATTTCCTCCATAATCCAGCGGCCTGGTGATTTGACAGATAATTTGATGGTAGTTTGTGTATTTCTTGTCCTAGTTGTAAATGTGTTCATATCCAGCATAGCCATCAGTCAAGTTTCCTTTTATATATATATGATCAAAGATACATCAAAAGGCATCAGTTCTATCACAGCATCACGATAGCATAGACTTAGAGACTTGTGTCTGCACCAAGTCCTGCCTTTGGCTGTTTATCACAGCATTTATTCTGTATTTACTGCAGCAATGGGGAATCAGAGAGCTCCCTTCTAGTTAGAATGACTAGCACGGGGGGTATAGTCCTTCTAAGTAGAGAGGATATGTGAGCTTAAGAGGTGTCTAATAAATTTGGAGCTCAACGCGGGAGTTAAGCAGTAAACACGGTAAATGGGCAATTTGTACTGCCTCTACTGGGCCATGGAAGCAGGATTATTGGCTCAAAATTTGTACACAATGCGGGAGAAAGTCTACGTCCATCATCGGAGTATCATTTGATCGGATCAATATCATATGGTGACATATTACGCACTGTTTGAAAGAATTTGCTTGTTCAAGACCATTTCTTGCCCATTTAAGCTGATATTTTGTCGGTTGATGGCGATCATTAAGCCCTGCTATCCTACCAAGTTTCATCAATATTGAAGCAAGATTCTTATTTGGCCGGTTCAGGCCGAGTGTCAGCCACAACAGGTTCATCGACCGGGACACGTAGCAGGTTCTCAGATAACCCAAACTTCCAGAACGCGAGGAGGCACGGCAACGGCTGACAAACAAGACAAGACAAAGGGCTGAGGAAAAGACCAGAATATCCTACGGTACAAATATAGACATTCAGTATTTATCCGGGTTCTAAACTATTGTCGTTGGGTGGTGCTGATAGAAGCGTGATGGGGATGTGATGAGCAGCTGGTGTCAGGACAATCGTCGGGGTTCTGTTATACATACGGCATGTGGCGTTAGAAGCGGTGGCGAGTGGGCATAATGATGGGGAGATCTGGTGCTGATGGGGGTGCCCGTGGCATCGGGTTCCGTGACACCGAGGTTCGGCCGGGTTTGGAAGCTTGTACCTGTAAGGAGACGTCCCATCCTTTTTCATTACTTTACTTTACTTTATCCCCCTTACTATACCCTTTCCTCTTGGAGTGTGCCATCTGTTGGAGAACCAACTGCGGAGTTCAATAACCCTGCCCACTACCTCATGACATGTCGTTGCTGATGGTATCCCTTGCTAATATGTATAAATAAACCTCAAATCATACCAAACTTAGCTGGTCGCTCATCATTGCAGTATCAATAGAAGCAATGCTAGGCAGATGGTGTCAAAGAGATCGTCACTGTCAATTACTGCAATAGCACCAAGCGCAATGTTAATGGCATCCAGGTAATTGCAGTGCTAATAAGGGCAAAGTCAGGCTTAGGATCTGGTGAAGGTAAAAGTCACATGTACTGTAGTGTTTTGACCAAGTGTAATGTGTAACAGCCCCAAAAGGAATATGCATTAAGATTTAGCTAAAATCAAATGAAAAACTTTCAGCCGTCTTGGACGCCAAAAAGAAAATCCAAAATCAATGAATATCTGGTCAAAATACTACAGTAAGTAATTCCATTCACAGATGTGTTTCACACAAGAGTAACGGATTGAGATATATATGGGGGCAGGCTTGTCAGAGCTTTTCTGATGTGTGACATCATAGTGTATGACATGTGGGCGCAGTGATGAGGTGCTTTGACTATGTATCTCATAAAATTGAATGTGGAACTCCACAGACTTCCGTCAACTTATTTACCATTAAGCATTGCTATCACAGCATTCAGTTCATACAGATTTTGGTTGAAGTAAAATAATACTAAGTCCAGTCAGATCTATATGGAGAATATGCAGCCTGGTGTACTCTCCAACCTCCCAGTTCAGCCCAATAGGCTGCCTTATAAGTATAGGAGGGAACACATCAGGAATCCACACACACCCTTTTCGGTGGCATATACAAAAGTGTCGTCAACCTTCCCTCTGTCTCAGAACTTCCTGCAATGATGTGCAGTGCTCATATTTGCATTGGAAGAACAGATTAAGCACAATGTTCTCACAAAGCTTACTTATCTGCACGACGGATGGCACGGCTGTAGAGTCAGTGTAGACTGAGCGGGAACAAGAACCATCCAAATCAGGAACCTGCGGACTCGGTGAGCTGATCTAGAATTCCATCTGTCGGGCTCCCGCCTCAATTGGCAGATCTCTCACAGGAGCATGGACGACAAATCGGCGGAGAACATGTGTAGTTTCTGTGGAAGGTCCGCTAGACAACTCAGAAACTTCAGATTTCTTCCGTCAAGCTTATCTCTGAAGGCCTTAAGGTCAACGTCAGCTAGAACAAGTACCGCACGAAAAGTTGAACACTGGCTGTCCCGTTTCTCCGATATCACCGATTTGACAGCTGCGCGGAGATCGAATAAGAACTTGATCAGGCAAATGCACCACACGCTGTCACTTGCTGGCAGAGCCCACAGTGGACGACGACGATGCGGTGCCCCACCGGCCTGCTCGACCCAGGTCCGCTGCAGGACGACCTCTTCCAGCGCGCATTCGCTCGACAGGATCGGAACCAGCAACGTCTCCCGCCTCAGACCCGTAAAGCCATCGCTGCCAGTGTCCTCGCTTCGCCGTCAGCGGTCAGCTTTCATCTACGCGACCTTTGGAGTAGCGGGACTGATTTTCTTCGATGCAGTACGCAGCAGCCAAGGCCTGGATTGCATATGCCTATGAGAAGGGCCCAAATGCGTCGGGCAGCTCGAAGAAGAAGGGCCGCTCGCCGAAGAAGGTTTTCCGAGAGCAGCTGCTGGAAACCTACGTCGAGTTCTA
Source organism: Mycena chlorophos (assembly GCA_014461115.1). NCBI lineage: Eukaryota > Fungi > Basidiomycota > Agaricomycetes > Agaricales > Mycenaceae > Mycena > Mycena chlorophos. The sequence continues at coordinate 661,869 of JACAZE010000021.1, forward strand.
CTGGATGCTGTACGAGAATAGGGCGCGTCATCTCTTCTTCCACAGAGACATGTTCTGACGCTCCCCAGGATGCTCTCGCTCTTCTCCGTGACCGGGGAGCTCCACGCGGCTTTACGCTGCGCGATACGACTCATCTCGTCCACTCCCATGCGGTCGCCAACTATTACGGCCGTCTATCGCCGCTGACGGTCTGCTCTGACTCCGACTCGGAGGAAGACGACACGTCTCCGGCCGTGGACTTCGCGCCGAAAGTCGAGCCAAGCGACACGATCCTCACTTCTCGAGACCCCAATTCCTCTTCCACTCAGAATCAAATTCACTCCGCGAACGATTCTAAACGACCCCAGACGCGTTCCTCCACCAAGCGCAAACGCTCCGAACTCGAGGAGCCTGCAGTCTCTCCAGCGAAACCCTCTACCCACCGGTCTACGCGTAACACGCGTCCACTTCCAGTTAAACGCGAGGTTTCCGCGCAGCCAATCCCGCTTCTAGCGTCGCGGCCACGTCGAGCCTGCACAATCAAACCTCAAGTCGAGCCAGTGGCGGAGTGCGAGGCTTCGCCAGCGAGGAAACGACGGCGGGTGTTGAAGGAGGAAGAGGCCCCAGCTCCTCTCCCACTGCCGATGGCTGTTTCGCTTGGTCGACTGCGACCTCTTCACCCGCGGCAGGCCAAGGTCTCGGTAATGGCTCAAGTTCCTTCCATCGAGCATCCACAACGACCTAACACGCGAACACATCCTTCTCCGTCTACGAAGGTCACGTCAGCACCGGATCCCGACGCTCCCCCTCGGAGGAAACGCGGGCGCCCACCAAAGCCGAAAGTCAAAAGCGAGCCCGAGCCCGAGCCTCCGCGCATGCTTGCCCCTCCGAAACAACCGCCTCTGGTGCCGGCCTATGTACCCGTCTTGAGCGACGAGGTGCTGCCGTCTCTGGAGACCCCGGATCGGGCTGCGAAGAAACGTACTCGTGAAACGTTTCCCGAGGCATTTGTGCCGTCGGCGCTTGATAGCTCGTCGCGGAAACGCGCGCGCAAGGAGCCCCGGACCGTGGCGTCACACGCAGTGCACCCTGCGGTCGCGGGACTCGTCCCTGGAACCAGCATGGCGGGTGCGGTGCTGGATGAGTCCGTCCTTCCGTGGCACGGCCATCCGAATGCTACACGTCAGCAAGAGCCAGCTGGCGACGCCAGTCAAACTATCCCTCTCTTCACAGTCGACCCGCTTCTCCCGTCATCCTCGGTGGCGGACGCTCGGGTCGATAGCGCGGCCATGGCCGAATATCCACTGCTTTCGGTGCCCCTCGGTGCTGACAAACGCCAGGTACGTGGAATTCCGCAAATCTTCGCGCTGTGCTTCTCACTGTTTCCGCCAGCGCGTGAAGCTCGAGGACATCATCAACGATCCGGACACCGGACTGCATCGCCTCCCCGTCGAAGCCGACTCGGAGATCGTTAAGCGCGAGACCGTGCTTGCTCTGGATGTCCCAGCGCCGCTGCCAGAACCGTCGATCATCCACGGCGTTTATCCCAAAGCGCCGCTTCTCAAATTACCGCCGTTTTGGACGCAAGTGAGCGCAGCCAAATGTCCCGCATTTCCGCCATCTCACAGTTTGTCAGTCACGTCAAGAAATGTGCGAGTCGTCTGAGTGGTTTAAAAGCTACCAAGCGGGTATTTACCACAAGGGCGGGGTCGTGAAGGGATATTTCTTGAGTGGTTTCGGGGCAATGTATGTTTTATCTTCGCCTTGCCCTCAAAGATTGACAATCCCGTTAGTCGCGACTGTTGGCAACACGATGGCAAACTCGTCGTCTCGCACGGAGGCGGCAAGTCGGAATCGCTGGTCACCAGCCGCGGAGCACGCACCAAACGCCTGCCCATCAACAATCCTCTGGCAGCGAACCCAGCGAACGCTCCCGTGGCGGGGCAAGCTCACAAACAGAAGATAAAACCGGCGAGCGATCAGTCCGCCACTGACAAGTCCGTCAGCGCGCTGCTGCGCAACTACGCTACGGGCCAGCCTATCGCCTTGCTCATCGACGACAAGTACGCTCCGTTCCCGTACGACTTGTCCGCTCGAGGCGTGTACATGGCGTTTCTTGGTGTGTTTTTCCGTCTCTTTGAGGTCCGAACTGATCTCAACACACAGGATTTTATCGTATCGTGGACGTTTGGGGTATCTCTGCCTCGACTCTCCAACTTGGACGTTTCTGACGCCGTTTTCAGCGGAGTACCAGCCAGATCGCAGCCATCCCCGCGGCGCTGTTGTGAGGTATAAATTCGCGTTCCAGTGGTGTGAGAGCCAGGTGCGGCATGCTACGGTATGCTCCTCTAGAATACTAACGCATTTCAGGGCCAGCCGTGGTGGTTTGCGTACTCGGCGTCAAATGGGCGCCTAATCCATCCGGATCAATCAACTGCCAACAATGACGTCGCCGTGTCACCTCTTCCGTTTTCGTCCGAACCACCACCCACAGCGTCGTGCTCGACCTGCGGTTTCCTTTCGCCTCGTGTTTACGCCCAGGGATGGGCGTGCTTGCGCCCAGAATGCCCTCGATTCTTCCACCATCGACTCGGTGACGACTGGGTCCTTCTTCCCTGTCGCGCTACTGACCTCGACTACAACCCCGGGTTTCTGGCGCTCAAGAACCCGAGCGCTTGGGATATTCCGCCGGGATTCTCCGCCAGTTTGTCCCCGCCTGAACCGAACACGGCGCCTGTCGACGGTGTGATGACGGACTACGCAAGCACTCGAGGGTGGCATTGCCGAAGCTGTGGCAGATTGTCGTGTCGGTAAGAAATGTATCCGTCTCCCCCGTGTATTGTTTAACGGGCCTTCAGATCGGCCTGGGAGCACTACGAGTGCCCTAATTGCAAGGTGCGTGGCTATTTGGGCGTTCGTTCGAGCTCCTAATTGGCCAAGGCGATGCACAAAATTACCGCGTCGATTCGACCAGCCGCTCCGCTGATCAATCAAGCCATCAAGCTGGGACGAGGCTTCGTCGACGAGAGTTACAAGGTCCATCCACGTGCAGGTGAGCGGAGGAACTTTTAACGCGATCTTCGCTCAGGAAGAATCTAGCCGGCGTCGAAATCTTGCCCACCCGCACCTTCCTCCATGCTTCAGCGAACAACGAAGAGCACCTCGGCTCCATCCAGACCTTCGTTCTTCCAGACAACCGGTCAGTATCTCCATTCAATGTCTGGGACCGTTGTATTAACCGTGTTCGGCTTCGCAGAGGCAAAATCCATTTGATCAGGACGAACCCGTCGATGCTCTTCGAGGCGGATCAGATATTCGAGGCTTATCAAACACAGGCTTTCGACGGCCGCCTCGTCTTCCGGCGCTATCCTCTCAAAGCCGTAAGCCTTCCTAACTCGGTTCTGATTTCGGCTGATGCGCTACAGCATAAACGTTAGCCTCCGCCGATGTTTCTTCAATACGCGCTGATTTGTCGTAGTGCGAGGCCCGATGCTCACAAGTTACTTCTCTCAGAACTGTGAGCGCTTTTATCCCTGTCATCGCGCCGGGCCTCACAAAAAAATAGCCGGCGAAGTCTACCGCGTACGCAGGCGTCGTCTCGCTCGCTGTCGCGGTTTGCCTGAACTTCGCTGCAGTACGTCGGCGGCACCGATAATACCGTTCCATTCGATCGCGCACCCGGCGCTGTTCTTCAAGCGCGTGATCTGATTCAGAAGCGCATTCGAGAGGCACTGGATGATCCGAGCGAGTTCAACGAGATTTTGAGGTACGTAGCACGGTACTGAGAGCGTCTCCGGCCTAACATCGATCAGTGCGGCCTACATGGAGCAGCAGCAGATGGGTGTACGCTCGCGTGATTCTTCCTGCTCGTCCTTGCACTGATCTTGCGCTTCAGTTCCACACGGACAGTGAGCCGGGGCTCGGCCCGGTCGTTGCCGGCCTGTCAATGGGTGATTGCCTCAATCCCATCATTTTCTTCGCAAGAGCTTATTTTATTATTTTCGTAGGCTCCCCCGCTCTAATGAAGTTCCGCCTCGCTCTCAAATATACCCCGGCCGATTCTCAACGATTTGTGATGCTCGAGGTCGTCCTGCGGCATGTAAGCAAGCATCTCCGTAACTATTCGTGCGCCTTTCACTCATTGAACACTGGCGCAGGGAGACGTTTGTGTAATGGACGGCGCAGACGTTCAAGAATACTACGAGTCAGTCGCATCCTCTTCTTCACCACCTTGAGAACTGAGTATTAAATAAATCCTCTTCATCTCAGGCACACCGTCATCCCTTCCAATTTCCGGATCGCAGCGACGGCGCGGTGGATCTCCCCGGAGCAACATGCGCTGCCTGCGAAGCAGACGCGCCGGCGCCCTGCCGCTCAGGTTGGGGCCTCGGTGAAGATGGAGCCTGTTGAAGAAGGTTCCGCAGTTTTGTAGAGCATTGTATCATTAAGAATTCTTCATAATGTATTCCCATCCTTTCGATCATGCTTGCTGCACCCCCGACCCCGGCGTAAATGCTCTTCCGCAACGCCTAGTAACGCAACGGTACAGTACGACTTCAACGACGACATTCCCGGAAGGAGCACGCAGGGAGAGCTCCTGAGCTGGAGTTCGACCCAGCGTGGATATGGTGAACGGCCGAGGGGTGAGGCTCAACGCGCACTCGTGTGGCTGCTGCCGGAGCGAGGCGCGCAGCGCGGAGAGGACGAAGATCGCAGAGGGGCTCCAGTCGCGGAGCGTTTCTCCGATGGAGGCTGGGATCGTGAAAGACGCGGCGGTGTCTCCGTCTGGGAGAATCTTCATGAGAATATGTCGAATGAATGAGGGAAATGTGGACAAACCGAAGCAGATCCTCCACATGAGCGAGCGGTGATGTTGTTTGAACTGGATTGTGAAATCCATCACGCTTTCACCCTGGCGAGTGACGAGCCCACGTTGGGTTACTAGGAGCGCGTGGTCGACCATCGGAAATGCCTCGTTGAAGAGGCTGGGCGGACCACCATCGTTGGCAGATACATCGAGGAGGGAGACATAGAACTCGATGGTGTCGCTCATTATTTGGCGGTTTGTCGCGGTGTAGGGGCTGGGGGATTGATTCTGCATGTCGGTGTCTGGAAACCCAGGAAGTCGATGTTTCTGAGTGCCGGGATGCATGGGTTTTAAAGAGACCCTCCGGAAGCTGCAACATTTGGCCGGCAGACCGAGAAAGCCCTTGAAACGAGCACGAGAACTTGCGTTCGAGACGAATTGGGGAGCGGGAGTCGAGGAGTAAACAGAGAGCTTGGCGGTCCCGCTCGAGGGGGTTCCGGTCCGAAGATCGAATGAGTTCAAGTGAGGAGCACAACCTCGGCGCTCAGCACCGATGTGGATGCGGCGAGCCTCAGCGAGAGGTTCGGAGCTCGACATAGAGGTTGGATCGAGGAGACCGCCCGGCCAACTTGATCTGCCTGTTTCTGGACAACAATGAGTTAGCACGGCGGGTGAGTGAAGGGGAATCACAGGCGCTGGTCGGAAAGAGAGCCAGCGACTGTAACTAAATTAGGCGCCTAGAAAGCATAGTTTGGCTCGACCTCAAAACGGGCTGATAATTCCTTTGTTACTCTGCTTGAGATCAGTTCAAGCTTGGTGTAGAATGGACGCACATGAGCCCACGGCCACCTGCTAATCAACCCGATAAGGTTGATGGATTGTGTCAATTCGCTTCGCCGATTCGCCGATCCCTCGGCGCCAACTATCGTCCCTTCAGCGTGTTGCTGCGCGGGAGAGCCATTGTGGGCTTCGGTAGCAGTGCACAGGAAGGTGTACGCATGAAATGACCTCCGGTACCGGTCGCTGCGAGAGGAAGCTCTGAGGAACATGGACGTTGGGAACAAGCGCCGAGCGTGGGTAACGCGTCATCATGGGGCCTCGTGATTACGGCAAGTTGCCGCCACCGTCCACGTCGGGCGATGTGGTGTCGGCCGCTGATATCCACCAACATTTGATATTGTAATAAGTACATAAATAAACTGTAAAACCGCTGATAACAGTCTTCATCCATCAGGAAAAAGGTTTTTGCTACCCAGCTGCCAGCCAAGTCTCTGTAGGGCCAGGAGGGCCGGTAGCGCCTGGTAGCGTTTCTGTGCGTGCCTGGTAGCACTTGGTAGCAACCGAGATTTGCGGTAGATCTTGATAGCTGCCATCTGCCATCGGCCTCTGATCCGCCCGGAATTTTTATGTCCAAGTCGTCTCGATGCAACTCGATGCAACTCGATGTCGGAGGACCTTATCTTTGCGCGCCATTGCATCGGGAAACCCGCACAAAGCTCGCCGGAGGATGGTCCAGCGCGCAGTAAAAACGCTAAGTCCAGACCCCACGTGCCCGATGACGTGGGATGGCGTGCTTGTTGATGCATCCGTCACCAACCAAGTGGCGCCACTTCTTGTCCTCTCCCTCCATCTTCCGTCTCGCCCGCCGCTCCCGTCTCCCTCCCGCCGCTCCCGCCGCTCGCCTCCACCGCTGTCGCCGCTCACCCCCGCCGCTCACCCCCCGCCGCTCATCCCCACCGCCGACTCCCGCCGCCCACCCCCCACCGCTCCCTGCCACCCACCGCTCACTGCCACCGCTCCCGCTGCTCAGTCCCCCGTTGGCTTACTCCGCCGTCCTCGCTCAGTGCGAATATGTCACCCCGAAGCCCCAGCCCACAAACCCCGACGCCGCCGTCCCGCTTGTCACCGAATACGCTTCCCTCTCGCGTACCACACCCGACCTTTGCCTCAACCTCTCAAGTCAAGCTTCGCATCCACCGCTACACCGTCAGTCTCCGATCCACAGCAAGCCCACCTCGAACCTCAGCTCCATTTGACCTCAATATTCCCGCCCTCGCATCATCGTCACCTTGGGAGCTATGTCAAGCTGCCAGAGCTGGTGACGACGCCCAGTGGTAGGCGCAACCGCTGTGGCTAATGGTACGTTTTCTTTGCCGTTATGTGCTGCTTCTTGCTCACCGCAATCTATGGTAGTGTTTTGACTTGGTCGACGCCGCTCGCTTGCTGGAATGCTACGCTGAAAGCTCGTACGTCATCTTGTCTAATACAGTATCCTTGGCCACGCTAACGATCCTCCTAGCTGGTGCGAGGGTGCATGAGTGCACGTTGAGGGATTGTGAAGGAATAGTGTGCCCCCAGTGGCACGATAAAGTAGCCGTATTGTGTTCGCTGCCTACAATTTCATTTGATTTTCTGCCCCCTATTGTGTCCCGATAATGTCTGCTATGGCTTCTATATGGTGCTACTGAGTTGCTACCAGTCTTCCAAGCCACTGCTACCTAGTGCTACTGGACGCTACCACACTTTGGCTGGGTTGCTACCAGGAGCCCGGTAGCAGGGTACTTGTCTCTTTTGCTACCCTGGCTACTGAGCCTACTGGGAGCTACTAGGACAAGTATTTTTTCCCTGATGTCATCCTTCCTGCTCATACTTGAACGTTCCGCCTGGAAATCTTGTCAAAATGGTATTGCATCAACAGATTAATCATTAATCCGCTACTCACCCGAATTCACCCTCCACATTACCCGGCGGAAAGAACTCACAGACATAATACTGCGCGCTCCCATACCCGGGAAAGATGTCAGAGCATATCTGCACTGCGCACCCCAGCTGAGTGCTGGCTTTCCAGACGATCTGAGTGAAATGCGAAGCAACGGGTGCGTTGGCATTGTATGCCGCTATATTTCAATGAGGTTAGTGTCAAGTTCTTTTTCAAAACTGAACGGGAACGCACGCTCTTCGGTGGGACCAGTGACCCAACTGTCCATCGCGGCAGGGATGGTAAAGTTCCCCCCAGTTTGAGCAGCAAGGTTCTCTGTTGGCAACCCGGTCAATCTCGTTGATAAATGCATATATGAAAGCTGAAATACCGCCGAAAGGTCCCAAAGTGCCGCCCGAGTGGTGGTTCGTGCACTTGTTCGCCCAAGTCTGCGCCTTACTCGCAAGCGTGTTGTTCCACTGCAGCGGGTTTGCGCCGTGAGCGGCCCGGACGGAGTTGTGGCCGTTGAGGTAGCTTTGGACGTCCTGGTCCGACGCGTCGCTGCCGTTGCCGTCTCGTTCTACGAGCGGCCTAGCGAGGGTGCCAGCGATAGCGATGAGTGCGAAGAGGCAGTAGGCACGCATTATGATTTGAAGAAGAAATTTGAAGTCGAGAGAAGAAAGTGAAGAGAATGCTCGTAGTGAAGATGGGAGTAAAATGTGAACTGAGCGATACCAGAAAGAAGGTCTGCATTATATACTGCAAAATACCCGTTCGGATCCGTTGATCCGATCGTGTGGCGCCGCGGTAGACCTCAGCCGGAGCCGGACGTTTCGCGACTTGTAACGCGGCGATTTCGACGAGGCGATGCTGGGGTAACTACATAGGATCCAAGGGACTCCACTGGCAGGAGTACAAGAGCTGAGATCTCCCCGTGGTGCCCGAGGTACCCGACTCCATTCTGCGCTTGCAATCATGATGACAGCGAGGCTCGGTGTCATGCCGGGGCGGGCCGTACCCGGGAGTAACGGATCATCATCCGCGTCAGCGACGGATCATCCTCGGCATCGGCACGGCACCTCGGCCAAGTTTCGCTTCTATCCGAAACAAGCCTCGCACAGTCGGAAAGCATGGACCAAGACTATCAGAGTATGGTACATCGAAGTAATCAAGGTAGATTATCGCCGTTTAGCATTTTAGTCATCTTTTTCTTCTTCGGCGGGGCACCAGACGCGATTTGTCGCTCCCCATCTCCCTCTACGCGCTTGCGCTTGACGTTGGGTGAATGCACGCTCTCGCCACTTGGAGCCAAAGCCTCGTGCAACGCAGCATTAAAGCCGATCAGCTCCAGCCCCATGACTTCAAGATCGACGAAGCCAGCCGGGAACTTCTCGGCAATAAGCTGCTGCTTCTCGGCTGCGGCGAGGTTCGGGGCGCTGCGGAAGGCCGCGTCGTGGATCGTCGCTTCGGACTATGGGACGACATGGTCAGCATCGTCCGAAAGGGAAAAGACCTTTGTACGCACGATGGGTTTCGGAGCTTTGGTGGCGGCCTTGTACGTCCGGGCCAGGGAATGCGAACGGTACGTGCCGACGTAGGCGATGTGCTCGTCGCCCACGACGACAAACAGTTCTCGCCGTGTCTGGTAGAGCGTCCCGAAGTCAGAACCCGCGACCCAACGTTTCTTCCCTGCGTCGTAGCTGTACGCGGGGGCGAAGGCCAAGTAGCCATTCGACGCGCAAGGGAGGGTACGGCCGGGCAGGAAGAGCATGTCGTTCATGAAGCTGAGGACGGTTAATAAGCGCTGTGACTTGAGGGGAAACGTTGAAGTGAACGTACCCCGCAGTCGCGGCGTTCTGCGAAAGGAAGCTGAAGAGATTGTTCTGGGGAATAAGCAGCTTGTGAGCACACGGAACTTCGGGAGTTCTGGCCCGCGACATTTTGAGAAGGGCCTGCTCGCTAGCAGACACCGACGCAGCCGTCTGCAGCGCGTCCTTCTCCCTCTGCAGCGCGTCCTTTTCCCTCTGGAGCTCGTCCTTCTCCGTCTGGAGCTCTTCCTTCTCCGTCTGGAGCTCGTCCTTCAGCGCCGCGATTGCGGCAGCGTGCTCCATGAGGAGCTCTGCGTTTCCTTTCTCGAGTACTTGGTACCGTGCCTCGAGGGTCGCGATTTGCTGCAGTAAAGATGAACGCTGGGACGAGCTAGTTCACGCAGCAAGACACACCGCCTGTTTGGCCTTCTTTAGATCGCTGTTAGATTGCCGCAGGTTATTAACGTCCTTGTTCAACGCCTTTGTAACGTTCCGGTTCTGGGTGCGAACCTGGGGCGTTACCGTCAGCACGGAAACACAACATGAGATTCGACGCACCGTTCTGGCGTCGTTTTCGAGCTTGAGCTTCGCCGCCTGGAGCTCGTCGACCTTGGCTCGCAGCGCCGCAAGCTCGTTGACCTGCTCAGATACATTCTAGGAAAAGGTCAGATGACCATCCCGGAGACATTCGGACGCGAACGAAAGCACACGCCTGGCGGAGTTCCTTTCGGTCGGCCTTGACGCGTTGGTACTTTCCTTGCAACGCCGCTAGAGCCTGGGAGTGCGGTCAGCTGCTTACCGCGAGCGTGGTACTCACGCAGACATACCTCGTTATCGCGGTCTGCTTCCGCGTTACGCGTTGCCGCCTGCGCGTGTTCCTCTTGCAGCTGAGCGACAGAAACATCAGCGGCGTCGAACGTCAAGGCCCGTTGACGCACCCGCTCGAGTTTTGCTTGAAGTTTGCCGTTCTCGCGCTCGACTGCTTGAACCTTAGTCTCGAGCCTCGAGTTCTGCACAATGCGTCAGCGACAAAGGTCAGGCATAAGCGCAGCAGACGCACCTCGTCTTGCGCCATCTTTGCTGTGTCTATGGCCTGAAGGAACAAGGTTTCTGTTTTGCGGAAGTTCTGGAGGCGGCGTTAGACTGGTCAATATCTCCGGCAAGACTCGAGACGCGGACACGCACGTTGTACCAAACTTCTTTGGCCTTCCGTTCGGCCTTCAAGGTCTTGCGGTTACGGAGGGGTTGTGGGTCGAGTTTAATCTTGCGGGCCTCGTCGTCCTCGCTGTCGGGCTCGACTTTCTTCATGCCAGTGAGTGAGCCCGGGAAGAAGAGGTTGCAGACAAACCATGGGCTCGTCCCGCTCATCGTCGAGCATGTCTACGTCCCCATCTTCGTCGTCTGAAACGGTGCCGGCCTTGGACGGCGTATCCTCTCGGCGGCCGGTCTACGAGAAATGCGTCGGAACGGGGAATACAGCGGAAAGAGATGTGGCGTACTCGGAGCGCAGCGACCTCCTGCCCCCATCGCTCGATGCGCTGCTCAGAACGAGCCATGCATCCGACGTCATCCACCTCCATTTGCGCCAGCGACGTTGCGAGGGATCCCGCGAGAGAAGAGAAGAGTGGGTCGTTAAGAAGGCGCCGGCCCTGCAAGATTCAATCCCCGCCATTTCGTGAAGAGCCCTTCTGTGGCGTCGTTTCGGCGTCGTCGCCGTTTCCAAGGAGCGAAAAGCCCACGTCGTTAATGTTGATAGCAATCATCCAATCAGCTGCGCTTCCGACGTTGCCCGGAACCATGACGGTGCCCGCCCCGGACGCCTCTGCTCTCCTCGACAACGAGCGCGGGGTTAACTGAGAGAACCACATCTCACCTTCCTCCCAAAGCCTTCCTCCTTCGTTGTCTTTCCGGCTCTCCGATCGACACGGAATCGACCCTGAAGAGATGACGCCAGCGACGACGCCGCGGGCCGCGGCCAGGCGAGGACAACTTCCAATTGCGGACGGCTCTCATCCCAATTCGTCCGTATTTGCCTGGCCACGGACGAGAATGCGTTTCAGATCACCAGCCGGCGGAGCCTAGGCGCCTCGGAGGAAGGACCGAGGAACGCGACACAGGGTCATCCTTCAAGTTTCTCCTTAACCACGACGACATAGCCAATGCCGCGGTACGCGCCGTTTCATTTCTGTAGCCACCGAGAAACTCACGAATAACGAGCAGCGCAACGCAAAACTCTTCTTCGTACGCCCACTCCACGAGACTCTCTTCGGCGCTCTCTGATTGCGGCCAGAAACGGGAAGCGCAAGCGACCGCAAAAGCCTGAGCCTGAGGAAGACACCGTGCGTCGTCATGACTCTACTTCATTCCACTATTTGACCAGCCTTGCAGTTTCATATCGACCGCGACGCCGAGGTCGCCGCGTTCATGGGTCGGACTGGCCTTTCTTTCTCCAACACGATGAATATGTTTCGCAAGCACGGAGGGATAATGGCAGCGTTCGTTGCCTTCGAGAGGATGGTTGAGGGTATGAGGGTCGATATCTCTGCGGAATCCGAGGACACGTTCTCGGTCGCGGATTCGGGTCGAGGCGACGAAGAATCCGATGAGGAGCAGGAAGAGGAAGAGGTCGCGCCGCCGCCGCCGAAGAAAGCAAGAACGTCTGGTGAGCAGAGCATCGTCTTGCCTTTGCCCCTGTTTACTAACCCGTATTGCAAGCTGCGAAGTCGAGCGCCAAGCCCGTGTCGCGCCGCGGCTCCAATATCAATTTCGGTGCGCCCGCATCAGTCTGTCCCGAGGCTCGTCTTGTCTTACACGCCGTCCATAGCGTCGGCATCGGCGCCGGCAACGCCCGGTACGTCCAGCTCACCTCTTACCCCACTGAAGAATCATCCAAGAAAGCGATTAAGGTCGAGAAACCTGCCAGTGGAGGAGGGCTCGCGACGCCGCACCTGTCGGCCCTCAAAGGCTGTGGTTTCGTCGGTGCAAGTGCGCGCTTTCTATTGCTTAGGCCTCTGAGCTAACGTCGTGCTTATTTTTTAAGGGACTTTTTCGAGCCCAAGGAAGAAAGCCACGCCGGCGAAACGCACTAGCAAATCCGAGCGGCGTCGGGGATAGTCCAGATACTCGCACAATAGTACTTAGCTTGCACAAATCAAGGAATTCGTGGACGTCCTTGGGCACCATCATTGCCGTGACGCGTCGACGGCGCATCATCGCTTCTTGCCTCTTGACCACCACCATCGAAAAATTCCAATGCCAGCCTTCTCGCACACAGTCTCCCCCGACTCTCTCCTTCCTCCTGCATTTGCCCCAGCATCCCAACAGCGCGACGCACTCCTCGCGACGCGCGAAGAAATCAAAGCTCTCGACGCCTATGTCGAGACAGCGCGTAGCTCCCTGAGCGCTATCGAGCGCGCGTTGGAAAAGCGCCTCGAGCGCCTCGTGTTCCCGTTTCTCAAACTTCCTCACGAGATCATCTCTGTGATCTTCGTCTTGTGCTTGCCCTCGGATCGATTCTTGAAACCATCGCTTGCCTCCGCGCCTCTCTTGCTGACCCGAGTCAATCGCGCTTTCCGGGACCTTTCGCACTCGATCCCATATCTCTGGTCGAGCCTTTTCTGGCGCCTTGGCTCCTCTCTCAGCGAATCTCTGGGTCTGGAGTGGCTTACTCGTGCGAGTACCTTGGAATTGTCTGTCGCATTCGAAGTGAGCGATTTTTTGTCAAATAAATGATTTCCCGCTGATTTTGCTGCAGTCGTCCATCGCCAACCCAATCCTCCCGTCGGGACAGCGTTTCTCTGACATCATGAGCCGCGTCCACGACCTTGCTCTCGAGGAAACGCTTTCCGTGTCCGTCTGCGACGAAATAACGAATAAATATGCGATTCTCAGCTTTCTTCGCATGGTGCGCTTTCGAGAAGACTGTTCTCTCCGCCAGCTGGTCTCCGGCATGCCCCAGCTTCGTGTGCTGCAGCTGGTCAACTTAGAAGGCGGGCTCGGCTCTCCCGACTTCCCCGAGAACCTGACGACGATCCGGATCGATACGAAACCTGACGCGACGATGGACGCTGTCGATGTGTGGGCCGTCCTCACGTCCTGCCCACAGCTCATACATCTGTACGTTGGAGAGGTGGAGGACGAGTCTGGTGGGCCGGATCCTTGGCTGAACACTGCACGGACCTTCCCTCGGCTGCAGACGCTGCACTTTGACGCTTGGAGATCCGCCGACGGAGAATTTTTCGCGTCGCTTTTGGTGCCAAATCTAATCTCGTTCGCTGTGCACTACATGATGTACGAGGCCAGCATCCTCCCTATGCTGCAGCGCTCGCCCAACCTTCGCTCGATCAAGGGCATGATCGAGGTGACGCTGGAGGTCCTCGCTGCGCTCCCCAACGTCGAATACTTTCATCTCGCTTCGGAGAAATTCACCAACATCTTCCGCCTCCTGCACTACACCACGCGCAATCCCGCTCTCCTCCCGCGTCTCGATACACTGCGGCTCGTTCCCGTGGAGGACGACGATTACTTTGAGCGGAGCACGCACGAGGACTGGCCGGAGGAGATGCACGAGTACGACTCGGAGAAGATGGTGGACCTCTGGGCGGTGTTGAATCTGATCCAGGCGAGGCCGACGCTGCGCTCGGTGCATGTCTACCACGCGCACGAGCCCGAACTTGAAGGCGAGCTTGAGGCGCGGTTCCGCGAGCTTGTCGGGCAGGGTTTGGATTTGGCATTGTTGGGATGGAACGGCAAAGGTCCAGGTGAGATTGTGTTCTTAGTGAGCGCGTTCTACGGCGGCTAATGTAATGCGTCGCTAGTGAGTCATTGGGAACGATGGAACCGCGAATTGTGGGGATAGCCCGAGAAGTCTTGTGGCTCGGGCTGGGGTTTTGGTACAGCAGTAGTGAGCAGTCCTGTATGAACCGAAGATGAGTTTCTTGCAAGAGCCCAGCCGGTCAATATCCTTGGTAGCCTGAGTGGACACGTGGATCCTTGTCAACCTCGTCTCCACCTCCATGTCGGCCTTCCGGCTCTCACTTTCTCGCGTCTTACGACGAATCCGATCCCCGTCTCGCATCGCGCGAGCGGACGCCGTAGTCGTTGGACGCTTCCGGCCCACGGACAACGGCGTCAGAGCTCCGCCGGGGCTCTGCCATGCATAAGGCCCATGCCCGCACCGACTCTCCCAGCCGTTGCGGGGCGCTTCGCTATCGACCTTCCGTGCCACCAGGGTCCACAAGCAGTCGATCCGACGGCTGCTTAAGACCGTCAGTGCCAGCTATTTGCCGTCGTCATCCACAGCTCACCCGCTTGCAGCTCTGCACTCTCAGACACACCGCGCCGACCATCGAGTCTGTTGGAATCGACCCGACTCTCAGCAGAATGGGCATCCGAGGAGTGTCTTTCCGTCCGGACTGCCAGCAGTGCGTTGTCGCTCGTTTGGTCCCGCCGTCGATGCTGACCCCTTCGTGCCGCAGGATTCTCTCCTTGGCCTCCTCCGCTGAGCTTTCCTGCCCTCCCCCGACACGACGCCAACGCATGGCCACACGTCGCCGAGGATGAGTTTCCGGTGCGTCGCCATTGCCGTTCGTCATCGTCACCGACGGCCGCTGACTGTCTTCTCGTTTGCAGACGTCCGCCGCGCGGCTGCTGGGGTGGTGCATGGTGTGGATGGGACTGGTGTGGACTGCGACGGCGTCGGTGCGCTGAGCGCGGACGAGGTAACCACGAGTGGAGGGGCTGGCGTCGAGACCGAGCAGTCTGGTGCTCGCTGCGAAGGCCATCATCCTCTGCTTCGGTGCGTCGTTCATTCTTGCATACGCGTTCTCGACACTGAATGCCCGCAGATGCCGTCTCACTCTATGCGGCCGTGGACCTTGAGTTTACGGCGCTTGCCGACGCAATGCGTTTGCCTATCTCACTCTATCCTCCCTCGACCACTGCCAGCGCCGAAGCCAGCCCCACCGCCCGTCACTGTGCGAGCGGCAACGCCGTTGGCTTGGCGTTTGGACACACTCCTCGTGTACGACGAAGCAAGACGTCGCGGCGCATCCCCCGAGCTGCAGTGTGTTACGGCTCTCGTCGTTTAGGTCGTCGTTTGGGTCGTCGAGCACGATCAGCATGCAGTGTAGGCCATGAACGAGAAGGCTGGGTCCGCGACGAAGACAGCGCGGTACGTACGTTTGTCGAGGATGCCACCTTTACTCGTCCTGATAATCGTGCAGTGTTGCTGGTGCAGGTCCCGCGCGGCGTTGTATCTCCTTCGTGCGTGGACCTCCGCATGCGAACGCCGGCTGAACTCGAAATTCCGGCCCCGTTGGTGCGTTTTTGCGCTATACTTGTGGCGTTTAACTTTACGGTTTACCTGACAGAGACCCCAGCTCATGGTATCGTTTCGGACGCTTTTTGGCGCTGCTACCACCCACCCGCTTCTCCCTTCCACAACCCTCTTGCACTTCGTCACCGCCCCTTGCTCCCCAGTGGCCGTAGCAGCCCTCCCCGACGGGTTTCTTCGCATTCGCTGGCGTTTCCAAATTAGGAAATCGCGTCACTCTTCGCAATTTCTTGGACTCTGCTCGCCGACGCGTTGAGCGGCGGCTCTGGCGCGCTACACGGTGCTTCCGCTATGCATGGTGTATGTGCACATCGGGGGCACGATGCTATATCTGCGGCGGTGGTGTTCGAGGGATGGGTCGGTGTGGGTTTGCGGATGGAGGTCCGACTCGGAGTGGGCATGGCGTCGGCTGGATGGGGAATGGGGAGGCGTAGCTCCGTGATTCGCGCTCGCGGCAGCGCTGCAAGTGCGCGGGTCAACCGAATCGAATATGGGTTGTCGTGGATGTGGATGCGTCTCAGTGTCTGCGGTAAGGGTCGTTTGGTGTGAATTTGTGTCTGCCGGTGCTGATATCGTTCCAGGGCTTTGAAACATGATGGGATTGGTGATTCCGTCGTGTTTCTCTCGTGCATATCTCTTGGTTTCCAGTCCGGCGCAGATACGAAGAGTCGCAGCGGACATGCGTTAGCGGTCACGTGGAAACCCGACTTGCAGAGGGCAAAGCCCGCTTTCAAGTTTCTTATCTCATTCTGCCTCTGTATGTACATACACATTGAACCTCTTCGTAACTGAATGATTTTCGTAGTTAAAACGTTCTTAGAATTCTCTGTTCTTAGTTGCCAAACTTTTACCGCATGTTCCCCGACGTCTCGTTCTCTGTGGATGGAGTAGCCTGTGGACGGACGATGTTGCCCATCCCACCGCGTCCGGATGAGCGCTGTGTATAACCGTCAGCGTCGCGTTTGCATGGGTAGAGAATACAAGGAACCAAAACACCCACCGCTCCTCCACCAAGACTTTCTGCGCGCCCTGTCAACGACGACGTTTGTTCAGAGACCGGGGGCGGCGGGCTCCGACTGAAGTTGCCCGCGCCGCCTCTACCGGTGGAACGCTTCGCCTGGGCTTGAGCTTGCTCGGGGCCAGTGGTTGGCTGGGAGGACGGCGAACGCTGACCGCCTGCTGATGGGGATGGGGAGGACGCGGGTGAACCGGGGTTGGGACTGTGTCTCGCGCGTTCGCGTCCGCGAGGCCAAGGGAATTCTTGCGTGGGGTCTGCGGGGAAGGGCGGCACTGAGGATGGTGCAGGGACCGGGGGTGCTGGCGCGCCGGATCCGGGGGCTGTGGGGTAGAAATTTCCGGCGCCGCCTCGTCCAGAGGAATACTGCGCAGGGTGCGTATTTCAGCTGCAGATCCTCCATTGATTGATAAACAGGAAACAAACGAACGCGGCCACGCGAGAGGGAGCGGTCTGGGGAGCGGTGTCAGCATGCGCGTCATCAGCCCGCGCGTCCTTATCGTCCTTATCGTCGACGAACAGGACCACGGTTGAAAGAAGCACGCGACGCACCTGGGTTCAAGTTGGTTCTTCCCTCGACTACGGTGCTTGCGAGCGACTCGGTTTCGGCGTTGTACGCCTCGCGCTCGCCGGCGCGTTCCCTGCCGGCGCTGACTCCGCGCAGCTTGGCTCCGACGGCGGAGATGGCAGCCCCAAAGGCGCGCCGGGGTGGCGAGACGGACTGCGATGGCGGGGCTGGATTAGTGGGACTGCGTGGTTGGGATGGGTCCGCCATCGATGGGGCACTCAGGAGGCGGAGGGAAGGTGCGGGAATGCATGTGGCTGCCAGCTCATGCGATATTGCGTCAGCGTCATACGCCAGGCACTCGCCGTCGGCCGTCAAGTTACCTTTCGCCGCGGGGAACTTGAAGGTCAGCTGTTTTTATCCCTCGGGTTTGTTTCGAGTCTTCTAGCTTGCCCAGCGCACTCGAACTAAGCTCTTGGCGAGTCAAAACGACATCTCTTCGGCCTCTTCCAGCTTTCGGCATCGACTCTCTCGAGCATTGAACCCTGAGCAGGTCGATGCGCACCCTACCGGTTCCTCGCACGTTCATCATCTGAATTGCCAGTTTTCAAACCCACCCAATTATGGGCGAACGTGGTGTGCTCATCAGACGTTTCCGGGCCGGTCTGTCAGCCGGTTCGACCCGAGACTAGACCATCAGTTCTTGTTGGGAGACTTTTTTGGACTTTTCAATGTAGTGATGCTCAGGTCCGGTTCGGCCTTTCGGTTCGAACCCGAACTTAACCGGACCGAACCGAGGTTCGGGGTTCGGGTTCGGCAAAAGGCCGTTTCGAACCGGACCTGTCGGTTCAGGCTTCCGAACCCGGCCGAACCTCGGCCTGAACCGGCCAAAAAAGGAAAGAACCGGCCGGACCGAACCGAACCGAACCGAATCTCGGGTTCGAGGTTCGGAAATTTCGGATTTCGAACCGAACCCGGGGTTCTCGGTTCGGCCAAAACGGCCCGAGAACCGGACTGAACCGGACCTGAGCATCACTACTTCAATGGCTTACTTGGAGCTACGGATATCTGTATGATATATCTCTTCGCAGCAAAAAGAACCTTTTGGATGGACACTACTTGAGCCGCTTCGGCACTGGCATGAAGCCGTCAAATTCCGCGGATCGGGTCGGCTCGGTGATCCGAAACTCGGCTCCCCATTCGAGCTCGCCGGAGGCCAACTTTGTGAGATGTTTGGTAGGACCATCTACATTCCTGATACACATATTCACTTGTACTTCTTTGGCCTTGCTCTATCACAGCTTGAAAAATGCCGGGATCAACACCCTCTCTTCAGCACCTTCCTCAAGCTCGTACACGGCTCCGCACTCCAACGCGGATTCAACAAGCTCCTTCCCAAGCTGCTGGGAGACACCGGAGATCTTGCAGAGCGAAACGAAGCGTCCTTCGTCGCTGCTCCCGAGGAGCTGCATCCACGCCGGATTGTCGGCGATCTCGGGGAAGTCCAGGGCGCGTCGGAGACGCAGGGCGTCTTCGCAAACTTGTCCGTGGTATACACGGGCGACCTTCTCGCACTATTTTGAACGCGTTATTCTCAGTGGCACCAAGAGATCAACCGTCAACACGCACCTCTGCGCTACAAAAGCTCGCGGAACAACAGCGCCCGCAGAGGAGCGTCTCGTCGGTGGCAACGCCCTGGATCTCTTTTTGGTTCAGAGAACACTCCGGGTTGATGCATGCGGCGTTGTAGAGGATCATGAGCAGTCTGAACGCATCGAGGAAGGCGTCGGTGCGTTGAGCGTGTCGCTCCAGCCAGTCCCGGAGGTCTTCAGGGCTCTTGATTATGCTGGTGCGTTTTTCAACCATGGTGGTGTCGACGAACGGTGGAAGGGAATGGATCAGAGTACAATGGGGCCTTATATACAGCCGGTGTGCTTAGATGTGCTTTGTTTGATGGCGATCTGATGACCAGTCGGCCTTTGGCTCGGCAGAGCAATTGTTTACACCTTGAATTAATTGCTGCATAATTCGCAAACTTTTGGTCGTCGCAAATGCCCTCACATCTTCGCGTAGGGCAAACTCGGAAAATCCGGAGCCGCTGATGCGGCGATCGTTATCACTGCGACGTGGCTTCTTGACAACGACCATGATGAGCCTGAGCTCTCGCGCGTCTGAAACCAAGGGCTAACGGCACGGCGGAGCTGCACCTTGCAGGGTCGACGGACAATCGAGGGGTTATGAAGCCGGGCCTGACTTTCTTCCTCCTTCTTCCACCAATGGCTCAAGTTGCGGACGACGCGGCTTACATCGCCCGCTCACAGCAGCGGATGGACGGGTGGGAGCAGGATCTCGCTGATCTGCGGGTGCGTCATTCGTTCCTCTCAATCTTCGTCCTGCTCATGCTTTGCTTCACAGGCTCGTGAAAACACGGCCCCGCCGGCGCCCCCGATTGAGACGTTGCCCGAAGTCGATTCGGACCGGGAAGAGGAGGGCTCTGAGCGGGATATGCTTTGCGTACGTCGGTCTGCGGCTCTTTCGCTCCTCTGTCGCTCACGGTCTTCCAGAAGGTGGAAAGCGAAGACGAGTCAGCAGCGGCAGTCAAGCTGGATCCTCGTCCGTTGCGCCCACGTCGCAGCATCCGGGACGAGCGCAATTCAAAGGAGGTCTGGTTCACGGTGCGTGGCTCCATGTTCTTCAATTCCGAGAAGCTTGAACGAGTGAGGCAGAACTTTCGCAAGCTGGAGAGTATCGTGGCGAGTACGATGGATGCGGCGAAGGAGTTGAAAGAAGAGGTGCGTGGCTACAGTTCTCTGTCCCTACTCGTTGAATCTGATGTCCCGTGCAGAAAGTCGTACTGGAGAACCGGACGCGGGAACTAGAGCGCCAGAATGGAAGACTCGAGGCCAAGCTCGCGCAGGTGCGCGTTGCTTCGTGTCGCTGTGCTATGCTGATACCTTCCCGGAGGCTAACGACAAAACTTCTCTTAATACCGTTGAATCGACGCGCGAGCACGAGGAGGTCCGTCACGGTCCCCGTTGTCCTCTCCTCCCCATTGAATAAAAACATACAGCTGCTGACTCTCCGGGCGAAATACGAAAAGGCGAAGGGCAAACTGACCCAGCTTCGTGAGGTGGGGGTTTCACATCTGGATCTTAGGTCGCCGTGCGCTGAGAAGCATTTCCGCAGATGGCTTCGCAAGATCATTCTGAACTCGATGCACTTCGAGAACAGATCGTCGAGCTACGAGATGCTAACGACGGCTTCGAAAAGCACACCAACGAGGTACTGTTGTAGTGCTTTCTCCTCCGGTTTTGCTCACTCTCCGCAGCGTCAAGAAAAGTACAACAAAGTCAAGGCCAAGGCCAAAGGGTTGCGTGAGGTATGCCTCTGGCCGACTGGTGACGCGCTTAGGAACGACTTCACAGACCATTGCTCAGCACGAGGCTACCATTGCAGACTTAACGGTGCGCGTTACGGAACTGCAAGAGAGCGAGACGGTACATTTCTGTCCTTTCCTGCAGCTCGTCCGTAACGACAGGCAGAAAGTCGAGAAGAGCAAGCGCCTGAAAAATGAAATTGCCCGTTACGAGGTACAACGCCTTGATCGTGACAAGGCAGGGCGTCGCTCCGCTCCGCCTTTGATGCTCGGGGTAGCTTGGAAGATGAAACCACCTTCGAGCGTTTACTTTTATATTTTGGACTACATCCTACCGACCTAAGCCTAAAAATTGGGGCGGCCGTCAACCTGCACCCGATTCTGATGCTTGCGCGCCAGTGTTTTCCCAATTCCTTCGTCAGTTCTGCCGGCTCCTCGTGCACCCTGCAAGCTTCCATCGCCAGCCGTCGCGTCGCTCGAAGCAGGACACTGCAAAGCGATTAGGGTACCGTTATGCGAGAAACATGGGACATGCATATGGACATATCCGAACCTTTTTGCGGCGAGCGCGTGTTCGGTGAGTTCTGGGTTCGATTGTGGATGCGGCGATATGCGGACCGTACATGGCGACGCGTCGGGAAGCAGTATTATTCAGCGGTGGTTGAATCCTGGAGCTTGAAGGCGGCGCAGCAAAAGCACGTTGGAATGAAAAGTTTACGGGTTCATCGGGGATGACGCAGAGATGGCCAATGGCAACTGTTCGACGGTGTTGGCGTTGCGCCGAGGCTGGGATTCTGAAGCTGGTTGCGTGGAAATTTGGAAAATCATGACGCGCAAGGTGGAAAGAGAGAGGGACGGATAGTGATTTGTGGATTGAGCGTTTGCTGGAAACATGCCAGGGCCCAGGGAGCCTCCAGTGCGGTCAGAAGCGAAAGGGACGCGGAATGGCGACGCACCTATTGCTGCCTGCCTCTCTTTCACGGCTTCTCCGCCCTCTTGCCAATCCTGTGCGCTTGGATGTGCTCGCCGTTGCGGCGACGCTCCGATGTCGGCTTGCGACTCCACTCAGGGCGCACGAATGGTCCGTCCGAGATACGACACGAAACAGCCTGAGACGCGACATTGAGAATGATTATGTGCGCAAGTAGGAAATACGGACACGGACGTTGAAGCTCGTCGTAGGACAGCACCGAGAGCGCTGGCACGGGGAGGAAAGGATGAGGGAAGAGGCAAGCGGGGGTTTGCAGGCCTATGCGACCCCATCGGGGATTGGAGCATCGATTCCGATTTGGGGAAATCTCGCGACAGAGTGGCCACCTCGAGCTACGTCGTGGAGGTTGGAAGCAAGTCCTCGTCACTAATGACGACGGTGACAACATCGGCAGTCTGCGGGTATGGAACTTGTCCCGTTTAGGTGTAGTTATGTGTCCCATGCAAAGCTGTGTCTGATTTACACCCGAAATACGACACCGATGGGCAGCTTATCGGCGACGTGGCCAAGACGTGTCGCAAACGTGGAGTTGGACAAATCGGGAGCGAGGCTGTGAGTGAGATTTAATTTAGATCGGTAGACCTGCGTTAGAGAAGAGTAATGTTGCTTCCTCTTCAGTTGCGATCTTACGACTTCACAGGCGCTCGTGGATTCGCTGCAAAACGAAAAGAACCAACTCGTATCGACACATGAAGCCGAAATACGCTCGTTGAAGGATCGGTTCGAGGAGGAGAAGGTGCAGATGCGCGCTGATCTCGACGCTGACCTATGGGCAATATACTGTAACAGTATTATTTGACAACTTTTTATTTTGTTACAACTGTTTTTCAGCTACAACCCGGCTACCTCAAGTGCAACTCTAAAGTTGCCAAGAGCAATATCCAAGTTGCATGTGGCAACCTGTTCTATGGTAACTACAACTTCAGCTTTGGATGGCTACAACTTCTAGTTTTGATTGAAATTGATCCAAACAATTGTGCTGATAAGCATAGCTAATATGTTTTGTTGATAGCATCAAAATCTGCCATATAATTTCTCTGTTTTTAACAGTTTCAAGCATGGAGGAATATTCACCACCGGACAAATTCTTGAGTCATGGAGGTTCTGACCCAAAGATCAGTGTTCCCACTGCAGAATCCAAGCCCACACGACTGGTGATCAGTGAAATAGAATATCAGATCAAAAGATCACTATATTATGAAACACATCAAATTTGCAGAAAAGTCCAAGTTGTAGCACAGATAGCAAGTTGCAAGTTGCTAGACTGAAGTTGTAGTTGCATGATCTAAAGTTGCCAATAAGGCAACTACAGTTGTGCTATCAAAAGTTGTTGGAAATCCCAGTTGTACCAGGAATTTTGTGGTAATTTTTGAAAGTTGTCAAAATAATACTGTTACACTATATCACCCATACTGACCGACAGGTACGTTTTCTCTGTTCCTTTAGTCTACATGTGGATTAACGACCGGGATCAGACGGCGAGGGCGGTTTCGCGCTCAAAGGAACGTCTCCGGACTTTATCTACCGCAAATTACCAGGGGCGCACACTTCCGGATCTCTACAATATTTCTCCGGCCTCCGACAATCTCTTCGGGTTCCTCTCCCAGGATCCGTCAACAGCGTGGTTTGTCGCTCGTTACCCCCCGTTTCCGTACCGCCTCTAACGCGTTGTAGCTTTATGAACCACGTTCTTTTCCTCCCTGGACGCACGCTCGCCTGCCCCAACAATGGCTACCTTGCGTTCGGACCTGTAAGTAGCTACGACCCGGTACGGAAGCGTTGGACGGCGGGTTCCGACTTGGCCGCGCTCTTGCGCACGCAGAGGGAGCTTTTCGTCGTCCAAGAGAGCGTCAAGGGCCGTTTCGTGGTGTACGTCGGTACCTACTTGGCGCATCCCCTCCACCATGCGTATCCAAGCGGGACCAAGGCGCCCGAGTCCATCGTGCGCGCCTCTCTCTTCTACTTATCGGTTTGCGTTGCCGTTAACAGCGATGTTTTCCAGACGGATTCAGCCATCGTCGACGTTGCCTTCGCCTCTGCGAAAAGTCTCCCCACGGCGCGCGTGCAGGAGCTTATACGCAAGCAGTTTCCGACCGGCTTTATCGACGTCAAAGTCATGGGGCTCGAATTGGTGGAATTTAATCGCGCGCTGCACGACGCGCTTGGTCGGCGCCATGGGGTTACGCGGTCGGGCTCAGCGAGTGCACGGCCGCCGGTGGTTGTGCCCTCGAAGGAAAAGCGTCGTCGCGAGGATGGCGAGAAGGATGAGGAGTCAGGGGCAAAGAAAGCGAGATTTGTCTGAAAATTAGAAGTAGACCGTAACTATCTTTCGGAAGCGAGATTCACCCAAGATTCACCAATTGAAAGATACGAGTACTACTAGTATACCGCGGTGAGAAGGGTGAGGAGTCAGGGGCCAAGAAAGCGAGATTTGTCTGAAAATTAGAAATAGACCGTAACTATCTTTCGGAAGCGAGATTCACCAATTGAAAGATACGAGTACTACTAGTATACCGCAATAATCCCTACTCTGCCTCCACGGCCCTCACCCACAACCCACCCTTCGTCGACATGGTCAAATGCAGCGCAAACCTCACTCTATCGACGCCCTTCCTCCCCTGCAGTGCCGCCCACTCCGGCGGAGGCAGCGCCGCAGGCGCAAACGCCGCCTCGTCCCGCTCGAACGAGGTGAAGGACTGCAGGAGGCGGACGAGCATGAAGGACATTTCGTTGTACGCGAATTGTTGGCCGAGGCAGATCCGCGGGCCGGCGTTGAAGCTGTGGACGTCGACGTATCAGGACTCGGGAGGGGATACAGTAGTATGACGGGGAAGGGGGGACGTACGGCAAGAACTGAAACGCGTTTTTCAAGAGGTATTGCTTGACGCGGTCGTCGAGGAATCGATCCGGGTCGAACTCTTCCGCTGTGGAAATTTACTCCGTTAAATCGATCGACGGTGCACCGCCGGCGGCAACTTGACGCGACGCGACGCACCGTCTGGACCCCAGAGATCCTTGCGTCGATGCATCATGAAGACCGAATATGCGAGCCTTCGGCCGTCGTAAGGATGTGCAAGAGAGGAAGAGACGCTCAGACGCACTTCGACCCAGCAGGGATGTACAGAGGGCGCGGATCGGACGGGTCGGGGGAGGGCCATGTGGTGGCCTGGATATTTTCACTAGGGCGGATAAGCAACGGTGGTACTTGATGAAAGGACTCGGAAAGCGGCCGCACCGAACATTGAACGGTCTAAAAGAGGTCGTGAGGGCTGTAATTCGAAGAGAACAGGGCAAGGAGTACGCACACGGAGGGATACAAGCGCATAGTCTCTATCGCGCAGCAATGAATACTTGGACGCTCTCCGAGATAATCTAACGCACCGTTGATAACGGCGCGGAGGAACTTGAGCTCCTTCACATCTTCGTACGTCGGGCGACGCGTCGGACCGATTTGAGCTAGTGTTTCGTCGCGGGCACGACGGTAAATGTCCGGGTACATCGTGAAGCTGCGGTGCCCGAGTCAGTCGAGAGTAGCATCGAGACGGGAGTACCGACAAGTAGATGACGACCGTCAGCGTGTGCATGGTTGTGTCGCGGCCGGCTGGAGGGTCTGAGTGAGGGAAGAATGGAAGGCGGATTTCGTACCGAGGAGCATATTAAGCCTGCGCGCCGGTCAACGAGTCCGTATCGTCGAGTGGATTGCAAGCACGTACATCTCGTCTTTGAGAACCTGCGGGTCTACCACCCCGTCAGCGCTCCCTGCTGAAAGGAACGACGAGAAGCGTAACTCACCATCCGTTTGGTCCAGCATCTCGTCCAACAGGCTCATCCCATCCTTCTCCTCGTCCGTCGCCATCGCCCTCATTCCTCCCCCGCGCTTCTTGTCCACGGCCTTTTGGATGATCGGGTCCAGATACTCGCTAATCACGCCCATCGCCCTCTTGGTCTTGTCCCCAGCAATCTCGAAGAGCGGCCAGATCCGCCCGAGCACCTCGCGTTCGCTGATGCGGAGCATCGCCTCGGTGAACGCGTCCGTGAAGCGCGTTGCGGCGATCGCGACGGGGTCGGTTGGTGGGATTGGGAGGGAAGAGGGGGGGACGTTGTGTGGGTACGGGAGGTGTGCTTTGAGTGAGTTGATGCACGAGTCGAAGAGGAATTCGGAGGCAGAGTCCATGGTGAAGCGCCCGATGAGGTCCTTCAAGTAGCGGAGCGTTAGTTTGCTGGGCATCCACTTCGAATTCGAGTATGGTACCTGAAAGTCCACGGCGTATCCTGCTCTGTTGCGTTGCTTGATGTGGGCGACGACGTCCTGTGCATGGCGGTCGAAGATGTCGAAGTGGCTGATTCGGTCGCGGTTGAAGAAGGGACGCGTCATCTGGCGGTGAAACTTCCAGCCCTCGCCTAGAAACCTCTGTGAAGACGCAGAATGGAAGGTGAGGGACGTACCGTCGGAGTTGAAGACACCAGTCTCGTTTGGATGAGCAACGACAACGCGATGGGGATCCTCTCACTCACTCCAAGGACGCTCCGCATGTTGTACTGGAATCGCTCGCCTAGGAGCCTATCATCAGCTAAAGAACGAGACCGATACTGGGCCGGCACCTTTGACGTAGTTATTGAAGTCCGTCGCAAGGATGAGCTTGATGTGCTCGGGCTCCACCGTCAGGTTTGTCGCCATCCAGAGCACCCGGATGTTGACGGTCGGCCCAAGGTCTTCGATAGCTTCTCCAAGACCGTCGGCTTCACCGCGTGAGCGCGCCAAGGATCGATGTAGAGCGTGTTCGACGCACCGGGATACCCAAACTTGCGATTGTATTGCATTTGCTTGAGAATGTCCACATTCCCGATCGAGTTGCCCTTCACCCGCGGAATGAGACGTGCGCCGAGCGCTGCCGCCGCTCTCTCGTTGCGCCAGTTGGTGTATATGATGTATCCCGCGGCGACCGAAGGCAGGGTGAGCACCCCGGCGAGGAACGAGACCCAGAGCGGCGTTGACGCGAGTCGGGGGAGGGCGACGCCGACGAGGAAGGGGAGGGAAAGGAGTGGAAGGCGCTGGAGCAGGAAGGATAGGCCTGGGGTGAGCTTCAGAGCCATGTCGGCGCAGGCAGGGGCAGGGATGGTGGGAGTCCGAGGAAGAGATTTGCGCTTCCCCGAAATATCGCACGCAGTCATCGTGGTTGCGTGATGGGACTGAAACGCCACATGGACGCGTCGGCCTCAAGCCCGGAATCGCACTCCTCTTGAGCCTGTACTTGGCCCGTACTTACTGTGGTGGATGTTTGGATCGTGAGTCCCGGTCGGTCCGGATCCGACGGCAATCACGAAAATGTCGGCCATCACAAAAATGTCACGCCGCTCCGCAGCATCGTTCCAACTTCCATGTCGACCCTCGCAAACGAGCTCCTGCTGGAAATTCTCGTCCAGCTCCCCCGCTCCGACCTTCTCTCACTCGCCACATCCAGTCGCAACCTCTGCGCCCTCAGCCGCCCACTGCTCTTCCGCGACATCCAATTCCTACCATACGAATTTCTGTGGCACGGCCGTCGCGACCAGATCACTCGACGTCCTCCTCCCAAACGCCTACTGGACTTTTCGCAACGACTGCAATTTCTGACATCCGAGGCCATCGCACCGCTCGTGCGCTCGCTCCATGTGAGCTGCCTGGACCGCAACGCGCCGATCAAGCCCTCGCCGAGGTTTAATCGACCGCCGCGGTGCGAGGGCGACAACCCACACGAATTACTTTTCCTGCTCTTCTCTCGGCTGCATACGTTCACCAAGCTAGTCGAATTTAGCGCCGAGTGCGTGTTCCTCACGACTGCGGCGATCACACGTATTGTGGATGGCAAGACGGCCCTCAAACTCACGCTGTTGGGCTGTTCTTACATGAACGACGATGGCGCGGAGATCCCACCCACCGCGCTCCTGGACGCAATCCCCGCGTACTCGCTCAACCTTACCTCCCTGACTCTACGACCTTCCGAAATGCACCTCGACGATGGCAGGACGTGGCTCCAGCTCGTCAATCCCACTGTTCTCGAGTCGCTCAGCCTCACAGACGCATGGCTCGACTCCCATACCCAAACTCGGCACCCCATCCGAGTCTTTCCTGCGGTACGCCACCTCCACCTGGACCTCGATCGGCTCGAGGATGGCCAAGAGCTCAAAAGCCACCTTCTTCACGGCGCGCCGGAGCTGTTCCCCAACGTGGAGCGACTGAAGCTCGAGGCGCTCTGGTTCGACGCGGCCGATGCCCAGTGTCGACATATCCGAGTCCTCCGCGCACGCTGGCACACCGCTGTATCCTCGACTGCGCGACTTGGAAGCCTCTGCGGAAGCCGCCGCCGTGTTCGTGCAAGGCACGCGCCTCGAGCGGTTGACGCTCGTCGATGTCCGGGATCCTCTCGAGGCGCTGGATCTCCTCTCCACCGGCGGAGTCCCTGAGAGTATCACGGTCCTCGCGGTCTCGGTTCATGTGGGTGCGGAGTCGGGAGATGCTATCAAGCGGTTGTTAACTCTGTTTCCGAATCTCACTGAGCTTGGGTTGACGCTCAAGACGTCCATGAGGGGACGATGGGAGCCGTACAAATACGTGCGTTCGCGCATCCTTGACCCCGATAACCGGATACTCACTTACTTGCATTCACAGCAACTCGCGGAATACGACCGCCTTCACTCATCCCTCCCGCCCACCCTCCGCGCGCTCAAAGTCCGTGGTCAAGCGATGCTCCGCCCGGGGAGTGAATACCCTGCGCCGGGGACGTACCCGCCCTACGATACTGCTGCGTTGCGCGATAGGGTGTTGGGGAGGTGTGCTGAGTTGAGTGAGATGTGGTTTGATGCACCGACTTTTGAGTTGGTTTGGACGAAAATTGGTAATGGGGGGAGTGGGGAGGTGGATGAGAGGATGGCTGCTTGGGAGCTGTGCGTTTTCATTTTCCGGCTGGCTGGCTGGCTGGCTCAGTGCGCAGCGCGACTGCTGATGAACTTGATCTAGGGATGATGATGTATATTGGAGTCGACTGTAAAACTGTAAAAAAACAACGGAACCGGAATGTGTTCAAGGTTTAGACTGGACAGCGGAGTTTGAAGTAGTTGTGTTATCTCTCCTGGTCGCAGATTTTTTTCCTGCGAGGGCGGGAATCGAACGGGTGTGCCGACTGATCCCTTGATTGCATCAAGTTCGATTACTAAATTGATACGATCATCGCTTCGTCATCGCGACAGCTGTCCTAACTTGTCCTCTGCGTCGGCGTCGGCGTCCCGCGCTCAGCCGTAGGAGCTCCGAGCGGCGAGCGCGCACCGCACCAGACGACGTCCAAGTCCCTCGCGCCTTCCGACGCCTACAAGCCCTGGCTCAGCATCCCCTCGAGCTTGCTCGCCGGCGGCGCCTACCTATTGAGTCCACCGTCGAGCCAGGATCCTACGGCCGGCGCTGCTATGGTTGGGTCAGAGGTGCGTCGTGGTGGTGTCTCTCCCGCTCACTGCTAACGTGAGCTGCAGCCGCCCTCAGGCTGGACGCGTCGCATCCCTGCCGTCGGCTCATAGCTCAATGAGCTGAGTCCCGCGCTCGGCCATGAAAACGCGGCATGCTTCCCACTATGTATGCAGCCGTGGCGGGCGACGTTAAGCCGCTCCTCATGCTCTGCCTCTGGGAGACGCGTTGTAGCGGCGCGCCGGCGACAGTTCCGCGGGGCAGCCTGTGTCGGTCTCTGTGGGCATCCTTCTCCTCGCGAAGTCCCCTGCCTGCCCTCACCGCATACACCACTGATCGCGCTGCCGCCGACACGCCCAGCGGTGCCGGGTTCGTTTGGTGTCGGCGGGGTTGAGAGGGCGTGAATTTTGCCGGTGCGTATTCGAGTTGACTCCCCCCGCCCCCCATGTTACGAGTCTTTCGCCTGACCAACTCGAGCAGCAGACCACCGGCGTCGTGGGCTTGAAAATCGCAAGCGTCGAGCGACCAGGCGCGTGAGGCTCGCGATTGTGGTATGGGTTGGCATAGGGCGAGCCGGACCTCAGCCGGTCGCTTGAGAGACACCAGGAAGGAGTAGTGGACATATAGCCGGCCACCCTAGTCTACATTTTCTCGACTGCGTCGTTCATAGCTTTCATAACATGCGTTCTCTCCTCGCGGCTCAGCGGCATCAGTGCCTCACAAATGTTGACTCGGGCTCTAAGCGTGCGGATAAGCTGTTCGTACTCGGCAATCAGAACGGCTGCTGCCAGCACCGCAGCCCAACGACAGGCAGCTGTGAAAATCATCAGTGAGGACATCGGCAACGAGAACAGCGGTAACGCACGGGGTTGATGTGTTGGTCGTCGTGCCCATCCTGCTCGGCCTGCACTTGGCCCTCAGCTTCAGCATCAACCTCTGCAGGTGCAAGAGGTCCTCGGCCCTGCATCCCCCACACGCATCGGCAGCCATTCTTTCTGCAAAACTCGCATGGATTGCGCCGGCCGCTGTCCCTCTTGCGCGGGAGTTCAAGACACGGGTAGGGATGTCCCAGATCGTGTGTCTTTTTCTTGCATGCGAGACAGGCTAGGTGCTCGTCAGCATGCGTGTTGGCGACGAGCGAGCCCGCCCGGGGAGAGAATACCGACACACCGTCGTCGCCTTCGTGCACCTTCGCCTCAGGGTGTCCGGCGGCGGGCATGGTATGGGATAGCAGCGAGGAGAGGCGGGGCTCGGCGGGGCGAGAGAGTACCAGCGTTGGCGGGGGGTGAGAGGATTCGTCAAGAGCCCCCGTCACAGCGTGTCCTCGTCTAAATAGTGCCATCAGTGCGGTATGATGATGTTGATGGACGGCTTCCCTCTAGGCTAGTGGGTTAGCAGAGGCCGGACGTCCCCCATAGCTTTGTGTGTGTGTGCTCTGCGAGAAGAAATATCCAAGTCATCAGCATACGACTCGGAAAGAGAGATTAATGCGAAAGCTTCACGGCCACTTCGAATTTGCGGTATCCGAGTCGTCCAGTCGACCGTCCAAGAGTGCTGCGTCGTGAATCAACACTCCGCCTCGACAGTAGCTTTGTTTTGAGCCGGTTCATGCTGTAGTTCGAAAGCTAGGATCGTATCAGTCTCGCGTCGGGCTGTTTCTCGAATGCGGCCGCGCTTGGGCCAAGTAAACCTATGCGCTCGTATCGACGTTGACCCAAAGCATGCTCCGCGCTTCGAGCGATCGCATACAAGTGCACACGGCACAAATTAAAGGAAGTGCTTTTGAGCTTACCTAATCAACGCGCTTTTGCGTCTGGGTTGCGGAATGAACGTCAGAATATCGTCGGAGCCTTGTATCCCTATCAAGGCTTACCCTAGGCATACTCCTCGCTTCAGGCGCTAGCCGCGAGTAGGCGAGGGACGAATGGATGAAGGCAGCACTCGAGCTTACCTAAGCCTCGCGCGTGCGCGGCGCGCCCCAGGCGCGCGCCGGGTGCGCGCTTCCCAAGACGCGCACTTCCAATCTCAGCACAGTACGCTAGCAGCGAGTAGGCGACGGACGAATGGATGAAGGCAGCACTCGAGCTTACCTAAGCCTCGCGCGTGCGCCGGCGCGCGCGAGGTGCGCGCGCAGGGTGCGCGCTTCGCGAGGCGCGCGCTTCCAATCTCAACACAGTCTTAATGCGCGTGGATCCTGTGACGTTAAAAGCCTTCAGATGAGTCGGAAAAAGCGAGAAACCTGCCATACCCGAATGATGTGGGTCCAAAGGACGAGCGCGAGTGCCGCTCGACCCGCGTGTGCCAAAAAGCGAGGTTGTCATCCCAGTGTGGGGCTTCGCTTACTCTTTCCTCGACTCGCAGGATACGGGGCAAGACTTTTGCAAGGGTAGTTTGAAGAAGTCGAGCCTGGGGAGCGAGCAACCGGTCGTCGAGGTGTGCTTATGTAATCCCGATCTTCGTCGCCGGAGACTCGCCTCGCGGGGGGTGCTGTGTGAGTATGGGGCCGGCGGTTGCTGACGAGGTGGACGAGCATGCCGCCATGCGTCGAATGGTACACGACCGCCGCCACTCACCCTGCGGGCTTCAGATGGTGAGCGGTCCGACTCGGGCGGCCAGCGCACACACGTATCCGGGATTCACCACTTGGCAAGGCCCGCGCGCGAGCGTCCGCACGCTGTGTTTCACTAGGGGATTCCAGCGGATCATCCAGATGGGAGCGGTTCCTGCGCTTCATGCGGAAGCGGCCGCGCGCGTGGCTTGCATGCCCACCATTCGCGATTCACGAATTCGGCGGCTGGTGCGTGGCGCGTTGTACAGATTCGGTGCGGATCCGGTCTGGGAAGAGGATGAAATGAGAGCGCAGTCATTTTAACGGGTCTTTACCGCACATTCGCGCGAGGGCGCACTGCGGTCTGCCGGAGGCAAGCCGCAAGCGTTTCTCAGGGTTTTGCCCCCGTGCCGTGTGGTTATGGTAACCCGTCAGCCGGACAGCCGTCTCCGTAGTGTCGATGCAGCCTTTGTGCTGGTTGGAGTCGTGGATTGAAGAGTGGTGGACCGGAGGCGAGCCGGAGGTGGCGTGGCACTGCCACTTGGAGATTGATATCACGCGCGAGCCCACGCGCGACAGGACAACAACGCGCGCGTTGTCGCGCGCCACATCACTTAGCGCTCGCGCGCGCGCCTTGACTGAGCGTCCCAGCACCAGTTGTCCGGAGACTCAGCATCAACTTGAAGCTGGGGTAGGCCCGATCGCGAGCACTGGGATCCAATGCCAGTGGGAGAGACGACTGACCGTCACTCAGTGAGGGTACTAGTAGGTGGGTGCTTCGGAGTTTTGGCTTAGTCCTTTTATCAGGCTTGTTCGTATGGTGATCAATGTGGGTAAAAAATAAATCCCGCCGAACTTTGGCAAAAATCGTGTTTCCGCGCCTCTTTTAGGCGATTTTCTATGACGGTTATTTGAGGGAAAAAATAATCCCACCAATCTTTTGTCAAAAATCGCGTTTCCGCGGCATTTTAGCGTGGTTTTTGCGCTTTTGCGCGGAACCGGGAAGTTTTTGAAAAGTTCCGCGCGCCGGTTTGCGCGGAATTTTCCAAACCGTCGTGCGGAACTTTATTCTAGTCATTACATATCCGAGCACAATGCTTTCACACAATGAACAGCGCGGAACTTTACAAGCATTCCTTTCCTTACTATAATTTATTGGGATTTGTTCAAGTAGCCTGCACTGAGCGGCCTGAGAAGCACTCTGAAGCAGCCATTAGCACAGCCACTAATGGCTGCTTCTTTGTCCAGTACCACGACAGGCTGAGTTCCTCCACCTTCCTCCTTCACTTTGGTGTTAAAGCTATCGCACCAGAACACGTGGGCTATACCTAAGCTTCCTCCCGTTGTCATTCCGGCAGCATAGGTGCGCTACTGAATTTTAACTCACTTATTTTCAGATAAAAAGTCCTACAATGGCCCGATCTAGCAGCTCCCAGTGGAAATCACCCACCACTGAACTGATAATTTCCCTTAACGAGCCAGATTGCATGGGATTGAGTGTTTAGGACCACACTGAGCAGCAATTTTCGCAAAACCAATGCCTTAATGGCTTACTATTAGCGGAGCAAAATACGCTACAGTAGTATGTACATGGTGAGTGTGGTGAGTAAGTATATACTAGAGCAGAACTATCTACAGTGACTTAAAAGTGGATCATATCGTAAGGAAGCGAGCGGGCAGACGAGAGAGGGTCAAAGAAGGGAGTGTGGGGAGATGCAGATAGAATGAAGGGATGCGCGGAGTGTGTCTAAAGAGTGGTGGAGTCATGAGTAGATGGAGATGTAAATTGGCTTGGAGGTGTGCGTGAGTTAGACCGACTTCCAAGGGTTGGCGACCTTGGGCAAGAGGTCCCGATAGCGTGGGGACGGAGGAACGACTCGCGGCGCAGCAGCGGCGCGGTGGGGCTGCTCGCGGATACGGGACGGGCCCGCGCCAGCTGACATTGAGTTGCAGTCGTCGTTGTCGCTCTCGATAACCGAGGGATCCAAATGCAGACGTTTCGATGCTGCAAGAGATCAGCATGGTTGACCAGATCAAAAAGAAAAGGAACGTACACATAAAACGCTCCGCCGAACGAGAACGCTTCAGAGCTACGTTGTCCTGTTAGTGATACCCCAGAAAGAGGGACAGGGACATACCACCACGAGGTTTCGGTGACGGAACGTCCATAGCGTTGTAACGGGGTAGTCCCCGTCACCCTTTGATCCGTGTTTCTTGTACCTGGCAACGACCACATGTAGAATTACGATTGACGATTGATAGATCCTCAGCTTGTATTTAGTACCAGCGACGGGCGCTTGCGCCTTGTCGAATCAACGCCGCCTTTTCCCCCCCGAACGCTCTGCTTGCGGACCCGCCTCCCGGCGCGGGTCATCCTCGTCCCTCCGGCCCTCGGCTTCGGTCGTCTCTCGTTCGGACCACTCGGCCCGGTCGTTCTCGGCGCGGCCCGCTCGCACCGTTACAGTTTGATTCGACCACTACGCTGCTCGGCGCCGTTCTGCGCCGAGTCCAACCTCACTCTCTCCCCCGCCTTTGGCGATGGAGCTCGTTCTGCAACCAGTAGGATCGGGTCCGGAGTTTTTGAGCTCCGCGGGGGAGCTTAGCCCTCAATCCATTCGCTATTGAGTGATTTTTCACCATTGTCCACCTTGCTCATCGGACTCTTGCCATCCCGACCCAGGTCTCCTCCCTGGGAACCCTGCCTCTCGCAGCCGAGCGCCTCCGGCGTTTGCGGCGGTCATCACCCGCTCAAGCGTGGCTTCCCCGCCGCATCCACACACACTTCTTCGCCACCCCGACCCAATCTCCTCCTGGGAACCCTGCCGAGTCCTCTCTCCGCGGCCGAACGCCTCCGGTGTTTATGTCGGTCATCACCCGCTTAAGCGTGGCTCCCCCGGCATACTCTTTTTCTGTCCCTCCGACCCGCGCAACCCTTGTCAAGACTCGAGGTATGCGAAGCGCGTCGTGTTGGGAGGGACACGCTCATCCCCACGTTCTCCCTCGGTCAACCTCTCTCGCCCTTGCCCTTGCTTTCCGACCGACCTTCCGTTCTCCTCGCTTCCTCTCCGCACCCACCACCGTTCCGGTCTTGTTCTTTCATGACCCACCCCCCCACCCTTCATCAAACAGGGAGATAGCTCCTTTGTCGCTATCTCTCCTGGTCGTAGCATGACCCACCACCCACCACCGGTGCTAGCGCACCTCTTCCTTCATAAACAGGGAGATAGACGGGAGTGTATGCTCAGACCCGAAGGGCGAAGGGTGTGGCCCGTAGCCCGAGAGTTCCGTGAGGCATCCGCCGAGCGGAAACGGGCAGCGGTGCGGAAGGAGGAAGGCGAGTGTCCAACGAGCGACGACCGGAGTGTCTGCAGCGACTTCATCCGGGAGGTGAACGTCGCAAAGCCGCGCCCGTGTCTGATGCATCCACGGACATTTCAAAATTTTTTCACTTTCGACCGTGTCGTTTCGATCTCGCCTCGATTCGATTTTCGACCTTTTGCCTTCGCATTTTCCCCCAACCCTGTCCCCTGTCCTCAATCTCTCCGACCCGGTCTCTCGCGACCAACCCCGATGTTCGCACCTTGGGCAGCCAACCAGATAGCGCAAGGCTTTGGTCTGCAGCCGTCTGAGCCTGTTTCTTGGCCTCTGTCCCCGTCGTGCGTCGACTTTGCTCCTCGACCTCGAACCCCTCGTGCACCTTGATCCAGTGGAGACCCGCACAGTCCCCTGGTTTCTCTCTTGCTTGGCGACATCAACCCCCTTGGCTTTTCGAAGCACCTCTCCTGGGCTTTCTGTGGTGCCCTCTCCGTCCAATCCACGTCCTCGTTCTTCGCCTTTGCCCTTGCCTCTGGGTCCCAGCGACCATCCCTATGCTCCCCATGCTCACGACCTTGTCCATGACCTTGTCCACGACCCTCACGAACTCTATGGCTCTGTCTTCGACTCCGCCCTTGAAGGGAGGATGGTGTAACGGGGTAGTCCCCGTCACCCTCTGATCCGCGTTTCTTGTACCTGGCAACGACCACATGTAGAATTATGATTGATAGATCCTCAGCTTGTATTTAGTACCAGCGACGGGCGCTTGCGCCTTGTCGAATCAACGCCGCCTTTTCCCCCCCCGAACGCTCTGCTTGCGGACCCGCCTCCGGCGCGGGTCATCCTCGTCCCTCCGGCCCTCGGCTTCGGTCGTCTCTCGCCCGCCTGCACCGTTACAGTTTGATTCGACCACTACGCTGCTCGGCGCCGTTCTGCGCCGGGCCCAACCTCACTCTCTCCCCCGCTTTTGGCGATGGAGCTCGTTCTGCAACCAGTAGGATCGGGTCCGGAGTTTTTGAGCTCCGCGGGGGAGCTTAGCCCTCAATCCATTCGCTATTGAGTGATTTTTCATCATTGTCCACCTTGCTCATCGGACTCTTGCCATCCCGACCCAGGTCTCCTCCCTGGGAACCCTGCCTCTCGCAGCCGAGCGCCTCCGGCGTTTGCGGCGGTCATCACCCGCTCAAGCGTGGCTTCCCCGCCGCATCCACACACACTTCTTCGCCACCCCGACCCAATCTCCTCCTGGGAACCCTGCCGAGCCCTCTCTCCGCGGCCGAACGCCTCCGGTGTTTATGTCGGTCATCACCTGCTTAAGCGTGGCTCCCCCGGCATACTCTTTTTCTGTCCCTCCGACCCGTGCAACCCTCGTCAAGACTCGAGGTATGCGAAGCGCGTCGTGTTGGGAGGGACACGCTCATCCCCACGTTCTCCCTCGGTCAACCTCTCTCGCCCTTGCCCTTGCTTTCCGACCGACCTTCCGTTCTCCTCGCTTCCTCTCCGCACCCACCACCGTTCCGGTCTTGTTCTTTCATGACCCACCCCCCCACCCTTCATCAAACAGGGAGATAGCTCCTTTGTCGCTATCTCTCCTGGTCGTAGCATGACCCACCACCCACCACCGGTGCTAGCGCACCTCTTCCTTCATAAACAGGGAGATAGACGGGAGTGTATGCTCAGACCCGAAGGGCGAAGGGTGTGGCCCGTAGCCCGAGAGTTCCGTGAGGCATCCGCCGAGCGGAAACGGGCAGCGGTGCGGAAGGAGGAAGGCGAGTGTCCAACGAGCGACGACCGGAGTGTCTGCAGCGACTTCATCCGGGAGGTGAACGTCGCAAAGCCGCGCCCGTGTCTGATGCATCCACGGACATTTCAAAATTTTTTCACTTTCGACCGTGTCGTTTCGATCTTGCCTCGATTCGATTTTCGACCTTTTGCCTTCGCATTTTCCCCAACCCTGTCCCCTGTCCTCGATCTCTCCGACCCGGTCTCTCGCGACCAACCCCGATGTTCGCACCTTGGGCAGCCAACCAGATAGCGCAAGGCTTCGGTCTGCAGCTGTCTGAGCCTGTTTCTTGGCCTCTGTCCCCTGTCGTGCGTCGACCTTGCTCCTCGACCTCGAACCCTCGTGCACCTTGATCCAGTGGAGACCCGCACAGTCCCCTGGTTTCTGTCTTGCTTGGCGACATCAACCCCCTTGGCTTTTCCGAAGCACCTCTCCTGGGCTTTCTGTGGTGCCCTCTCCGTCCAATCCACGTCCTCGTTCTTCGCCTTTGCCCTTGCCTCTGGGTCCCAGCGACCATCCCTATGCTCCCCATGCTCACGACCTTGTCCACGACCTTGTCCACGACCCTCATGAACTCTATGGCTCCGTCTTCGACTCCGCCCTTGAAGGGAGGATGGTGTAACGGGGTAGTCCCCCGTCACCCTTTGATCCGTGTTTCTTGTACCTGGCAACGACCACATGTAGAATTATGATTGATAGATCCTCAGCTTGTATTTAGTACCAGCGACGGGCGCTTGCGCCTTGTCGAATCAACGCCGCCTTTTCCCCCCGAACGCTCTGCTTGCGGACCCGCCTCCGGCGCGGGTCATCCTCGTCCCTCCGGCCCTCGGCCGGTCGTCTCTCGTTCGGACCATTCGGCCCGGTCGTTCTCGGCGCGGCCCGCCTGCACCGTTACAAGCGTCGTCGTCATCGTCGTCGCTGCAGAATCTCTGGGAGGTAGTGAGCAATACTACCCAAGGAATTGCATGCGCCGTACCATTGGCGTTGGACGATGTATCATCTTCGTTGTCATTACCTGATCCCGTCCCCTTCCACTCCGACTTGTCCTCGTCGCCCGACTCGTCCGAGTCCTCGTCGCTATCCGCCGAGTCGCTGTCCGACTCCGACTCGGGCTGCTGTTTTGCCTTGCCTTTGCCGCGCTGGCTAAGGCGACGTGGTGCCGGCGCAGCTTCGTCGTCGTTGTCGTCGTCGGCTTCGGAGTCGGAGTCGGAGTCGACATATTCGCCGCGCTTGAGAGCCTCGATGGCTGCGGGGAGGTTGCTGATAATATGGCTCGGGATCTTGTCGATAAGAACTGGATGCTTCGTATTAGAAGGCAGAGATAACAATAGTATTCGAGAGACGCACCAAAATGGAGGCGTGCCTCTGTCGGCGACTTGCCCTGTCCACCCTTGTACAGCTTTAACGTGCTGCCGGTGACCTTGCTTGCGGTGACGGCAGAAAGGCGTCGGTTGGCTCGAGTGACGAGGCCCCACCGGCGGCCAGTGGCGTCGGGATGGCGGAGAGTGTCGTATTCGAAGGGGAGTGGGAAGTGGTCACGTAGAGCCCCATCGATCTCGTCTTCCGTCGCGTCGACGTAAAACTGGATGTTGCCGTCGGTGGCAATGACGGCGAGGCCCGCCGTAACCAGGTCGTTGAAGGTTATCCCATCCGGAGCCGGGAGTGTCTTCACACCAGGCCTCTGCGCGTTGCTGAGCCCTGGTCTGACGGAGGTTACCGTCCTGTGGATCGTTAGTACAAGTGACGAGCAGCGGGCTGAGGTACGTGGACTTACAAGGATGCCGTTTGGCGAGAGCTGGATTGAGCCAACACCGAAGGTCTTCCGCGTCGGCGCAGCCTTCTTGCGCTGGTAGAGACGACCGTCAGCGCACAATTAACGTGAAAGCAGTACAGCGCACCTTGCCGCTCCGCGTAGCACTTCCTTCCGTACTAGAACCCGGCGGCTTCGACTTCAGACCGCGGTTGGTCTCCGCCACAGCGACGTCCGTCCGTGCCTTCGTCTGCCACAAGCTCACGACACCCTTGACCGAAACCTCCTTGTGGTACTTCTGTTTGTGCTTGCACTTGCGGCGAGCGCACTTGGTCTTCGAAGTGATGGTGGTGGCGGAGCCGGGGTCGAAGCCGGTGCAGCCGTTGCACTTCTCGCACATGGGAGCGGGCGCGACGAGAGAAGAAGAAGAGGGAAAGAAAAAAAAAGTGGTGTGACACCACGCGGCGCCGGAGCTTAAGTAGCAGAAGTTGGCTCCGAAAGCTGATGCAAAAAGCTGCATTAAACGAGTGTCTACCCTAGTATCTAATGGAAGTGTGCAAGAACAAGCTAAATGCCAGCGACTTCATTGAGAGCACCAAAAATGAGCTGTTCCTCTTGTGCAAGATCGTCAGCCGCAGACAAGAGCGTGCGGCGCTTGCAAAAAATGCACATGTTGGGAACGGTGTTCAGGGGGGCTAAGAAGCTGTGAATGTCGGCCAGCGCAATGGGATAGTCGGGATGGTGGATGTAGGGAAGGATAATCTTGCCCCAGAAGGAATCCCAAGCGTCATGGCAGCGCTCCCTTCTCGCACGCCAGATCGGACCGGTACGCCGGCGGGGTATAAGCGAACCTCTTTCGAAGCTTCGCAATTTTCCCGTGGGTCTTGTAGAGAACTCGGAGACCGACTCGCCGATATACTCGCTGTCCCGGGCCGAGAGGTCAGCTGGCTCCCGCTTGAGCAGCATCTCGAAGGCAGGCCCAATCCAGTCGGCCATGTGGTACCTGTGGGCCAAGTAGAAGACGAATGCGGGGTCGTGGGCAACCAGATTGCGGTCGGCGAATTTCTGGCGGACATATTCGAGTCCGTCCGGGGGTCCGAACATGTCGCAGATGTGCAAGAGATTAATGAGGAACGTGTTAGACAGTGGATGATCTCTGCAAGGAATTTAGTCTCAACAAATGTAGACGATGCGAAGACGCACGGCGGGCCCAACAGAAGGTATATCAAGTACGCCTCGAACATGTCCTTGGTGATTTCGCGAGGGATTATGATGGGGTCGGTAGGTATGAGACCCTCGTTCAAGACTCCGGCGGGCAAGTCACTTTTTGCGAGGAAGAGAGAAGATGGCTTTCCAAAAATCGGAACGTAGCTCGAAGTTCTCCGCACTAAAGCGGTAGAGTGTGCCGGATTCCGTGGCGGTTTGGGGATCAAACTCGCAGATCTGGGATGGTGTGAGCAAATTGAATATTTGAGCACAATAAGCTTACAATGAATGTGTGGCGGCCATTGGGAAGATAAAGCCTGGGGTGACGGGTCCATGTAGACGGGACGGGGCGCAGCCGGATACGCTCCTCGAGCGTCGACAGGGTTGAACGAGCTCGTGCATGCAGGCCAAGGACGGCGTCGAGCCTGTGATATACCAAAGAACACGTCGAAGGTGCGTGGATCAAAGGTTTCGGCCCAGTGTTAGCAGATGACCAGTACCGGCCCGGACGGGATTAAATACCCGATTTGGGCTTTCCTATCGACCACGATGAGTCGCCCCGACGCGTTTCCGCCCCTCCCGGAGACCGATGCCCACTGGTCTGAGCAAATCACCAATGCCTACGAGGACGTTCGGAGTGCATTTGATCGTGCCGCAACCGTCTTGGGACAAGACGGGCCGGACCCACTCCGCCTTCAATACCACTCCGATCATATCCTGCGCCAAACAGTCCCGATCCTCGAGGCACTGGCAGACGAGATTGGGCAGGATGCCTGGCTTTACACTGCTGCCAATGCTCTTGGCGGCCTCGTGTATGATCTCGAGAAGGCAATGGTCATTGCAAAGAAACGGTGCGTGTACTCAATCTAGAGTTTCCGCCACGCCCTCACCACATGCAGCGAGCGGTCAAATCTGCACTTTTTCATCCCTGTCCAAAACCAGCCGAGCGGTCAACGTGGGCGCCCCCGGAAAATCATTGACCGTGATTGGCTTGCGGATGCCGTCTCATCGCACCGAAACATCAGCCTGAAAACAATATCTAAACACCTCAAAATCGACCCAAAAACTCTCCGTGCCAGCCTTCGCTCTCATGGGCTCGACCGTCGCTTTTCAGAGCTCACTGACGAGGATCTCGACACTCTGACACGCGAGTTCAAACAAGACAAGCCGTCGTCCGGTCTGCGCTATCTCATCGGCCATCTTCGGCGTCGGGGTATCAAGGTGCAACGTGAACGCGTTCGTCAATCACTACGTCGCGTCGATGGCCTAGGACTGGCAATGCGTAGCCGCCGGACGATTGCTCGCCCCCCGTACGTCTCTCCCCGACCAAACGCCAAATGGCACATGGATGGGCACCACAAACTCATCCAGTACGGAATTGTCATCCATGGGTTCATCGATGGATACGACCGGGTGGTATGTTTTTTTTTTTTAAATATCTTTTCATTTTGTTTCTGAACATGTCAGTGCACGGGCCTCCATGCCAGTCCCAACAACAAGTCAACGACGGTGCTGGAAGTTTTCCTCAATGCTATCCGGCAACACGGTATTCCATCCCGAGTTCGAGGCGACCGTGGCGGCGAAAATGTCAAGGTTTCGGTTTGGATGATCAAGCACCATGGCCCGGGACGAGGATCTTTTTCATGGGGACTGTAAAGTTATATATCTCTGGTGGAATTCTCTGTCTTATATTCTTCAGATCTACCCATAATACCCCTATTGAGCGTTTTTGGGTCGAGGTTGGGTCTCAAGTTGTTCGACCATGGCGAGCGTTCCTGTCCCGACTTGAGCGGGAGCACCAGTTGGATGCAGATAATCCTCATCATCTCTGGCTCCTCCATGAATTGTTCATTGATCAAATCAATGCTGATCTCAAGCAGTTCCAAGCAGAATGGAATGCACACCCCATGGGAAACCGAGGGGAGATTTCACCTGAAGTGTGTGATCTTTTCCTTGAGTCTGCGTGTCCTAATTCCCCTCAGGATGCTCGCTTTCTTGGGCAGACAAGTCTAGGACTGTATGCAGATGATGTTCGGCGCATACATCCCGACGTTCTCCAGCGATACCGCAATCTACAAGGTTGGCAGTCCGCTTCCAAGTGCATAATCTCCACTCTTATTTATTCTTTCACAGGAGAGGCACTTGATGATGCTATTGCGCAAGACCAAGAGCCTGAGATTCGGCACGACGGCGTAGAGGCGCCAAGAGCTGAAGTCCCATTTGACTCGGACGAGGCCAAAACAATATTCCACAACGCAAGCAGGCAGGTTGCCTTGTCCCAGATCGTACCCTCTGGCTACGGTGTTACACCCAATGAATGGGAGAATGGTGTTTACAGTGAGATTGAGGGGTTGAAGGTGGGGAAGCGAGTTGTGCAGATCCGGCTTCCTCGAGAGGTCTGGCTGCCAAGAGCAGTCCAATGGGCACAGGCTTTAGATGTCATTCTACATATGGAGGAGGCTGGAATATAAGGGGTTTGAATCATATTTTATTAAGTTCAATTCAGAGTCAAATGCATGCAATTCACCTTTCCTCACTGAGTATGTGCTGAGTTGGGTGTTTGTGGCTTGTAAAGTTCCGCGCTGTTCATTACGCGAAAGAATCCCTTCGGATGTGTACTGACTGGAACAAAGTTCCGCGCAAACTGGCGCGCGGAACTTTTCAAAAAGCTCCCAAGTTCCGCGCAAAAGCACAAAAAAGCGCTATAATGCCGCGGAAACGCGGTTTTTCACAAAAGATGTGGGGGTTTATTTTTTCCCTCATTTAACCGCCATAATTTTCAGACATTCGCGCCCAACTTACGATGAGAATTACATTGGGGCGACCGTCATGCGCGCCACTTTTTCACCTTTGGTGTTCGGCGCGCGCCACCCTTTTTTCTTGGACCCACGCACCACTTTTGAGCTTGATTATTGCCTTGGAATATATTTTAGTATGTCAATAAAGTCAGGCAAGGTACCTGTCCTTGTGAATTTCCTTCTCCCTTGGTCCGCTCCAGGGCTCTGGTGATGGCCATGGTGCCGACCATGCCGGCCTTGTTTCGGCAAGGGTGTCCAGGGGTCTTATCGAACAGTAAATTCATATCCTGGTCCTTACAAAGTCTGTAATGAACCAGGTGTCCGCAGAAGAGCTCGGACCGGACAACGGCATCCGAGGCCGAGTTGGATATTTACATGCCGAGACGGCCCGGAATGCCGGCTCGTGATCTTGACAATTCATGTGTCCGACTTGACTGCAAACCAGTACTTTTTAAATAGAGAATTCGTTTATTGTGAAAGGGGATCAAAGGCACTCGTCTCAAAGATAGGTGCGCGGCCTGGAGCAAAAGTGGCGCGCGGCGGACTGAAAAATGGCGCGCAAAACGGCCGCGCCCCACTTTTGATTTACAAGGCAAAACTTGGGCGCGGAAGTGGGAAAATCACCTAAGTTGGGCGCGGAAACACGATTTTTACGAAAGTTCGGCGGGATTTATTTTTTTGCCCACATTGATCACCATATGTTCGCACATCTCTGAGAGCAGCAGCAAAGTCACGGTAGACGCCGGACCGTAACGACGTTCTTCATGTTATCCTCATTGGAGCCAAGTAAGTATTACTTTGTCGGCAAGAGCCTGGTTAGGCGGCGAGACGACGCGCGTCTCGGTATGTATGAAGATATTGTTCATGACTGAAGATGGGCGCTCCCGTTCTCCGATATACTAGTAATCTTCCATCATGATTCTGCGCCAAGGAGAAAGACTGGTACATAGCGGTACGACGGAAAAGTATAGTGATAGTAATGTAGACAGTATACAAGAACCGAGCGATAAGTAGTAGAACGAAAGAAGAGGGAATCCATCCGCCCCATAATACCTGAATTAGTTCCGAACCCGCTTGCAGGGCCGGTAGTCCCCGTCCCCGTCCCCGTCCCTCGACCGACCACTAGCACCTCTGAAGACATGCCGGAGCAGCATCTTGAGCAACGGGTTCTTCTCGGCCTCGGACTGCGGGAAGAACCGCTCGGTGTCGCACGTGTACGTGCCGAGGGCGGCCTCGGAGGGGAAGTGGCGCACCTCGGCGGGCGGGTCGCGCAGGATGCCCTCGGTGAGGTCGACGATGTTGATGTGTGCGTTTTGGATTGCCTGCGTGCGTGTCGGTAGCGTCGGTCAGCAGCCTGAGAGAGAAGTACAACGGAGGATTTGAAAGACATCAGGAAAAAATGGAACCTCTACATTCAACTATGTACTGTATGTAGCAAGGATAGCAGTATTGGTAAGTACCCTATTCTATAGCAAGAAATAGCAAAGCACCGTGCAACATAGCAGGAAATAGCAAACCATAGCATGCCAGTTAGCTATCATAGCACGGCATAGCAGAGCCAGTATCTACTGTAGCACAGACATAGCATGAACGTAGCACAGCGTAGCAAGGACATCAAGCCAGATAGCTGCTCACTGGTCCCCATCCTTCGCTTGAAGAAAGCATATAAAGCATATATTCTACTCGAGATGCAACTCCATCAACTAATCGTCATCATGACCCGCCGCTGCCGCCGCCGCTTGTGCTGCCCGCTTCTCCGCCATACTGCGCTTCATCGCTCGATCTCCTGCAACGCCTGCGCGCGACGGTCGTCTGACAACCCCGTGACTGGCCGGGATGGCCGGGCGCGCCTGCATCGTCACTGGGCACCGTAAGTAAGAGAAACAGATGCGGGGAAAGAAAAACATACCGGCACTCATCGTACATCTGCTCACGATACTCGAGCGTCGCGTCGGGCACCAGTGAGTCCCAGTCCCTCAGCCGCTTCAGGTGACGTTCGAACGGCGTCTTGTTGTGTGCCTCGTCAAAGCTTGCGCTGCTGTCGCGCTTGCCTGTCGAGCAGCGTTCGATACAGAATTCAATCTGCTCATGGAATATAATCAGGCCATGAATAACGTGCGTGGACAACGTACCGCTGCGAGAATGAGGGCGATGGTCGGGACCGGAATGGGATTGAAGAACTCGGGATACTTGATGCCGCGACTGTTCTTCTGTTCGAACCAAATCTTGCGGATGGCGGTCTTGATGATAGGGTGGTACGGGTAGTTAGTCCTGGCGTCCGTATTCTTGAAGGAGAATGAGCCAGTGAGCGGAGGAGCTTCACAGGCGTACCTGATGCGCAAATGTGTCCTCGGTGAGCAGCTTCTTGCACAGTTTCTTGAGATCGTCACGCGAGGCAGTGACGGCGAGTCCGCACGTGGCGTCAGCAAGGGCGGCGACGATCTTCATGACGGTGCGCGCGCGTGCCAGGAATAGTCAGTAATCTACGAATGCA
The DNA here is from genome assembly GCA_014461115.1 of Mycena chlorophos. NCBI lineage: Eukaryota > Fungi > Basidiomycota > Agaricomycetes > Agaricales > Mycenaceae > Mycena > Mycena chlorophos. Next base: position 706,711 of record JACAZE010000021.1, read on the forward strand.
TCAACACCTATATGCAACACGAGATCTGAGGACGCACCATGGATTTGAGACGTTCCGTCAGCTCCAGCATCTCTCCGCGCTCCTCGCAGATCATGAGCCAAATCTCCACCACCCACTTGTCGGCCTCGTCGATTGAAGGGAAGGCGCAGACGCACCAGATGCGTACCTCAAAGAGGTAACGACACCGCTTCATGTGCGCGCGAAAGTCGGGCATGAGGTCCTTGACGCTGGTGCGAGACGTGCCGGGTGGCTTTCCCCGACGTACAAGACCTTGATCAACACGACCGCAGGGGCCGTATCAATCTCGGTGCGACGCTGCTTGCGAGGGCGAGATGCGGCCATGCGAGTAGGGGAGCTCGAGAGGGCCGGCGATGACGAGCGTGGAGGTGGCGACGACGAGCGGATAACCGCGAGACGGCTCGGCGACGGCGAGCGACGGTGGGACCGCGACCGAGACCGTGAACGCTGCCGCTTCCGGCCACGGGGTTGCTCTTCGTGGTCGGCGAGCGGGTCCTCATTCTGCTCGTCGCTGGAATCGACAGGAGCAGAACGGGTTTGCTGCGGTCCCGGACGATGTTCATCTACAAGCCTGTTAGCGGAATCCATCGCAGAGCAGACAGCGACGCACCGACTTCCATGTTAGCTGACTCGTTGTCGTCGCCGGAGACGTTGGGGTCGATTGCTCCGAGTGGTGCTGTATGCAGGACGGTTAGATAAGTGCGAGAACGAAAAAAGGAAAGGACACGCACCGCGTGTCTTGGGCATCGGGATGGGGATGGGAACGTCCTTGTCCCTGCGTTTGTTGAGTTTCTTCTTGGGCTTTGGGCCCGGCGCGGTGACGACGGCAGTGGTGGTAAACTGAAGCAGCGGTGAGTTGTGAGCCGGACAGTGTGGTGAGGGCCACACACCGAGTTGACGAATTGAGAGATGGGGTGGTCGCCCTCATCCTCGCTCTCGGGTGGCGCCTTCTCGGCGTATTTCTCTTGTAGCTGAGCTGCAGGGGCAATCAGCAAAGAAAGGTAGAGAAGGAATAGAGCAGGGAGGCCGGACATACCTTCGACATCGCGCCGTTTGCGCTTCTCCTTCTCGAGCTGCTTGCGCATCCTGGCGAGCTCGTCATCGCCCTTCTCCTTGAGACGTTCGTCTGGAGAGCATTAGCGCGGAGGAAGACGGGCCCGAGAAAGTGCGTACTGTTCTCGCGCTGCTTCTCCGATGGCTGGGCACGGCGTGAGGGGCGCGCGGTGCTGCTGGCGTCGAGCTGCGGCGGGGCGGCAGTGTGGGTGCTACGTGGGGGTGGGGGTGGGAACCCGGATGAGTCGCTGTCGCTGTCGCTGCTTTCGGGGAGGGTTCTTCTGCCCATGGGTTGCGGGAGAGATGGAGGGAAGAGACAAGTGGTGTGTGCTGCGTAATCGTCAACAAACCAAAAAGGGAGAAAGCGTGATTTCTGACTCACACGTCGGCGACGATCCCCGCACCCTTGCCCGTTCCTGTCGTCATCGATGCCGCCGCCGACTTGCGTGGTCTGCAGGGAAGAAGTGAGGACGGAGAAAGGCCTCCGTTCGCACTACAACCAGAAGCCGCTCTGTCGTGAGCGGCTGGGGTTGATCCTAGCTGCTCAACGGGCTGCTGCTCGTGCTCCGGCGCCTTCAGACAGGGGAGCGGATGCCAATGCCGACGACACTCGCGTTTCTGGGCCTGGGAACGAGCCAATGGCGGTCGATGGCCCATTCGATATGCCCCTACCGCCAAGTCCGCCGAGGAACCAGCAAGCAAGCGTCACGGAGGTCCCGGATGAGGAAGATCTCGACGTGCCGGGTTCTTCGCGCTGGGAGGAGCCGTATCCCACAGCAGCTGGGGGATATTTGGATAACGGAGTGAAGGGCAAGACGAGGTGCGAGCTGTACCGGGAGATGCAGGTGGAGTTGGGGTTGGATCCATGGGCGCCATTCGACAACGAGGCAGACTCACACGGGAGTTTCAGCGCAAAAGCGGACCATTTTTTTGAATTTATAGATTAGCTATACATGTTCCAAAACTGGCGCTGTGTTTGTATCCTAGATATCTGTAAGATAATGGGGCCCCATTCCTATCCACATCTGGTAGCTATGTGAGAACAAAAACGAGCTTGAAATCTAATGACTATGTGAGACGCAAAAGATGCACCATTTTTTGCACAAACAAGTAAAACAAAAATGGCGCAAAATCTGAGCCAACATCCCACTCGGATCAGGGGCCGGGTTATTGTGCTCTTTTTGTGTCCAAAGAGAGACAATAAAACGGCGCCAACATATAGGCGCTATCTTGGCGCCAAGATAGGCGCCAAGATAGGGCGTCTATTTCGCCCCGATATAGATATCGGCCGCGACGCGGCGCCTGGCGTCGCCGAGAAGCGGCCGATTCGCATCTTTGGAATAAAAAGGGCAGATACATTTCAACCTCTACCTAAGTTCAGTATTACACAACGCTGGCCATCGGGAAAATTGTATCTAGCACAATGACAAAGTATATCTTCTACGAACACGGTATCAGTATAGTTGCCCATCTTGGCGGAGTACGTGGATGCAGGGAAGAGGGGATAGCGCTTGAAAGGATCAAGCATACCGCGTCTGAGCGACGCCTGGGGGCGGATTTCAAAGCGGACCTCATTGCCCACCGAGGAGATGTGCTCAATGCTCCCCGGAACCGCCACATTAGAGTTTGGCGGGTAGTAGAGTACAAGGCTGTCCCCCAAGTGCGTACTTGCACGAGCAAAGGTGGTACCATTTCTTGTGTATCGTGCCCTATCACCGTCACGCGCTGCGGGATCGGAATCCGAAGGCGCATTGTATGCAGGGAACGTCTTGTCAAAGATGCCTCTGAGTTCTTGGATAACTCGAGGGCAGTCCGGACGTCGAAGCCAACGGCGTAGCGCAGCAGCGCGGAAGAATGACTTCGTGAGTGTTCCCTCCAACTCTCCGCCAATGTGATCGTTTGTGTTGATCCGCTGGAGGTACCCAATGACGCGCTCGAAGGGAAAACACCACCACGAGACAATGGGACCGAAGAGGATGAGGAACTCGTAGATATGGAAGGCAACATGGACGTTGGGCCGCACAGGATGGGCACGTGTGTGTGGATGCACGATGGGCAAGCCCTCAACCCATCGCTTGAGTAGATCTCGATACTGTCGAGCCCGTGTGCGCGTCATCGTGTAACGGCAGACGAGCCCAACCGCCGAGAAGAGGTCCATGGAATGATCCAGGATATCGAGGGCACGCTTCTCCGGAGTGAGGTGATCACCCCAGAGGAGAACAAGGGCAATAGGAAGGTAGACTGTGGCGAGAATGCGCCATTCAGCAGCCTTGATCGTTCCGGGGTTGTTCTCGCCGTAGAGGACAGGGACGGCACCTATCCAGGCTGGGGTCTCTGTATCGGCGATGACGCGCTGGATAAACTTGAGTGCAGTCATGTCGATTGCACGGGGAGCGTAGTTATCGTCCGAAAGAGGCTTCAAATATCGCTGGGGAAGAATGAGTATGCAAAGAAGGGATGATGAGCATAAATCACATACCCATGCAACGAGTCGGTCGATGTACGGCTTCTTGAGCCTCTCTGAGGCGGATACACCGGTCAGATCGAGACCCAGAGAGTGTGCGACGAAGCGTAAGGCCGGGACGTTATTGCCAGCCAGATTGTCCCGAAGTTGCTTGGAGGTGATGGCGATGGGAGCTAGGGAATCGGCCGCGGGCATTGGCTGGTCGGTTTGTTCGTGCGGCAGCACCGGCTGTGTGAGTTGCAGGTGGAGACGGCGAATTTGCGCGATTTCTTTGGCGGGATTCTTGACTCGGTAGTCCGGATGGCAGGTCGCGGCGTCGTACTCGACCCACTGGTGAAAGAACGCGACGCCGACCTCACGCTTGCGCTTGGCGACATTGGCGTCAATCCGAAGGACCCTGCGACAGTGGTAGTGGACAATGCCTTCCAGGATGCAGTGCATGGCGTCGACGACGGCCATCCGGGTCGGGTCCCAATACGGCAAGCGCCAGAACTCGGACCAGCGGATACCGTACTTGGCAAAGATCGCGTCGCGCACGGCCTGGGACGGCGCATCTCGCCATTCGAAAGCCTTGGCGCGCAACACCTCGATATCATGATGGGTCCAGTTTTCGAAGTCGGTGCGATGTGTATTATCCATGCCGAACAGGTCGCAGACCGAACAGATGTGGTGAGACACAGCCGAGGCCATGCCGATAATCTTGCGCGTCGCGGGCAGGTCGTTGACGCTGATCGCGACCATGATGTCGACTCGGCGCCCCTGCGGATACTTGCCTGTCCGCGAGAGGTGAATACCGCGATTCCATCCATCAACACAGTCGTCGATGAACGGACGAAGGTAGTAACTAATGTGTTCGACGCTCGGCTCCTGCGGCCCAAGCACGATGCTCATCCACATTAGTTCGGGTCGATAACGGATGGTCTCATCCAGGTTGAGGTTGACGACCGCCAGGAGACCAATGGAATCGTGGTTACCCCGCTTGTTGGTGCCATTAGGGTTGAAGAAGTCGAGCATGACCTCCAGTGCCAGCCGCAGACGTCCGTCGCGCTCGATGAAAAGCTTGTCAGGGACGGGTCCCTTGAAGCTACGCAGGAATTCGGCCTCGAAGACATCGTTTACCTCGTCCTCGGCGACCGAAGTAGCGTTGGCGGAGAGCTTCTGCACCGCCGCAAGTGCATTATCACAAGCCTTCTCGCACATCTCCTCGATGTCCGCGTCCGCTAACATAGCAGCCAGATAATCCACGAACGACGCGTAGACGTAAGGTTTGAGTGGACGCAGCTTGCCCTGACGCAGCTTGAGGAGCGGCTCGTTGCAGCGGACTGCGAGCCCGTCTTTGGGGTAGACGAATCCTTGGCACGTGTCGACGTACACGACGTCCCCCGTCAGCCTGTCCGTCCTCGGCTTATGCAGATAATGGCACGATGGACAGACAGCGTAGACGACCGTTTTGGGGTCCAACTTGAACCGGCGAAGCGCATTCTCCAAGCTGGTGGGTAGCTGCTTGAGAACGTCCTCCTGCTTCGGATTAGGTTCGAGACTGGGCGAGCCGATGGACATCGAGAGACGTATGATGAGTTGAAGGACTTGAATTATGAAATTACATGGATTCGTGCTGACTCCTACGAGGATATGGCACACTGCGACGAGGAAGATTGTGACTTGGGTAACCGTGTCATAGCGGCCAACGGGATTGACAAAGTGATGCTCTGCAACGCGTTAGTTAGAGCTCCAGCTACGATTATAACGTAGCTCACCTGAGTTATACTCGACTTCCTCGACGAGGACTGGCGTCGGTACAAGTGCGCCGACGACGTCGATATGGCCATCGAGGAGACGAGCCTCCGATCGAACCTTCTCCACGAGGTCTTTTAACGTGGTGTCGATTCTGGTGTTGCGTCGACTCGCACGTACAGCAGGCCTCTCCGGCGGGAGCTTGATGCTGGAGATGAGTCGGCCAGCGTCGACGACCGCGGTAGTCGCAGCATCGAGGGCAGCCGCAAGACCGTCCGCATTCGCGTCGAGGGAGTGCGCCAGATCCAACTTCTCACGGGCGGCAATGACCCGTTGAAGACACACAGTTAGGAACGCGAGGGCCTCCTGCTGGGAGCGTGGAATAGGTGGCTGGAGTGGTGGTACCGGATCCGAAACGGGCTCGGACGCGCGAAGGGGCTCCAAGAGGATGGCGGCGGCACCCCGAAACGTCTCCGAGTCCGATAGAGGAACGAATGCAGTCGGAGCGTCGGGGACGTCCTTCTGGAATTCCTCTCTCGAACTGAAGAGCCTCGAATGCGTTTGTAGCCGGGGTTCAACGCCTTCGTCCGACACGACCAAGCCCGTAAACAAGCTCCCCAGTTGCTCCACAGAATCCGGAGCTACGACGCTCAGCTCCATCTCCCGAGCTTGAATGTCGATGAGGTGCTGGACGCGCGCACGTTTATGGACCATATGGTCGACACCGTCGTTGAGAGGGCAAGCACAACAGCGGTACTGCGTGGGCATTTTGCAACGTGAAACGTCTGCAACAAGGCGGGCACGCGTCGAGTGCGCCCGCATTGTCGCGCTGCCTTTAAAGAGATCGGGACCTTGTACCAAAAGCGGAAATCTTTGTCGGGATGCGGACAAGGGTGACGGACAAGGGCATGGATATTTGCATAGGATATGAATCGCGTTGGCGGATTTACAGGCAGCAGATTACAACGATGACGGAGTAGGGCACCATGAGGTGCTTATACCCGCCCTCATAATACACTTGGAGCAGGAACAGGGTCAAGACGACCGCCGGAGGGATACGCGGGGCTGGATACGGCATCAGAGACGCGCAAAGAAAGAGGGAGACAGACGTACGGCTGTTATCTTTGGCGGGAGTACCATCCGCAGGATAGTGCGCGCCAGGAAACTTGTAATGCGTGGGGTACTCGGGTTTGTTGGGCGAGCAGCAATCCGGCGCGTCGCAGCCAGGGCATCCGAGATCGCATGCGGGGCAGCAGTGGGCTGAAAATAAGATCAGAATGGGCTCAAGAATAAGATGACGAAACGAACCTTGAGCACAGAGAGGGCAGTCCATGGCGATTGAGCTTCGAGTGGGTTGTGTTTGGGAGGTGTTTGCTGGAGAGGGTACGCGTCGAAGGAGCGAGTTATAACGCTGAACAACAATTAGAGATTTGCCGGGGATAAAAAACGCGAGACAAAAACTCACAATGGAGGTCGTCAGCGGACCGACGCTCGCGGCACCAACGCGCCAAGTCATCGCGCGATGGTGGCGCTGGCCTTTGCTACCAACGTGAAACGTATGGTAGACCCAAGGCAGACTGGCCCCAATGCGTTGCCAGCGTGAAACGCATGGCAGACGCTGGGGGCGGGAAGGGGTGGTCGAAGTCGAAAGAGAGCGAAGGCGACGAGTTGGTGGGCTGTGCGTGCTGGCATCGGCTGATGAGCGGCTAAACGGCTTCGGGGACTCGGGCTGATGTTGATGGCCGCTCGTTCCTTGGCAACAACCGAGCACGCGGCCGCGCAGTCATGGGTCGAGTCAGCGGCCGGCTAAGCGGCCGAGTGACCGGCCGCCGCTGACTCGGCCTGTCTTGCTCCCGCCTCTCAAGACCCTCTTCGTCGAAGACACCCGCCTCGTCGCCGTCGCCGTCGTCCCGCCAACCTCGCCACCCACAACGTCCGGCTCCCAGCTGCCTTGCGTTTCACGCAGGCAGAGGAGCCGGACAATGCAACATCGCGACGATGAGCTCACCAACTCAATATCCTAATTGTCCACCATTTTCGTCGTCGCTCCGCGTTACACGCGGACAGAGGGCATCCGCGCTCGCTCCCGTCCGACGGTGGAGACACCGACGATCCAATATCACAACGACTATTGTCCTTTTGTCAACCATTTTCACCACCATTTTTCGCTGCCGCTGTCCTGCGTTTCACGCGGACAGAGGGCATCCGTGCTAGTGCTCGTCGGGGATGTTGCGCACTTCATTGTCCCCAGAGACAATTGCTTTTCCGATATTTTACACGACTTCGGTTTTCGACCGACTTCGGTTTGCGACCAAGTCATGGCTTCCTCGCGGCGCGAGTTTGGCCTCGGCAGCCCCTTCCCCTCCAACGACACAAGCAGTTTTCGCATACCCTACGTCAACCCGATGCTTAGAGGCAAAGTTAAAGAACCACCTCTGGTCTCCATGCGCCAGTCGACTCGCTCGCTGGCGCAGTTCAATGCTGCTGGAGCAACGGCACGTATTCTTTTCTTAGTCCCTCACCTGGAACTCATTCGCGCGCAGAGGTTTCCCTGCGGAGACAAGCCCTTCGGATCTTTTTCATTCTCAGGCAAGACTATTCACATTATATCTGTGTTTTGCTTACCTCCAACAGCTTCCTCCTCTTAGTCCCTCGCTGGGATTGAAGCCCTTCGAGGGTCTCTCGGGTCTTGCCCGCAACCTGGAACGTGTTCATCTATCCAAGGTATGTGTTAACTGCATGAATTCGGATATTCGTCTCATACGCGTTTAGGGCTCGTCGGCATCGGCCGCCAACCAGACCCGCACCTCCGCGTCGAGCGCCTCTGTTTACACCGCCACCAGCTCCAACGCGCCTGCTCATAACGCGTCGTCGCTCAACGCGTCGTCGTTCAATGCGTCTTCGCTCAACGCGTCCGCTCCCAACGCGTCCGCTACCTACGCGTCCGCTCCCAACGCGTTCGGGTCCCAACGCGTCCGCTCCCAACGCGTCTGCTTCCCAAACATCCGCTCGAGCCCCGTCGTCCAGCTCCAAGCGCGATAAACGCGGCAAGAGCGATAAACGCGGTGAACGCGACAGACGCGTTCGGTCGGGACCGAGCGTCAAGGAGGCGGAACTTCGTACGAAGGACGTGCCGAGGTGTGCTCACGGAGTTAAACATGCGTCGAATTGTCCGCACGGCATCAAAGCCCCGTCGACCTGCATGCACGGCTTCGCGACCTGCACGCACGGCTTCACGCGAGGGTCGACCTGTGCTCACGCGCGCCACACTCACGGCCACCATGCACACCAACATTCACACTACCATCCTCACCATCACCATCACCACCACCACCAAGAGCACCATGCGTACTACCATCCCTACCATCCACACCTCCACCACCACCACCACCAGCAGCATCCCGAGCATGTACATGTACGTGGTGACCATGATGATTGCATAAGCTAATCGGTATGCAGGCAACTCGCTCAGCTGAAACCTAACAGAGAGATTTTACCCGAACCTGTCTCATCAAATGCAGTAGATAAAGCTATAGTAGTACTAGCACAAACACGAATGCAGAAGCTTTTTCTTGTTGTCCAGTCTAATCACGTGGCGGCGCATCGTCTGCTGACCATCATCGGCCGCGCGTCGGCGCATCATCGGCCGCGCGTCAGCGGCGCATCATCGGCCTTGCGTCATCGGTTGTATTGGCCCTGCGTCATTGGTTGTGCATAACTTATGTGGTCCAGGGTGCTCAGAATATATTGGAGCCTGGCTTTGGTATGCTGGCCTCTGAGTAGGGCTCGGCACCGTACCCGTAATTGTATGGGTGTACGGGCACGTATTGACGGTACGGGACCCGTACCGTCCACGCCTTTGGCTCCTCTCCATACGGGATGGTTCCGGGACGGCTTGCTGGAGTTTACGGGTCACCCAGACCCGTAACCGCTCAACATGCAAAAAGAACTCCTCTGGCGACCTTTTTGAAGCAGAAGAAAGTCGCTATGGGTGTTTCCAGCGTGTTGCGATCTTGCCAGTGCTCAGCCGCTGGCAATTAAGGTGACTATGCGGCCATATACGGGACGGGTGTACGGGCCCGTACCGTACAGAGCCTTGGCGGAGCTCCTTACGGTACGGGATCGTCCGTCCCGACAACTAAAACGGCCGTAAGTTTATACGGCCGTCCCCGTATACGGTACGGTGCCGAGCCCTACCTCTGAGACAGATGATTCAATGTTGGTTGGTTGGCCCAAAAAGGAAATTCTAGACACTACTCCCTGCTGATTGCTCAAAATACGGCTAAAAATGGAATTTACTAGTAATTAGACCAATTGTCTGGTTACGCATTACGCTGGCCTCCGGACAAGACCTATTTGGAGGCTGTTACGCATGCGCAGGCCGATTTTGACAGAAATCAGGCCTAAAAAGGCAATTTTTTGCCCGGCTGACGCCGGATCATATCAAGGATTACCATATATAGTAATTTCGGACATGTAACATATAAGTCCGACTGGTTACGGGTTACATCCACTGGACACTTGGTCTAATTATAGCCGTTTTCAAAAGTTTGTGCGCATTGTGGAGCACGCTTGCTACTCAAAGTTGTTTATGTTTGTTGTCGTCGTTTGTGGATGGAGCGGCACTGGAGCTTCACTAGTCTTAGAGTATACACGCTACGTTGGCTGCAGCCGCCATCAATCACATAATCAAGCACATGAGATCCACGTGGACACACTTGTTGCCACATATGACGCGCCGCTCGCCATCCACACCTGGGACGACACTCTCATCTGCATCCCAGGATGTCTGGGATGCTAGATCTCGAAAATCGTCAGAAAATCTCGTTTGGAGCGGCTGCAAGAGCCGCCACCTCTCTGGAGCATAGACAACGGCGTAGAGAGCTGGCGAGGAGGTGTACGACGGCTTTGTTGGTCTGGAGCATGGCTATGGACTCTTAGGTGCGCGATAAACTAAATTCCAGCTCTGTCTCAGTCGCTAAATAGCCTGCGTAGGCCGTGGCCTTTGAGCCCCGACAAGATCGCCGTCAATTGTCATCCCCGCCCACTTTCACGCGCTTTTGCGCCTATCCTCGCCCTCAGGGACCCATTGTCCTCACGTTCGCCGAGTTTCAGCTCAGACAGAGCCCTGGTCACTGAGCTCTGCATAGGTACCGCGGGTTTTACCCGCGCGGGTACGGGTACGGATAGCCGCCTCGGCTACCCGTGACCCGCGGGTCGGACCACTCCTGCCCTGTCACCGGCCTTATTCGGCTGCCGCAGCAACCGACAGGCGTCAATCTGCCATGTACGGCGTTGTACATGGCAGATTGCCTGATGTCGACTGCAGACTGGCTCCCAGGCGGCTCTAGCAGCATGGTACCCGTGCGGGTACCCGTACCCGTACCCGTACCCGCGGGTATGGGTCAGCCACGGGTACGGATACGGATCGGGGGTCCCGGTATCCGCGGGTTTACCCGTGCCGGTGCCTAGCTCTGCGATGTTGACCCCGGCCCGACTGGTGCTGCATCCACGGGCCTCCCCTCACCCTGCCCTGCGGCCATGTTGTGCAGGCGAGCCTGCTTCGCCTCTACGATCGCCCTGGCGATTACAAATTCGCAGCTCCGTGCCCGCTCCGAGCTCGCTGGCCGCCACCTCACACCATCCACCTACCCCCGCTCATTCTTGGACCTTCACAGGCTTCGGGTTCCCATGTCCTCACACTATCTTCCTCCTTTCATCCATTTGAGGGCGCCAGGAGCCTTTTCTGGCGTGCTCATTTGCCGTTTCTCCTCGCCCCGTTGCCGGGCTCCCATATCATATCGTGTTTACCCAATCTTTTGTTTTGTGATGTGTCCTAGCATGCTTCCAATGCATTTCTATGAGATAACAGCACTCGATAAGGCCTAAGACGCGTCCGGCGCGCAGCGCGCCAGCAGCACGTGCCTTGATTATGTCATCTGCCACGGCTGAAGCCATCACTGGCGTGATTACGACCAGACCCTTGCTGGAACATTGGCCTACCATGTTCCGGGAAGTGTCTGGCGTGGGGAGACTAGGAGCTTCACCCCCCACCACGGCCTCGAAACGGTCGCGCCGGCCATTCAAATGGCTGACGGCAGGGACAACAACCGTAAACAAGCTGGAGCAACGAATGCGCTCTACTATGCACACAAACTTATGAAAACGGCTGTACTACAGTATCTTGGGTCAATGCAATTGCAATGAGGTACAGTGGAAGGACTTTATGGCTGGTAGCTCAAAACTACAATGCTACTCAAGAAGGAAATTCTACGGTCAGCTAAGGTCAATGGCTGTACTTAGGGATCACCACTGTAGTGGTATGGCTATGGTGTACTTATGTACCGCACGGAGATCGTACTGTACAGAGATCGTACCGTATGGAGATCGTACTGTACCTAGCCACTCCTCGTCCGTACCGTACGTGGGCCGTGCTTGGTCCGTATTAGTCTGTACATGCACGGCCGTAGAGGCTCGGTTCTCATGTTTGTAGTGATGGCACTGCCTAATCGAGTGTAGCCCAATTGGGCTACACGCAATCGGGCTGGTGATCACAGCAGGCAAGTGTAGCCAGGAATGGAAGGTTGATCTGAGAAGTATAGCCCAAAGGGGACAGATTCTGGCATGTGAGCATGTGAGGCTTGAACTATGTATGTCCACTGTAGGCCAAATAAAGTCATGATTGAACCAAAACAATATCTCAGAGTATTTTCTCCTCCAATTACCAGCCATGCAGCTTTTATTGGATCCATTTTGGCTCAAACCCAGCACAGATCAAAGACCATGTTAGGTGAGGAACATGGGCTGTAATGGGCTTGTAAATTCTTCAAGGCACTTTTAAGACCTTCCTCTCGAGCTGGAAGTATTTATACAAAATGCTACACCTAGAGGCAGTTTTGCCTCAGTATTATTCACTAGTTGAGGAATTTTCCGAGCTCTCTGAACCGCGAAATGAGAGCCTGCGTTTAATTGATCTGAAATTTTGACAAACAAGAGAAATATCTTGTGCAGCTCATTTGCTTGTTATTGTCTCATTCTTGTTGTAGAAACTTGGTGTTGTAACTTGCCGCTCTGGGAACATTCTAGCAACTTCTATTCTTGTCGGACTTGACCGTATTCGGCTGTACCGGACTCAGCCCAAAATGTACCATGCTGCACTAGAATGGTACACTCATAACAGTATACGGTACAGTCGTTAAATAGGAAGCGGGACTGGACCAGTACCGGGACATTTGCCATATTTTTGAGCTGTCTGGCAGCTACTGTGCTGATTTTTGGAGGGCTTAGGGCTGGATAATGTGCAGACTGTTTTACCAAGTTGTATCAATTGGCCATACAATTCAACAAATACTCCACAATGTATAATTATCCCAGAAATTTTGACTATTCAGAAAACCGGAGTGTGACCAGTGGTGACACCGGTTCCGGTGGCAGCTGTCAGAATGCCAGAAAAGTGGTGATCTTGCCCAGCGTCGTGTCAGCGCGTGGCTGTCGGGTTCCGTTTGCATTACGGAGAAGCAAAATTGTATTCTGCACCACGACAATCGCTACTGCCTGGAACAATCGCTTTCTGCCCAGCGGAATTGCAGGCTGCTCCAAGTTCATGTGTGATACCTTCTCTTGGCCCACTTCCTTGCCTGAAATGGCCCGTAGCTATTTTTAGCCTGATCAACCAGCTTGGGCTCACTGTGTATTCCAATATTGTGAAAGAGCTCCGAGCTGAGCTTTGAATGAAGGTCTGGTATACTGTTGATCATGTGAGGAGATTGATACCATCAAATTCAGGTGATGTAAATCAAATCATTACCTTGCTTTGCAAGGTTCCCCTCCGTGTTTATCACGTGAGCAAAAGCAATATTGATGATCATCAAATTCATCAACTATGTACCTGGACCCTACTTTCGAGCAAATAAGTACATCTGCGTCAACACAGCCTCCTCCAGAACATTTTTTTTTTTTGGACGCAGAGCCCGCTTGAGAAATTTTCCGGGCTTGAAGCTGAGTCTGAGAACGCCGCCGCCGCCCACGTCGCCACGTACATGGCGACAATCCGGCTTGGCAGCTCTGGGCGCTCCTCCAGGAGATCTAGTATTCGGCCTCATTCTGCAGATTTGTCATCTGGCATCAACAATCCACCAGGCCAGCATCCAAACCACATCAAATCACGGCGTCTCGGCGGTAATTTCAATAGATTTCCTTTAGAACCTGTCAACTCATAGAGGCGGCCGTAACAACCATAGTTTTACGGGTTCTACGGCTATGAGCCGAGCCCGTTACGGCCCCGGCATCTCGAGGACCAAAGCGCCCACGCTACGGTAACGGTACCCGTAACCCGTTGCCGTAGACCCGTGGCAACGGCAACGGGCGGCATCCCTAATTAATAGTCACCTTTGGCATAGGTTTGAAATGTCGGAGCAGGACGGCACGTTGGAGCAGAGGGTCAGGATAGCGTCGGTAGCCCGGCCGAGTGTCGCTGTCGAGCTCTAATTGGCTCGGCTATCAGTAGATGCTATTGTCGGCATCGTTCCGAGCATCCATCAAGTACAGCCTCAGTGGAAGTTACTATAAATGGTAGGATTCGATTGCATCTCAAGGTAATCACTGCATCACTGTATACGGCGGCTCAGTAACGGTGTTTATAATCCAAAAGAATTCGAAGAAAATCACCCAAAAAGGAAAGAGAAAGAGAGAAAACGGGAAGTTTCAAGTGTAGTATTTACCTATAGCTCACAGCTCTTTTGCCTCCGCAACGATTGTCATGAACTTCTCAATTGCAACAACTCAAGGTACTACAGTATTCACAGGGGCATACATGGATTCATATATCTATGTTCTCTTGGTATTCTTGGAACGAAGCTTGGTGACTAACTGCTTGGTTACCTTTGCCTCGGCCCTCTTTTCTGCATCGCCAGACAACTTGCACCAGCGGACCAGAACAGTCTTGACCGGCCAACGCTCCTTGAAATCGTTCACCGTGGGAAACCTCTCCGCTGCCTGGAACTTCAATCAGCGGAGGGAGAGTACAGTAAGGCAAGTGATTGACCTTCTCGGTGATCGCTTTGCATGTCGCCTTGTCTTGCTCCGCATAGGTCACACCATCTTCCAACATCTTGTTGGCGAGATCTTCGACGAATTGCTGCGCCAGGATTAGCATGCAAAAACCTCAAAACGGCACCTCACTCTGAACTTGGAAATGAACTCATCATCCCACCCAGTGCTGCCTGGGAACTTCTCCCATGTAACGCGCGAAGGTCCGCCATCAGGGTAGCCAATTGGCTCCTTTGGGTCGGCGGTCGTCGCGCCGGCGGTCATCGCGTCGGCGATGGTTGCGGCCGACGGCGCGTACGCGGCCGACGCAGCCGACATCACGTGCGCGGCCGCGCGCGCGGCCGACGGCGTATCGGCCGAAATCTTGTTCGCGGCCGAGGTGGCCGCGTGCGCAGGCGCAGGCTTGAGCATAGCAGTATTGAGCCCAGGGACTCGGTACTTGGTGTCTCGCGGCGGGGCAGGCGGCAGGGTTGCGCCAACGATGGTCTTGCCAAACGGCTCCAAGTCTTCGTGCATTAGGAGGCTCGGCAACGGGGATTGAGCGATATCGGTGTGTGTGAGGAGGAGGAGGACGACGGGAGGGGGCGGCGGGGTGACCAGGGCAACGAAGGAGTCCGTCGTCGACATGGTGGCTTTGGAGAAGGACGCGCGAGCGTTATTGTTCTCCATCCAGAACAAATGATGACTGACTCCATCCCCGTTTGGAACAACAATTGGAGGTTCGCATAAAAACCCTTCCCCGGCGCCGGATACCGCCAGAGGCCCCCGTATCTGACGCGTTACACGCTTGGAATGGCGACGCCGCAAGTGGAATACGCGCTCGAGTTCAAGCTTTCGGGTCACGTGGGCGCGATTATTTGCCTCCGCCCCCGCGCTGATGGGAAATACCTCGCCAGCGGAGGCGCGTGTTTTGCTCACTGGTGTCTTCTTGTCATTGATAGATTCTAGGCACCGACGGCACGAGAGTTTGGGACCTAGGAACGCGAGTTGCATCCCCAACTCCGGCAACGTCGAGCATGCGCGGAGCAACGACTTGTTTGCTGTGGTTGAAGAGGGACGACGACACTGCGGAAGCGCTCATCTACGGGACCCAGGCAGGATATCTGATTTGTTGGATCGACGAATTAGACAAAGAAACGGTAGATAAATCATCATTAAACCGAGGCGAACTTAAAGCGCTAACGACCACGCAGGGGTGCGCGCGTCTTTAGGGAAGTCTGGTGTCGCCAGCTGGCCGATGCAGCGGAGATCACAGGGCTGGCGTTTGACGCGATGACGAATCGCCTGTCGGTTTGTCACCGAGGCGGCGTGCTGCAGATGTACGCGCTTGCGGGGACGACGATCCAGCGAGAAGTCTATTCGTGGACGATCCCGAATTGCGTTCCTCGAGCAATCGAGTTCGGAGCGATGTTCGGCAATGAGCGGGAGCTGATGATATTCGGACTACACTGCGGCCTCGTGTAAGCGGATCGATCCTCGCAACGACTCAACAAGTACTCACGTTCAAAGGTATACCGTTCGGGGTAATCTCCCGCCCTCGACGATAAACGCGTGGAATCTCGGCTGCCTAATGTGCGTGTTGAACCTCGCCGCGCTGGCATCGTCTGATAACGACCCAGCGGCGATGTGGCTATCGATGTCGAAAATGGCGTTCTGTGCATCAACGATCCTGCAACTGGGGTCAATCTCTACCGACTTCGGGACAAGGAATGCCTCAAAAGCTTACCTGTACCGGTCACCAAGTCGCTGCGCATTCGCCAGTCGAGTCTGGGAGACAACTGCACCATCGTGGTCAGCGGAAGCGACCAAGGAAAGGTGTTCGTGTACGACCGACGCAGCGGTGAGCTCGTCGCCCGAGTTGAAAGTCGACGCCACCGAGTGGGTACAGACGGTCGCGGTAGGCACACAGTCTCGACGGTTGTGATTTGTGCTTATAAACGAGCAGACGGGGAAGATTGGAGCAGTTCCGCACATCTTCGCAGCGAAGTCCCGCGAGATTGCTGGCGGGAATGACATCTTCGTCTTCTGCAAGAGGTTGAGCCGCCGCCGCTTCCTTGTTAAAGTCGCGGCGACGTTCAAGTTGCTCATCTACACGCTGGTGCTCATGGCCGCGGTGGGATTTCTGTACCAGAACTGGGGTTTTGACGATCGATTCCCCGTCGTGCGCGCGCATTCGATGTAGATGCAGTTGATAAAGATGTGGTAGTAGATCGCAATACACGAGATGAATGTAGCATGGCGATATATTGAAGAGAGAGAGCGACGTCGTGCGAGGCCGACTCGAAGTGAACGTAAAAGCGTTCCCAACGTGAAACGACTGGGTGCGCCCCGTCGACGTCGACGACGTCGGTCTTCCGTGTGGTGGAGGATATAAAAGAGAGGGCTCTCCCAGCGTGAAACGCTTGGGAGAGCCATTCTTGTCGTCGCCCAAGGCGACGTTTTCGGCGAGATGGCCCGTCGACGACAGGTCTTTGCGTCGACGATGTCGGTCTTCGGTCTGGTGGAGGAGATAAGGAAGAGGGCTCTCTCAGCGTGAAACGCATGGGAGAGCCATCGTCGTCGTCGCCCAAGGCGACGCTTCCGGCGAGATGGTCGTTGTGGTCAAGATGCTGGCAGCTGAGTCAGCCTCGGGCACGGCTGACGTCGGCCGATCATCTCAAGCCTGGTGGCCGAGCATGCCGCGGCAGAGGAGCCGATGCATGCCTGACAGACCGGAGCTGCCGCGCCGAAGCCTCGTAGCCGGCGGCGACGCGGCAATGATCGGCTATGCATCGGCTGCGGCAGCTAGCTATCGGAGCAGCTTGCGCCGTGTACTCGGACGGTCCACCGCCATCTGCACGTTTGTGGCTGTCGCGCCGTGATGCACCTTAATTGTTGCATTCACAACCATCAGGCAGCGTTGATGCGCATGACGCGCATGCCGACTCCAATTGTCGACGCATCAGATTGATTAATAAACACAAAAAAACATAATGATTACTGGACACAATAAACGAGGCTCGAATATAAATGAGATCCAACCGCTCTTGCCCCTCCGCCGCCTGTTTCCTGACTTTGACGCGTTTCACGCTCGAAATCGCACAACTACCTTCTCAACTCGAACTTTGACGCGTTTCACGCTCAAATTTGCAACCGCTAGTCTTAATGGACATCGACGACGACATGAGTGGTCGCACGTCGCGACAGCGACAGGCGCCTTCGCGGAACGCGGCTCCGAACCCTTCGAAGCGTGTTGCGGTTGCGGGTGTTGATCGTCAACAACTCGACGAGGTGCGTCGGCGCGCAGATGTACTGCGGGTTTAATTTTGATCATGGAACGATAGGCACGCGAAGACAAAGCGTACCACAAGGACGTAGCCAAGGACGCCAGAAACGAACGCCGAATGTTGACGGAGAAGAATGCCCTTCTCCAGAAGGCACTTGAGGAGGCGCGGCGTCTCCATACCGAGAAGGATACACAGATTCGCGGCATGGATGCGCAAATTCATGACATGCAGCTGCACATCGCGCAGACCACCGAGCAGGTCGAGTCGATGGAGCAGCAAGGTTCGGCGATGCACGCCCACTTGTTGGAGAATCAAAAGAAGATGGAGGAGATGGTATGTTCCTCATCTTCCTTCTGTTTTTCGAAGCAAACCCTCAATCGCTCGTCCAGTATCGGCAACTGCAGCAGCAGCACGCGCTCATGCAACAGCAGCACGCTCAAATGCAGCAGCAGCACGAACATATCAACGATATCGCGACCAATGCGGCCGAGCTTCAGCGCGCAGCGGTGAGTACAAAATTTTTCATTGGACTTCCATGTAGCTAACCAAAACGCTAGCTTAACCGCGAAAATGAGGTCCTGCAGCTTCGCTCTGAGGCCCAACTCGCGCGGAAGAAGCTTCAGAGCGTCGGCGCTGCCATACCGAAAGCGCCGCGGTCGTGTTACCCGTGCGCTTCCGAAGAATACCAGCAACAACTTGATTGAGCTGCCGCTCGATCCGGCCCCGTCCTCCGCAGTACCCTCCGACAGTGCTCCCAATCACGTTCTCGAACACGTCGCGCAAGCCAACGACGTCGACGTCGACGTCCTGACGAGCATGATGAGCCAGTTGGTGACGCTCATCGGGGGCAACAACAGCCGTGTGATCGTCCCAAGCAAACAAAAGGCCCGGCCGAAGGTCGTTGCAAAGAAGGAACTGGCGCCAGCGACGAAAGATCTGAAGGATCATGCACATGTGAGTTGCAGTCAAAATTTCCTAGTCAAAACACTCACGTTCAAGCAGTTGATGCTCCGGACGGCGATGAACAAACTCTTCGACACGACGAACTTTTACGACTTCGCCTTGCGCAAGTCCGCGACGGAAAAAGAGATCAATGAATACGCGTTAGCGCAGGAGGGTGTACTCGATGACGAAACGCCGAGCGAGTTACCCAAAGTCCCTGCCGAATTCGATTTCAATGATGGATATCTCGGATCGATGTGGAACTTCGCATATATGGAGCATATCGTCAACTCTGCGGTTGAGGAAGATGCGAAAGGGATGAATTATGTTGGGAAGGGCGAGATCAGGCGCGCCTTTTTAGAGATGGTGTTGTCAGAGCAGCTGGAAAGGATTCGCGGCATCTGGTTCAAATTTCAGCCAAAGCTTCTCGTGAAGGAGGGGCGGATGGAGACGAAGGCTGAGGCGATGGCGCGGGGCCAATTCATGCTCGACCAGCAGCGCGAAGAGTCGAAGAAGATCAATGGGCAGCATGCAGTACGTGGATTCGTTGGGTCTTTGATTGAATGCTCATTGAATACAGACTTTTCGGGCGGCGCTCCAACACGACAAGCGCCGTGCTGTACTTCAAAGAACAGGACGATGCTCGAGACCTTCCGACCTGGCGGCGCATGGCCGAGCTTCTCAGCGTCCTCGGTCCTGCGGGCATGTCCGAAGAGGAAGGGTCGAGTGAGATTATCGGTGGGAGCAAGGTTAACGTCTTCAATATTAAGATCTGCGTGTGGAGGGAGCCCAAGATCGCCGAGTACATGCGCATGATCGATGCGCAGACGGCGCGTATGGAAGAGACGCATAATGGGCGCTCGTTGACGATGCGCAAGCGCGTGAATGTCAACGGCACCAGAAGCGCGCCGAAGGACCTCCCGCACAATCTGTACAATGCCAAATGGCTTGCAGCGCAGTCGCAGGGGTACAAGAAGAGCCTGAATGTCTCGAAGGAAGGATTTGCGTTGTTTGTTGC
The DNA here is from genome assembly GCA_014461115.1 of Mycena chlorophos. Taxonomy (NCBI): domain Eukaryota; kingdom Fungi; phylum Basidiomycota; class Agaricomycetes; order Agaricales; family Mycenaceae; genus Mycena; species Mycena chlorophos. Next base: position 726,254 of record JACAZE010000021.1, read on the forward strand.
GGCGACTGAGCGCATGGCCGCGTGATGGGTGTGGTTTGGTGTTTGCGTATGGTAGTTCAGATACACGATCTTGAACAATGCAGTATTTGTTTGTTTGAGTATATAGTTCAAATACACGATTTTGAACGATGCGCGAAGTAGCCATTCGACTTGGTACCTCGATTCCGGGCGCGGGCTTAATTTGACTGAGAGAAAGTGTGAGCGCGCGCGCAGCGAAGAACCCAATTTCAAACTCACCGAAAGAGATGTCGATCATTCAACGATGTGCGACGCGCCGTTCACACAGAAAGTCTTCTACAAACCGCGATAGATAGGTTAGCGAGGTCCAATTGGAGGGAACACCGCACTTACCAATCCGATTTTACCGATAACGACGAAGTTGAGGGTGAAGTTCGTTTGATACGGTAGTGTGGGCTGTAGGAACATTGGAAACAGGGCCACAGCGGCTCAAAATCGACTTACGCGTATCCGAAACTCGTCTTTCGTCGAAAACGACAAGACCATCGCTCCCATCGTGAAACGACTGAGAGGCGACGGCCCATTGTCGAGAGGTGTAAGCTCGACGCCAGGCAGCCCAATTGGACCCACTCTCCCATCGTGAAACGAGTGAGAGAGTGGGCGGCGTCTGCGTCGAGGTGGGAGTTAGCGTCAAGAGATGAAAGGTCAGGTGGCTGATGGATGACGTGACCTGTCGGCCGATCATGTAGGAGACGAGTGTGGTATAGTTCATGGCGCTACAATTGGATTGTCTCTTCGTTGGCGCAACGGTCAGTTGGCGTTGTGTCTTACAGCTGCTTCCAGCTTCTGGGAGCTGCGCTCGTTCGACCCCGGCCAAGGGCTTTTTGCTCTCTCTTCGACTCGTTTTTTTTTCTTCTAACAAGGAGCATAGGTCGCTCATTAAAAACCTATCGCTCTTGAGCAAGCCTATATCTAAGATACTTTAACTGTGAATCCCTCCAGGACTTGGAGAAATTTCCAGATTCTCGCTGCTCTCGGCCGAGTCCGAGGCTCGGCCGAGAGGCCGCGCGTCCCTCACGTCAAGCCTCTGATCGGCGTTTTCGCCTCTTGCCTTCCCACCACCACTGCGACTTCGACAACCGTCGCGCCTCTTGACTCTCACCACCACAACCACCTCGACGCGACAACAGTCGCGCCTCTTGACTCCACCACCACAACGACTTCGACGCGACAACAGTCGCCCTCGGTTTTAAACCACTCATACGTTTCACGTTGGGTGTTCCTGGCCTTCCAACACTTGACTACGTATACGTTTCACGTTGCGTTTCCAGCCTCGTCGCCGCCGATGTCGTCCCCCAACGACGCCAAGATCGAGCTCGTCCCGCTGCGCATTCTGAGCGAGGAAGAGAAGCCTGCCGTGAGTTTCGCCGTATATCGTGTAAATATGCTCAACTAACGATCCCGGACAGCCGAAAGCCACGTTTAACGGTCTCGTCCGCGTCAAAAACGCCCGATTTCTTCGTTTTCAATGCCGACCGCTCGTACATGCTTCGAATCCCCGCCCCGCGTCAGGCTCCTCCGGCCTTCTCTCCCTCTGGCAATACCGCCGTAACGTCGTGGGTCGACACCAACTTCCCTCAAACCGCCGTTCTTTCGCGCACCAATATCTTCGTCGGGCCCCTCTTTGGGTGCCTCGACATTTTGCGCCGTGAGATCGAGGATGCTGTGGAGCGCGTTCAGCGTGAGGATCTCTCAGACGCGTGGCAGTTCCGTCCCCGTCTTGCCAGGAAGTGGCTGCACTTGGAGGCGTTTCTCTTAGCGATCTTTCGGTGGCTCGTTACCAAACTGCCAAATAATCCCTGCGGCATGAGCTGCTCGATGCCGTCGTTCTTCCGCTACATGGAAGTTCTCGGAAATCGGCAGACTCTCGTCGAACGCGCCGTTAACGCCCGGGACGCGTTTCTCCCTCTCTTCGCCTCGATCGCGTTGCGTGTGGTGGTTATGGATGCACTGAGCCCGACTCGCGAGTGGCGCGAGGAACTTGCTTCGCGCTACCCGCGTGCATCGCCAGGTCTGGGACTCGCTCGACCACCTCATCACGGAAAGCCTCCACGACCCCGTTGGCGGCTGATTTTGGCCTGGCGCTGTTCGCGAACAGCGACGACGTCCGCTCGGGCACGCAAGTGCCCTACGATCCCCGTCGGATTGCCGCCCCCACGTCGCCGCCGCTTTGGATGATCCTGCTGCCGTCGTCGAGAACTTCGTCGAAGACCGAGAGCCGTTCCACTTTCCCGACCCCGAACCGCCGCAGGACATTACCATTCTCGACCGCCGCGTCCTGTTTCGTTTCGGCCTCGAGGTATTGAATGCGCAGTTTGCGGAGGAGAAGATGCTTCCAATGAATGCAGCGCTGAACGCTATCGGTGCGAACGCGGACGACTTCAGAGGAAATCCCCGTCCTATTGTGCGGGCCTTTTTCAACGAGTTGCTCAAGGCCAAGGCACTGAGGGATATCTCGTTCGATTTTGACCTCAAGAACGATAATCTGTGGGCGCAACGTGGAGTTGATGTGGGTATCATCGACGCGCCGCAGGAACCAGAAGGGCGCCGACACGCGTTTCTCATTAAGCCCCGCGGACAAGGAGCTCAGGGTGATCGTCGTATCCTCGTCTTCCACCCCGTCATTGTCCTGTATCTGCTTCGCAGCAAGGACCTTGACTGGATCGACCTCATCGACACCCTTTTCCAGTCCGGATGCGAGTTCTACGTCGCCATCGAGGGGCTCGTTGCGCAACTGGCGTAGGGCGCGGGACTCATTCTGCCCTATGATGGGCATCCGCTCCATCAACTACCAGCCGACGATGGTCGACTACTACGGCTGGCTCACGTTGTGCGATCGGCTGCTCCTGTCGCCCCGGGGCGTCTTGGCGCTGCAGGCGGGTGGTCTTATTGCCCGAATTGCTCTACTCGTGCTCGACCGGTCGGACGCCCGCGCTGACCTGGCTTCGAATGTCGTCTATAGGAACACAGCCGAAGTACTGCATGTCCCGGGGCCGCAACGGGCCGTATTCTTCGAGACCCTGACGCAGAAGGAGGTGGAAATCATGTGCGGATTATACACCATTGCCACGGGTATGTTTCCATTTCACAACATCGACTGTAAGTAGAACTAATCGTGGTTACAGGGACATTCAGAGCCCAGCGAACCGGACGGTCTCCAGCGTCGCCGTCTCTCTTGGTTCCCGCTCCCTGGAGCCTTCGAGTCGTCCGGCATGAACGTTGGTTGGTGGTCCCACAACTGCGAAAGATGGTTCCAGGGCCTGGTCGAGGACATGGAGGCGGGCAAAGCTGTTCTGCATACGCAGGCGGAATGGCGGACCATCATCCGCAAGATGAACAAATCCGTCAAGCTGAACCACGCCAACAACAAGCTCGCTCTGGAGTACCTGCGCCCGCGTTGCTCGGTGAACATGCCGTAGTTTTTTTTTTTTACCTACACTCAAGCCAGGACTATATACATAGCCATGTACCATTATATTTATGATTTCTTTGCCAAAAGAATTGCTGTCCGAACTTGAGCTGCCGCGTCGCGGTCGCGCACGCCGCCGCGCAGGCGCCGCGGCGGCGGCCGATATCTATATTGGGGCAAGATAGCGCGTCTATCTTGGCGCCAAGATAGGCGCCAAGATAGACGCGCTATCTCGGTGCCGTTTTATTGTCTCTCTTTGGACACAAAAAGAGCACAATAAGGCGGCCCTTGATCCGAGTGGGATGTTGGCTCAGATTTTGGGCCATTATTGTGTTACTTTTTTGTGCAAGAGATGGTGCGTCTTTTGCATCTCACATAGTCGTTGGATCTCGAGCCTGCTTTTGTGCTCACATAGCTACCAGATGTGGATAGGAATGGGGCCCCATTATCTTACAGATATCTAGGATACAAACACAGCGCCAGTTTTGGAACATGTATAGCTAATCTATAAATTCAAAAAAATGGTCCGCTTTTGCGCTGAAACTCCCGTGTGAATGGGCGTTGGCACGGTGGTTGGTGGAGGCGGGTGTGAGCAAAGCGAAGATAGAAGAGTTCTTAAAGCTCGACATGGTAACGTACCGCGGCGATTACATTTCGTACCTCCGACTCACACGTCCGCTCAGATTAAATTTGGCGCGAAGCCATCTTACACCAATGCATACTCGTTCTACCAGAAGATCGATGCGCTTCCCAGTGGCCCTCAGTGGCGTTGCGAATTGATGGAGCTGACGGGAGACAAGACCGGAGCGGATGGGAAAATCATGACGGAGGAGGTCGAATTCTGGCATCGGGATGCGCTCGAGTGCCTGGAGGAAATTATGGGCAATCCAGCCTTCAAAGACCATATGAGCTATGCGCCGAAGCATGTTTATCGCGACGAGGATGGCAAGAATCGCGAGTATAGCGAGATGTACAGCGGTGATTTATGGTGGGGCTTACAGGTGCGTAGAACTGCTTCATGTTCTTCCATCGACTCAATTCCGGGAAGGGCAAAATCGACATTGGGCACACTGTAATCCCGGTCATCATCGGCAGCGACGAGACCCAGCTCTCCAGCTTCAGCGGCGACAAGAAAGCACATCCGGTCTACGTAACCGTCGGCAACATTGACTTTGACATCCGCCGGAAGCCAAGCAAACACGCTGCAATCCTGCTGGGCTATATTCCCGTCTCAAAGCTTCACATCTTCTCGAATTCCAAACGCTCCGGCGCGCGCCATCAACTCTTCCACGACTGCATGCGCAAATTACTGTCCAGCCTCAAGGAAGCCGGGGACGGATGGAGTTCGGATGCTTTGTGCCGATCAATACTTCCGCGCCGGCCACCCAATTTTTGCCGCTCATCTTGCTGATCACCCGGAGCGCTGTCTCTCATCTTGCTGCGAGCAGAACCGCTGCGAAGTTTTGCAAGGTTCCGGACGAAGCGCGGGGACCCGATCCTCTCGGCGCCGCGCGATCCCGAGGAGACGCTCAAGGTTCTTCAACAGCAGGCCAACGGCTCCAAGCCAGCTGCTTTCGAGGAGCTCGGGCTTCGTCGGACTGATCCATTTTGGAAGAATCTCCCTCACGCCAACATTCACACTTCGTTCCCTCCCGATCTGCTCCATCAACTTGACAAGGGTGTCTTCAAGGATCATACGGTTGCTTGGGCGACCGCCGCATTCGATCTTGACAGCGAAACGCAGAACGAAGCCGAGGTCGACAAACGTTTCCAGGCAATGCCCAGCCATCCAGCGATGCGCCATTTTGGGCAGGGAATCTCTCTCGTGTCGCAGTGGACGGGTAACGAGTACGGCCACATGGAGAAGATCTTCCTCGGCGTTATTAACGGCATCGGCAACTCGGACGTTATCCTCGCCGTCCGTGCGATTTTGGACTTCATTCACTATGCCCACTTCGAAGTTCATACTGACAAGTCGCTGCAGAAGCTCCACGACGCATGGCATACATTCCACAAACACAAGCACGTCTTTATCACACTCGGAATTCGCAAACACTTCAATATACCTAAAGTCCACGCCATGTGGCACCACGTTCGCCTCATTCAGCTGTTTGGCTCCGCAGGCGGCACCAGTACCGAGCTCAGCGAGCGCCTCCACATCGATTGCGCTAAACTTGGGTACCGTGCTTCCAATCGGAAGAACTACACCGCCCAGATGACGCGTTGGTTGTCCCGGCGCGAAGCAATCTGGCGGTTCACCGCCTATCTCGAGTGGGCGATCCCGACATACGATTCAACGCGCGGCTCGGCAGCGGGTGTTCTGGATCCGGAGGATCTCGATGATGAAGAGGAGCTCGGTGCCGGAGGGGCTCGGCCGCAAGAAGCCGATGTGGCAAGCTCTTCTACCTCGGAGAAGAACCCTCCGCCGTTCAAGATCGCCAAGACTGCGCCGTTCAAAGTCTCGGTGTCCGATCTGGAGGCGAAATTTGGGGCCAACGATTTCTTGGTCCATCTTCGCGCCTTCCTTGATCAGGAACCGCAGCTCGAAGTCCCACGCAACTTCGACGCTATTGACGCAGAGTTTCCCGTCTACAACCGCATCACCGTCTTCATTCCACCTGTTGTGCAGGTCTCGAAGACCGCCATTGCCGACCCCATCCGCGCAACGTGCGCTGTTCCCGCTTTAGATCTCAAGAAGGCGGTCCCGGCTCACTTTGACACCGTACTCGCACGCCGCGAAGCTCCGCCGAAGAAGCCACAGAAGCGGCTTAGCCTCGAAGGTACGCTGATCTTATTTCCGAACTCAATTTCGTTCCTGATATTTCTCGGGCAGGATTGTTTCCGGGCCGAGTCCGTGCAATCTTTTCCCTCCCGATCGAGTACGGAGAGTTCCGAACGCCGCTGGCATATGTCGAGTGGTATAAGCCACTAACTTCACGGGATGAAGACCCTTGGCATGTTCAAGGTATCAGCCGCAACTCACAACAACCGCCGCCGCGCCTCAATCATACCGGTTACTCTCATTAACCGGAGCTGCCACTTGGTTCCCCAAGTTCTCGCGAACCATTGCGCCGGGTATTACGTCCGACAATGCCCTCGATATAGTGAAGGACTTCTATTTGAATCCCTACCTCAGACACATTGACTTTGTATTACTGCGTGGAGTTGAATAGATGCACCCTTGTTTGTTCCGATCTTCCCCAGAGCCTCAGATAGCTTGTTCTCAAAGATAAGCCTACATGTAGCAGCGATAGCATGAGCCTGTACTACGTCTTGATATATAACATCACACTCTGCTATGCCGCGCAATATTCTGCTATATGTCCCGGGGCGATGCTATGCGCGCTATACTCCGCTATGTGTTAGCACAGCTAGCTATGTGGATTTTCTTTTTTCCTGATGGAAGGGACGCACGACTCGGCATTGGTAGATCGTGGGCTGGGGTACGAGGCGCACCGCGCGGCACAGCTTCCACCAGTTCTCGAGCGAGTCGGCGTCCTCGCCGTAGAGGTCGCTGAAGGAGATGCCCATCGCCTCGGCGAAGCGGCGGCGCGCGATTTTGGCTTGGAAGGGTGTGAGGGTGCGTTTTAGGGCGGCAAATTGGGGGGAGGCGGATTGGGTGGGGTCGTAAGGGAAGGCGGGGTAGGATGCGAAGAATTGGGTGAGGTGGGTGCGCGCGGGTAAGGGTTGGATGGGTTTTGCGTCGATGGGAGAGGGTAAGGGGGATGGAGAGCGAGAGGCGGAGGCTGAGCCCGAGCCTGAGCCGAGGAGGGTGGGGGAGGAGGAGCGTGTAGAAGCGGGAGGCAAAGCGGGGGTGTAGAGGTTCAGGTCGTCGTCCGAGAAGTCCTGCGAGGAGACCTTAGCCGAGAACGAAGGACGAGTTGAAGCTATCATGGCGCACCGAATCATTCTCATAATCCTCGTCAGCGCGCTTCCTCTTCGTCCCTATGACCGTCTCAGGCTCCCGCTCCGCTACTAGCCCTTCGTCGTCGCTGCAGATGCGCATGAGCACCGCCGAGTGCAGAGGCGAGGAATGACACGCGCCTCGAATCCCGTTCACTGCACTGCGACTTTGCAGCGTACTGCGACGCTGTGTACGAGTTCTCCATCTCGTCGAGCGCGTCGTGCATCTCCTGCGTGAGAATCATATCCTCTACGTCGAACTCGTCCTCAGAGGACGTCTCCGTGGCTGGAGGCAGGGCGCCGAAGCTGGACACGACGCTGTTAGCACTGCACACGCCCGACGCGTGTCGGTGGCAAACGCACCTCGACGGAAATGCCTCTTCCGCCTGGGTCAGCTTGACGAGGAACTCGGGAGAGAAGGTGTCCAGCCCGTAGGCGTCAATGTCGTCGTCGCTGGCGAGCATGATGACAGCGGGAGCAAAAAAACGCGTTGAGTCACAGAGGTAACAAATCTCGCTCTCACGTACTACGTCAACGGTCAAGCGTCTCCTCTCTTGCTTTCCACCGTCATGGCCTTCACACCACCAACGCAACGCGCGCTGCGACGCACCACGTTTCTCCCTTTGCATACATCTGCTCCTCACGCGCCTTCTCCTCCTGCCCACGGTGTGCCCACTGCCTGGCAGCGGCACGATCGTGATTCCGAGGACGAAAACGTTTCCGAATGCGACGCGGCAAGCGTCGCGAATCGACTGCTGGAGGAAGACGAGCTTTCCGAGGCTGGATCTGCGATTGTGTCCACAATAGAGCTAGAGGAGGAGGAGGTCGTGGCGGCAGAACTTGAAGCAGAGGCGGGTTTTCAAGTTCGTGTTTGCCCTCGGCCGGTGCTGACGCTCTCTCAGTCCGAGGAGCACAAGCTGCAGGAGATGCTCGTCGAGGCCATGCGCCAACTCGAAGAGCTCAAAGAACAGGTAAACTCCTCCGTCGTCGTTCGACTTCCTTCGTTAATCCCTGCCACAGAAGGATAGTCTCGAAAAAGTCCGTCGCTGCCTCCCTCCACGCGCAATGTCCGGCTTACAACCACTTTCTTGGAGCTACTTCACCGGGCTAGAGGCGGCGAACATCGAAATTTCAAGGAGCTGGAAGCGGTCCGCGCGGTATGCACGCTCTTCCACTTCTCTCCTTCCGTTTGTTGATGCTATAGCTATCCTGCAGATCCGGGAGAAGGACATCCAGGCAAGTAAAATCTCTCTCTTCCGCGCGGCGCTTCGATAAGGCGCGTTGAACACACCCTGTAGGACTTTAAGAAGCTCGCCGCAGAACGGGACGCACTCCAGACGGTGCGTGTGGGCTGTCTCGATTTTCCAAGTGTTTTGTATTTCAGCTCACTCCGAGTCTGTAGGAACGAAACCGCCTCGACGTGCTCGTACAGACTGCCACAGCTACTGTACGCTCTCCGCTTTGAGTTGTCGCCCGCTCACTGAGCCTCATGGTTTGCAGAACGTCGCCCTCGGAAAGGTGCAGCAAGAACACATCTATTGCTCAATGTTCTCGGCAAACTCACCCAGCGCTACCCGCGTTTATTCAGCAAAACGAACTCCTTCAGAGCGAACGCACTCGCTACGGCGAGACTGTGGACGGGCTGCGTGAGCAGAATCGGGTCCTCAGAGACGGGGCAACGCGTTTGCGTGCCTCTCTCGACGTCTTGGCTGCTGGGGCTGGCTTCGCGGCGATTGAAGCTGCGAATACGGTGCGTGTTTGGCACGCTTCTGGAACCCGGGGCGTCGACTTACGTGTGCTTTTTCTTTACAGGAGATCGACGCGCTGAAGGCGCAACTCGAGACGCTGCGTGTGTCTAACGAGGAGACGAAGAAGGAGAACGCGGCGGTGCGCGAGGTACGTTCGTCCGCGTCGCATTAAATCTCGACGCACTCGCTGACGCATGGATGAATTTGCCTAGGCGAATCAACGCGTCTCGGCGGAGCTCGTGGCCCTCGAGGAAGAGTTGGCTGTTTATCTGCAGGGGAACCCCGGGCCGCCGGCGGACGGATTGCAGCTTCTGGTGCGCATATATTCACGTCCAAATGTCGGCACGTAGCTGAAGCTGGATTCCGTCGTAGGACGTTTCGCGGACGGAGATCGGCTCGAGTACTAATCGCGCTGGGACGGATGTAGAGGTAGACGCTCTGCCAGCGCGGATACGCGCGTTAGAGGTACTTACGCTTTCTACCACCTTTGCCAAGTCCAAGTTTGGCTGACATACGTGTATAAGCTCGAGAACAGCAGTCTGCGGGTACGCCTTCCAGCAAGAATGGAAAGACGCCGAGCCACAGGATCCTCGCGTAAGCCCTGGCCATGCGCCGCGTTATTCGTTCGACACTGAACATCTCTTGCAGCTATGCAAAATCATCTCCACGCTCGCGGACCGCATGGCCCAGCTTCCCGAGCTCGAGATCGGGTTTACGCGCCCGGCAGTCGCAGATCTTGTGCCGATCTGTGGGAGTGCAGATAATCTGTTTGCCATACTAGGCGCGGTGTGTTATTCTTTTCCTTCCCTCATGTTTCCCTCCATTGATTTTCGTTCTAGAATGCAACAGCCCGCATGTAAGCGTCTCCTCGTATTGTTTGCCGTCCCTGGACCTTATCGAGATTCGCCATAGCGCCCTCCCGGACATCCTCCACCTGCGCCACCGCACCGTCTTCACTCCCAGCCCAGAAGGACACCTTGTCGGCTTCGGCCCCCGGGCGTACTTCGACTCGCAGACGCAAAGCTTCGCGACGGGCGTCCCGTCGGACTTGCTGCGCATGTGGCACGAAAAGAAAGTCAAGGAGGTCTTCGTCGAGTCGCCGGATCGGAGATATACGGTGTACGCGGGGACGTACGCGTTCGTGGAGCCCCAGGCACCGTGCGTGACGCACTTGTGGCGGTTCGAAGATCGGAGAGCGGCGGTGAGTTGGCGTTGGCGCGTTTTTTCTCGACTCAACTGACGTCTGCCTGCTTTGAAACCCACTCGCAGGCACCGGAAGAACTTGCGGAACTCGCCTTCCAAGGGCCCGTCCCTCCCGATTGGCGTGCGCTCGTACATGCGCAGTTCGGCGACAAGGGGTTCAAAGTGGAGGCGGTGGGGATGCGCTGTGTGGGGTTTGACTGGGATTTGTATCGCGCGTTGGTGGGGAGTGAGAATGCAGCGGTGGGGCTCGGGACGGTGGTGGAGGTGAAGGGGCGCCCAGCGGATCGGGGTGATAAAGCAGGGACGGGAAAGCGGATGAGGGAAGGTGGCGAGGGCGAAGAGGGTGCAAGCGCGGGTTCGGGCTCGGTGGCATTACTGGACGACTCGGTGGTGGTGGACGAGCAGACGGCACAGGTGAAGAAGCGTCAGAGAGCGTGATTGCTGGCGCAGCTTCCTTTTTCTCTCTCTCTCTCTCTCTCTCTCGGCTTTCGGGGATTTCTTGGACGCAAAATTGGAACGCAAAACTCGCATATGTAGCATCGCATGAGGACAATGTTGTACTTTTACTGTACTGTCAAGAAGATTCGAAGGCTACACAAATTTGAAGGACTGGTCGTCACATACCGACACTCTGAGATGTGCGGTAAGTACTTATCCAGCTATAAACAAGGCTTCGTACCGTAGACGGCCGAGAATAATTAACTCAAGTCCGGAGAGACACTTGTTTTAAAGCAGATACATCCGCTGGTGCGTGGACGGCTTACAGTATATCTCGGTAAAGACTCCTAAAGAGGACCGCTACCGGCTTGCAGTATTGAAATCTAGAGTATACAGACCTCACGGCGGCGAGCCGGAGGCGGCCGACCGTAATTATAAGAAAGTTCGATTATTTTGATCTCCATCTGATGAAGGGATGATTGAGCGCATAGAGTTACTCGGGACTTCATCGGCATACTCAGGTAGGCATTGAAGCTTGGCCGGAAGGCGAATCGAAGCAGTAAGGTGAAGCCTTCGGCATCCGTAGGCTTAATCTCCTGATACGATTCTGGCAATGCATCAATGAGGACAAAACCGCGCACAACCAGCAGAAATGCCGACGTTGAGCGTATAGAACCTGGTATGGTTATTGAACCCGGCTGAGAGCTTCCAGCCGGAGGCGGCCGACACTGATTTTAGTAAGCTCGGTCTATTTCGATCAATGGCTGATGATTCACTGATCGTGTGTATCGAACTACCCCGGAAGTGTTTCGGCAGGGCTCGGCACGATATCAACCACTTAGAGTACCGTATCAGTAAGACCAATCTCCACCTTCACGCCACAGCTCCCTCAGAACCACCGCATGGTCTTCCAACACGATCTCGCCGCCATCGACCCGCAGTCTATCAGCCAATTCCTTCACTCCCTCCAAGAAACGCGAGGTCGACATCCGGAACGGAGCCGCATGACTTATCTTCATCTCGCCGAAACGAAACGTGGCCTCGTGATACAGAATGCGGTTGCCCGATTCGAGCATCCAGTTCAGGTTCACTTCACCCCACTGCGCCGCGGAAGGCTCGAAGTCCGAGTCCGAGTCCGAGCTAGAGTCGGCGTTTGGATCCGAGTCCGGACTCGGAGTGCGAGCGAGTTGGGGGAACTGAAGTTTGGACAGGTGATCGATCTCGATTGTGCATTTCCCGAGGGTGAAGTCGAAAAAGAGGGCAGGGAGGCCGCCGGGGCAGGTGTAGTGATACCAGAGCAGCTCTTGCATGATGCTATCGAGCTCGGCGATGAGCTCGTGGCGCATCAGCGCTTGCAGAAAAGCAAAGTCGGCGCCTCCCATAACTTGGCGCAATTCTGGTCGTCACAGTGAAATCAAGTTCAATGCTCTGAGAAACAGCATAGAAACGTACCGAGATGTTCCGCGTATAGGTAGCTGCACTTAAAGTCGTGAGATTGTCGTTTCCATGCATTCTTTTGGCAGGCTACAGAGCAGTAGAAACGCTCCTTACACCCGGAGCAGCGTTTGAGGAGTTTGTAATGGAGAACACGCCCGCACTGACACGGCGGTGCTCGTCAGAGAAAGGAGTACCAAGCGCTACGCGAAACATACCGGAGAATTGTCGCATGCTCGAAAGCGCGGTAGCACTCCCGCGTTGAATTGTTCAGCGAGTGATGCGTATTCGCGAGTAGTTACGACGAAGTCGTTCCAAGAATCAAGAGTCGGCCCGTCCAAATAGCGCGGAGGGGCGTCAGTTGGGACCTTGTTGATTGCAGACAGGATATTAGGCAGGCACGAAAGGTACGGGAGGTTCTGCTTGATGGCCCAGAAAAATCGACCGCGAGTGAGCTGGAGATTTTCAGGCCCGAGAGGGAAATCGATGGACCCGAAGATGATCGCGAAGAGACCCGCATCGAGAGCCGGGAGAAGCAGCTTGGGAGTCAGTTCCATCATGAACAAGCGCGCGACGTTTGGGAATTCATCGGCGATGAACTGCCGGATCTGCGCTACGTCTTGGACCAGCCGAGAGTTGGGAGCGGTGATGCAGCGCAAGACGGTCACGAAGACGGCGGCGAAGCCGTGGTTGAATGCCGCTTCTCTGAGACTCGGGTGCTTGAATAGATGCGGGCTGAGGAGGTTGTACCACAGAGGCCGAAGTTGGAAAATACGAGAATTGTCTGCCGCAGTGGAGGGATGAGGAAAGAGGTGCGCAAGATAGGAAACTATGGCGCGCGCGAGGTCCTCGACGCCGCCGGAAAGCTCAATGAGCTGCTCTGTTGGGGGGAGGCTGCCCTGGAGTTCCTGAGCGCGCGTCTCTTCCATCCCGAGTAGCACGCCGAAGGGGATCTTGACGATTTCCGGCCAGAGGTCGCCATCACGTTCGGCGCGGGTTATGATTGGGAGAGCATGGAAGAGCACACGACGCAGCGGGTTAGGTCCCGGGGCCGCCACCGCTTCTGCGTACCCGGGAAAATCGAGCTCGTTGAAGACGCTGACCAAGAACGCGATGATGCTGCCGTACATTCTTCGCGGCTGCCACGTAGGACCGAGCACAGGCCAGAATTCGTCCATGAATTGAATCCAGGGCCAGGCGCGCGCCCAAATATCGATTTTGGCGCGGTGAGGAAAGTGGCAGCCTCGCGCGCGAAGAGCCAAGAAGCCCAAGAGCGACTCCAGAGCCGCTGATGCTTTGCACTGAAGCACCGCGAGCAGGTCGTCGTCGGACGCGATTCGAGCCTGATTTTCGAGTGGAGAGAGGGCAAGATGGTGGAAAAAGACAGGTTGAAGAAGCGGGAAGATGTGGGAAGGGAGACGGGGTGAGATCTCGGCTGCGAGAACTTGTAAGCTGAGGGCGGAATCTCTGGACGGGTCGAGCGCTTCGCGGGCCAATTCCTGTCACGAATTAAATGAGTTGAATGACCCAAGCATCCGCATCACATACCTTGAGTGGTGAAGGCAGCCGCTGAACGTTCGAAAGAGACAACGAAGGATGCATCATGGAGTTCGGAGTCAAGACGGGAGAAGTACGTCAGCAAATCGGAACGTGATGCCGCTCAGAGCTTGTCTTCCGCCTCCATCTTCGGCCTTTCGTTAAGCGCTGCTGCTCCCCACCCCGCTCGTTCGTGCCTCGGAGCGTCGTTATGGCTGGGTACGTCCTTCCGTCGACACGGCTGTACTGATTAGAGCATCTTTGTGCGAGTCAGCCGCTGCTAACCAGTCGCGTTGCCGCCAGGACGCACCGTCGTCGAGCACGCACCCGCGTCGAGTACACCCAAGCCGAGCAAGACCTGCTCGTCAAGCACCTTACGCCAATCGCGCCGGCGGACAGGCATTCGACCGTGCTGTTCAAGAATATGCGGAAAGCGGTGTGTCGCGCTTCTTCTCGAGTACGCTGAGTTGCTGAACGTCGTGTCGCGTTTGCAGGTCCCCGAGCTGCAGGGACATTCGCATAAGTCGCTTTATCTGCACTACAAGCGGAATTCGAAGGCGTACGATGGGTGGTGTAAGGAGGCGGCGGCGAAGGAGGCGGCGAAAGGCATACGGTGCGCATGCGTGTTTTGCTCTCTCATTCCTTTCCATCGCGGCTCACGAAAACTCTACCTCTACCTAATACAGAGTCAACCCGCGTGAATCCATATATAACTACGCACCCACTTCCCCACCCACCGAATCCTGCATCATCAACGCGGCCGACGCGCCGTTCCTCATCGCGCTGGGCCTGCAGCGGCTAGCGGATACACATGGTGTGGACTTGGCGGAGGCGACGCGCGTGTGGAGCTTCTCGAATCGGGACTTTCGGACGGCGGATTGTGTGTTCATTGGAAGGGGGATTAAGGATGAGGACTTGAGGGACGATAGCGACCCGGAGGTGATGCACGAGGAGCTTATGTATCTGGATTCTGGGGAATCCGAGGAGGATGGGGGGCCCGGGAGCGACTCGGACGATGCGATGGATGAGGATGAGGTTGGAGACGGGATTGGGGTGGCGGTCCAGGTGGCGGCGCGTGGAGGAGATGCGGTGGACAAGTCGTCTTCGGACTTGGATTCGGACGAGGCGATGCCAGTGGTGGGCGAGGAGAACTCTTCGAGCGATGCGGACGACGAAAAGTCTGAAACGGGCGACGTCGACGATGTGGAGGCTTCGGTGGGGGACCTGGACACGACGTCGAGGGTGCTGGCATGGCGTAAACTGCAGCTGGCGCATGAGAACGACGACGAGGCTCAGACTGGCGATGGAGACGCACCGAGAACAACCCCAAACATCCCACTTCCATCTCCCGCACTCGCGACGGCTTCAGCAGTCGCAGATCTCGACATGGTGCCCACGGATACCGAAGCTGCCCACCCTCCACAACCGCCGCCGCTTCGCCCCAATGGCACTCGTAATTGGGGCCGCCGCGTCAGGACGATGGCCGCGAGACCGATGCTGAAGCCGTCGGGGAGCCGGGTCACGCACTTCACGGAGGACGAAGACGACCCGCCGTTCATTATCAGCTACTCGCAGCAGCAGCGGGATTCGGGGAATGGCGGCGAGGAGTCGGATGGTGAGGAGGATTCGGAGGGAGGCTCGTATATCCCGACCCAGGCTTCTCTGTTCGGCCGAGGGTGAGTGGTGGCTTGTAGTTGGATGTATTGGGACGACGCAGGGACATACCACGAGAAGCTGCAAGCATCCGTTTACTGTACTAAACAGACCATAAGTTCCCGTTACGCGTTACGGAGGCTGAGAACTGGAACTTGGCCAAACCGGTTACGCGTTCGGGCCAGTTCTGGGCATCAAAACCCATCCAAATAAGGCAATTTCCTGTCAAAGATTTCGGCCGGCTGTCGCCGGCCTTCCTTATATGGTAAGTCCGTGATCCGAGAACCTGCTACCCTACAAGTTCTCTGTGTTACGCGTTCCCCCCCGGGAACTTAAGGTCTGTTTAGTACAGTATGTCCCTTTCTCTCTCAGCCTCGCAGTTAACGCCAGCACCGCTCGGTTTCCACCTCGAAGCTCGAAGCCGTGTTACCCGTCGTAAGGCTGTAGCTCGGGGTCGCTGACGTCTGGGGCCATACGCTGGAATGCTCGCGGAGAGCTAGGTGGACGGCTGGAGCGAAGATGCGGAAGCTCGGGCCGCGGCTATCGTCGGAGCCGGTTACCGGTCACGCGTGTTGACCGCGGCTTTCCGCAGGCGACGACCAGCAAACGACGGGCTCGTCTCTGCCTCGCGAAACTCTTGTTGAAGCCCACTTATGCGACTGTAGAACACGGAAGCATGCTATTCTGGCCCGCGCAACACGGCTAGTTACCTCAACCCAGTCAGCACAGGTTCCGGGTCGTTGGGTACTGGGTGCGTCGCGTTGTTTATACCGTGAAGTTCTCGCTCATCTTCTTATCCCAGCTGCTCCGGAGCTCGCAGAGCTGTGAGTGGAGAGCAAGGCCGAGCCCGAGCTCGCAAGTATCGGTGTGATTGAGTGTGCCACGGCGGTAGGAGGCATACCATTCGCTGTGGTCCGCCTACATCTCGGAGAAACATGCTCAGTGCTCTGTGTGTCGCTATATCTCTTCGTCGGCCTCTTTCTGACTACTCTCCGCAGCCAACACCTGCGCTGGCTGCGCTGAGCTTGTTGGCGCGGTACCACGCGCCAACGATCTAGATCCGCGACTCCCTCCATACTCCTCTTCCTCGACCTCTTCCAAGTCACGCCCGCACTCCTGCGTACACGCACTGTCTCAGCGGCACGAAACCATCGCTGCTGCTGCTCTTTGCATGTCGACTGCGATCCACCGTCATCCCCACACGGCAAATACGGCGTCGAATGCCTCCAATCCGACTAGGCGCAGGCAATCCTCAACGAGTACGTCGTCACCGCTCATCATTTGCCTCTGCTTTAACGTATCGTGCAGCGTATCTTGCGCTTCCAACTCTCACTGGCCGGGGTCCCACTGGCAGTTCTCGACATTCTCCTTCAAACTCGAATTCGCTGCTTTGAGCGAGACGGCCTCCACATACATCGACCACCTCTCCTCGTCTGTGCCCTCACCGCGGAATACCCACCCCATTCGACTGCTAGTCATGCGCCGTGGCCCTCGCAGCGAGATTACCACTCATACCCATTACTCGACCTCGCGACGCCGCCAGCGGACACATCCCAATTCCTGCCAAATGTCGCCTACCAAGCTACCCCGCGTACGCGTATGCGTTGCTGGCTACTCATTCAGCCCGCGGCTGGAGAGCGCTCGATGGGTTGGCCTTACACGTACGGATTTGATTACCGTGGGTCAGCCACCATGCTGCGCCGCGCACGGGTTCTATACCCTCCTTCGTGCTCCCCTCGCGCTCCTGCGTGTCGACTTTCACGCCCTCCCAACCCGTATTCGACGAGTTATGGCGCTTTCTGGAACGGATTTCCCATCACGCGTAACGCTTTCGCCCCAGAGATGTCGTTGCCGTTCCACGACCCGTTCGCCGGCGCTCTTGCCGTTCCGCAAACCGACCCTACCAACCATTTGGCGCCGTGTATTTCATACGCGACCGCCTATTTCGACACGGGTCGGTAACGCATGGAGCTTGGGGTGCTCGTGCTTGAAGGCACATGGACGGCTTACCGCGGGTCAAAGACCGGTCCCTGCTGTAAACGGGCCATACGCGGTCTCTCTCGGCCTCCTCGCGCCCCCGTCTGTCGATCTATACGTTGTCCCGACCCGGATTCGACGAGCAATTGCGGTTCCTGGAACAGCATGCGGGTCACGCGTAGCGCATCGCCGCCAGAGATGTTGTCGCCGTTCCGCACCCCGTTCACTGGCGCTCTTACCGTTTCGCACACCGACTCTGCGAGACATTTGGCACCGTGTATTCAATACGCGACCGCGTAATTCGACGCGGGTCGCATTCACATTCGGCTCTGGGTGCTTTTTGCGCCAGCAGCGATGTACGGCTTACTGCGGGTCAGCCACCGTGCTCCGACGCTCATGGGTCCTACGCAATTTCTCCTCACTCCCTCACGCTCTCCCGTGTCGACTTTCACGTCCTCTCGAGCCGGATTGGACGAGCTCTTGCCGTTTCTGCGATGCCATTTCGTCACGCGTACCACATCCGCGTCGGAGATGTCCTCGCCGTTTGACGACTCGTTGTCCGTGGCTCCTGGCGTTTTTCACGTCGACTCTACGACTAATTCGGCGATATCTGTTCCATACGCGGCGGCGTAATTCACAGTGGATCGGATACGCTTGGACGGGGGGTACTTTGCCCCAGCCTCACATGAACGGATCGGTGCGGGTCAGGCTCCTCGCTGCGCGGCCCACGGGCCCTACGCGGTCACTTCCGACTCCCTTACGCTCAGCCGTGTCGATTTTCACGTCCTGCCGAACAAGATTGCGCGAGTTATTGCGCTTCCTGGGACGCCGTCCTCGTCACGTGTGACGCATCGGCGTCAGAGATGTACTCGCCGCTCGACGACCCGTCCACAGGCGCTCTTGTCGCTCCCCACGTCGACTCTACGACATATTCTGCAGGATCTATTTCATGCCCCGCAGCGTAATTCGCGATGGGTCGGATAGGCTTGGGGTTTGCGGCGGTGAACTTTTGGGGGTGCGATGTCGGCGTGGACGGGTTGTTTTGGTGGATGGCGGTCGGAGTCTCGAGTCTTGCTCACGCTATCCGACTCCTGGAGTGGAATAGCTTTCGCTGGACGTGCTTGTGGCGCCGTCGTCGTGTAATCACTCGACGCGAGGTTGTGGTGCTCTGCAGGCTCTCGACTCTCGTGTCGAAGCATTCGGTCCAAGGGCGTTTTGGGTGTGGCTGTGGATGGGGATTGGCGTGTCGTGCATTTCAAGCTCGAGAACCTGGTTCGCGTCGTGATACCATAGATGGATCCATGGAGGTGACTTTGGGCTCAGTGGGCTGCGCGCGATCAAATGTACGCATACATACCTACAATAACTCTCAGGCCGGGACTCCACATACATGCAACCTAATCATAGCTTTTCCATTTGCTACACTACCAAGACGCTACCAAGACCTTGTATGAAGACGTGGATTTCGCTGACCCCGGCTATTATTACATAACGCGTCGTGGCTTGTTCTTGACGCTCATGCCGACCTTCAGCCACACATTCTCCCTGCTCGACGCCGCGCCCCCTACCGGCTCTTCTCCAGAGGCGCTCTATGCCGCTCGCGACGCGCTCGACGCGAAGCTCGCGGCCCTGGAAGACTTTGTCGCCGACGCTCGGGCGCGTCTTTTCGACGCCAGATCCACGGTCGTCAACGAGCTCCGAGCTCTCAGACTCTCGGCGCTCCCGCGCGAAGTCTTCTCGATCATCTTCACCTTCACCTTGGACGGAGATGCGCGGCCTTCCAAGTTGAAGGCTCCACTGGTCTTGCTCGAAGTTTGTCGGCTCTGGCGCGACGTGGCGTTGTCCACGCCGCAGCTGTGGGCCGAGTTGGTCTGGACGTTGAGCAAGAAGAATGGGAAGGAACAGAACAACCTCGCGGACTGGGTGGCGCGGGCGGGCGGGCTTAGTCGGAGGCTGACTGTTGCGGTGAGTTGTGCCGCCGTTCTTTGAATTCTGTCGAAGGCTGACGTTGTGTAGCCGAGTGTCCCGAGTCTGCCGCGCTCAGAAGTCGCTGTTTCCAAAAGGCTCTTCGATGCGCTCGTCAGCTTCCCGATATCCGACCTCCATCTCGCGAGCGAACTCTCAGCGACAGTGCAGTCCCGTATCTTCAAGGCATGCACGTCGAGCTTCTCGACTTTACAGCGCCTCAGCATTCGCGGAACACCTCTCCTCGTATCAGAGATCAACCTTTGCTTTCAATCGCTCAGCAAGCTCACTTTGACTTCGGATTGGGACTCGACGATGCTCCCACTGGATCTCAAGGTCGAGCAGGCGCCATTCACCACTCTTACGTTCCTCGAAATCCAGCCTGCCATCTCGTACACGACGTTCGGACGCATCATTCTCCATTGCACTGCTCTGGGCAATCTTGCAGTCTGTGTCCAAACCACGGAAGACGTTATCGTCCGGCCGCGGGAGCTCCTACACGTGCGGCTTGTCCAACTCCGACTCTGCTTGGAGGAGCATGGAAATAGCGAACTGGATCAACAGGCGGCGGACGACCAGCGTGACTTCCTCAAACGCCTACGATTCCCGTCTCTCCGTTCCATCTCGCTCCAACTCATAGACGGCGAGCTGACTTCAAGTTGGGAAGACGGTATTTGCGAGGGTATCTTTTCCCATTGTCCGCATTTGGACTCGCTGTCGTGGGATATGGAGAAATACGATAATCGCGACCTCGACTTCCGCTGTCCGACCCCGCAGTTCGTCGACGCGCTGCAGCTCGTCCCGAACATAACGACCCTCTCCCTGGTGTTCGAGCATCGCGTGGCTCTCATGCACCTCTTCCGATTACTTGATGGCTACGACTCAGCCGGCCAGGGAATCCTTCCGCGGCTCCAGGTGCTCCGCATCCACATCAACGAGAACGGTGAGCGTGAGATGCGGACGCACCTTGACGATTCCGCGCCATTCTCCTGGAACCGTATCGTCAAGTTCTTGACGCGACGCAAGGAGACCATGCGGGTGTTGGAACTGCGGCTCGCAGAGTGTGGGGGCAAGCTGCACAGTGCGACGATGCCTTCTGAGGTGCAGGACTTGATCGGGTGTGGAATGTTGCAGCTGGTGGTAGAGTACGAGGATCTGGACGCGGAGTACTCGGACTTGGAGTCCGAATATCATGGTTAGCGCTGCTTGCTTTATATAGAAAAGGTAGTGTTGTAGATTTTTTGACGAGACATTTCTTGAGAAGTCCTCGTTCACGTTTAAACGAATGACTGCTCAGTACCTGATCATCCTTCATTCGCGTCTCAACCATGCGGCACAGTTTGATTCTGTTTCAGCTGACTAGAAATCTCTTGAATGGTTGGGCGGAGAATTGGGTCATAATCCCAGGTTGGAGCCAGTATATCCCATGTCCAGCGCTCACGGCCGTCGGCGCTTGGGTTAACTTCTGGTGACGTCCGCGAGAGCTTCCTTCAAGTTCCTTGATTAGTTGGAGGCGGCCAGCAGATTCCTCGTAGTACTTACTGGCGTCGCGGCTGAGGTTTGAAGCCAGAGGAAAAGTGCACTGTTGGACGGGTATAAGCTGGACGTGTGCATCTCAAAGAGTTGCGGAGGCTCGGGCCACGGCTATCGTCGGAGCCGATTGCCGGTCACGTGTGTTGACCCGGCTTTCCGCCGCCGACGACGAGCAAACGACGGGCTCGTCTCTTTCCCGCGAAATCCTGCTTTGAACCCACGTATACGATTGAAGAGCATGCAATAATGCCCTTCTGGCTTACCTATCGCGCGCGCCTTGCGTAATCCAGTCAGCACCTGCGAGCTTGGTTCTCGGTGCGTGTCGGTGTTCCTCCGATGGAGCTGTCGCTTATCTTCCTCTCGCAGCTCCTCCCGAGCTTGCGCGTCTGCGCTCGAAGACCAAGTCCGAGCTCGTGAAAAGCGGGAGGCACACTACTTGTTGCACTCAGAGTGAATCGTCCCTCCTTCACCATCCGTGCGTCGCTGTGTCTCTTCACTGGCATGTTTCTGACTCTCCTCTGCAGACTGCAGCCGCCATTTCGGGCAAGTATGTGCCCGACCCACTCCAGCCCCGGTAGTGCCAATTGGCCCAATCCATCCGCTTCTGCTTGCAAGTGCGCCGGCTTACTCTGCTTCAAGTTCCTCCACCTTTGCTGAATCTAACTCGAGCTATTCAACTCCGGCCACGGCGTCGCTAAGCCGCTCCGTATCGCGGCTTCTCGTGGCCCGAGCTGCCAAAATTCGCTTGACCGTGGAGGCTTAAGCCACGACTCCTGTCCTTCCCGCTCGGAAAGAAGCCCACGAATCGCGGTCCGGGGCTCCAGCGTCATTCAGTTGGGCATTGCGTGAGAGGAGGGTCGGTTTTTGTCGGTACGCCGACGTCCTGTGTCGTGCGGCTCTACTCTAACGCTCGAGGCAGCCTATCGTCCCCGCGAGTGGCGTCGTGTTACCTGCTCCTGCCGGAACGTCCTTCACCGGCTCTTTGCTCTGAGTTGGGACGCTGTTACTGGAAATAGAATGGTTCTCGAGCGGGATCTCACCTTTGGTATGATGTTTCCCTCTTTGCGCTTGAGCGATTGGGTCGGTGCTGATGTTTTTCTCGAAGGATCGCGCCATGATTGAGCTTCTTCTACGTCGCCTACTACCCCGTTGACGTCCGTGTCATCCGTTGGCGACCACGGCTGCGGATTCGAAAACGCAGCACGCACTGGTCGCGTACCGGCACCGTACGACCGTCTATCCGGATCCCGCGCCTCAATAATCGATATCCCGTACCGTTTCCGCCCGCGCGCATTCGGTTCTCGCGCCCGCGAAGGCCATTTGGGTCCTGGTTCCGCAACATGGATGCGTTTGTGTCGGCCGCGGTGTACGGTGGACGTTTACCTGCGGGTCAGACACCGGTCCTTGCTGTAAACGGGCCATACGCGGTTTCTCTCGACTTCCTCGCGGCCCCGCCGGTTGAGCTATACGTCGTCCCGACCCGGATTCGACGAGCAATTGCGGTTTCTGGAACGGCATCTGCGTCACGCGTGATGCATTCGCCCCGGAGATGTGCTCGCCGTTCTGCACCCCGTTCACTGGCGCTCTTGCCGCTCCGCACACCGACTCTACGAACCATTTGGCGCCGTGTATTCTATACGCGACTGCGCAATTCGACGCGGGTCGGATACGCATGTGGCTCGGGATGCGTTTGCGCCAGCGCCGATGTACGGCTTACCGCGGGTCGGGCTCCGTGTTCCGCCGCACACGGGTCGTACGCGGTCACTCCCGACTCCTTCACGCTCCCGTGTGTCGACTTCCACGTCCTATCAACTCGTATTCGACGAGCTCTTGCGGCTTCTAGAACGGAATCCCCGTCACTCGTAACGCGTCTGCGTCGGAGATGTCTTCGTTGCTCAACGACCCGTCGACCTGAGCCTTTGCGGTTTGGCCCAAAGACTCTACGACTAAATCGGCGGGATCTGTTCCATACGCTACCGCGTAATTCGACGTGCGTTGGATACGCTTGGGATTTGGGGCGGGGAGCATTTGGGGTGCGATTCTAGCTTGACGGGGTTGTTTTTGGTGGATGGGAGTCGGGAGCTCGAGTTTTGCACACCCGATGCGACTCGAGGGGACTGCCTAGCTCGCGCCGGACGCGTTCCCGCGCCGTGTGTGGGGCCTTTTAAATTTTGCCTGCGCGATCGCAATTACGCATACAATACCTACAATACCTTCCAAGCTCGTGGAGTCTTCCTTGTATGTACGCCAGCTACAGCTTTTACTCTCCATGGTATGTACGACTAGTACCTGGAGAAAGCCGTGCATTGCGAAGTACCCGTCGTCGCCGTCACAACTTTGAAGATGATTAGATAACCCTTCCCATCTTGTTCTCGACGCTCATGTCTGCTCGACGTCGTCCCACCTCCCGGATCCTCTTCAGAGACACTCTACGCCGCTCGCGACGCGCTCGACGCGAAGATCGCGGCCCTCGAAGAATTCGTCGCTGGCGCTCGGTCGCGCCTTTTCGAGGCCAGATCCACGGTCGTCAACGAGCTCCGAGCTCTCAGACTGGCCGCCCTCCCCCGCGAGGTTCTCTCGATCATCTTCACCTTCACCCTCGACGGACATACGCCATCCAAGCTGAAGTCTCCGCTGCTCTTGCTCGAAGTTTGTCGGCTCTGGCGCGACGTGGCGTTGTCCACGCCGCAGCTGTGGGTCGAGGTGCTGTGGACGTTGACTAAGAAGAACGGGAAGCGGCAGAAGAACCTCGCGGCTTGGGTGGCGCGGGCGGGTGGGCTTGGTCGGAGGCTAACGATTGTGGTGAGTTGTCGCGTGTTTTTGGATTTCGTCCAATGCCAACGTCGTTTAGCCGAGTCGAGCGTACTCCGAAGGTCATTGTCTCCAAAAGACTCTCCCAATCCCTAGCCAGTTTTCCCATCTCCAGCCTCGATCTCGCACGCGGGCTCGCACACTGCAGGAACTAGGGTGGACATAGTATGTCCGCTGGTTTGACCATACTATGACCGGAATGCAGGTTATATTATGTCCGAAACCCTGGTCATGGTCTGACCTGAGCTTGCATAAGTGTACCAATGTATGACCAATTCCGGTCAGAAAATGACCGGATTGATTATACCTTGACCGCGGCACGGTCATAGTCTGACCGGCGGGTAGGTCATAGTATCTCCATTTTCCCAGTGCATTCCGGACATACTATGTTCGTCGGTACTGGAGCATTTTGGTCATTGTATGTCCGTTGTAGGTCATACGCACACCTCCAGTATCCCTTGTACTTGGTACCAAATCCATTTCCAATATACTAAGTACATCGCGTGTCTCCTAAGTCCCGCCGCCACCGCTCATCGCTCCTAAGTCCATCCCAAGCCTGCTCTCCGCCTCCGAGTCTTGCTCCTCCACCGCTCCACTATCCGCTGCGCGTGTTCCATTCTTCGAAGGGGCCGTGTGGCGCTTCTGCATCTAAAATAGTGTGAGCCTCGAGCATGCATGACGAGAAAAGGCCACGTACCGAGAGCTCTAGAGTCCGTCAGCGCTGAATGTGTGATTGTGTGATGCTGTCATGAAGTTAGCGCTTGCGCAACTCCGAAAATAGTGCACGACGCGCCTTAATTATAATCCGAGTCCGAGTCTGAGATCGAGGGTCGCAGCACTGCTGGCAAAGCGCGTCAGTATCTCTGACGCGTTGTTAAGGCACAAATACCTTCCGAATGATTGAGGTTCGGCGCCGTCACTGCATCCAAAGCGCATCCGACGTCAGTAGAGGGTCAAATGCGGCGAGAAGCACTCACCATCGACGGAAAAAAAAAATCATGATCGGGTTCACTTGGATGGAGCATCAGCGGGCTGGTGAGGTTCATCGGCGAGATACTCACTTGAACTACTGGTGCGAGACTTGGTCGGAGACGCGGAAAACTGTGCAGCCGGCCCAATGATCAGCGCAATCATGTCAGTTGCGTCCGGAAACTCACGTACCGAGCTTTCCCCGGGCCGGCACGGTGCGCCAAGGAGAAGTGTATGGAGGATGGCGCCGAATTCGCGAAGGTAGATCGATGGGACGGGACGAGAGTGGGCTCGAAGGTCAGTGGATGCCGAGAACGCAACGGCTGGACACGCACTGGTGTCCCACTTAGTCCGGAAGCCGTATCTCCGCTTCTCCAGCGTCGGGGATTGGTCGCCGGTGTTGCCATAACGTCGCAAGGTCTCGGCATTGACAGGCCCGTCGGCGGTGCTCGCTCGATGACGCGTCTCCGAAGCTTCCGGACCTCCCTCGGACGTCAGATCCGGCACAAACAGGCTCAATGGCCACGCACCGAGGCTCGAAGACGCGTCGCAAAGCGCCGGGAAGCGCGTTGGGCGCTATGAGTCATCGGACTTGGTGGGGCTGTGGCGGCCGATCCGACGCGTCGAGAGGTGGGTATATGCGCGTTGACGGGGTTGCCAGCACCCAGGGAGATGATCCGGAGAGCGCAGAAGGCGGCAGGGTGGCGGGGGAGCGGCCGAGAAGCACGGTCTCGCGCGATGATGGGAGTCGGGAGGAACCGGAAGCGTTTGACAGGTGCCATCAATTTTCCGCTTTTGGCTTCGACACTCGATTACTTCGCCTGCGCGCCGCTTGCCGTTGCTCTATCGACCTGATAAACGGTCTCAAACGTCACCTCCCTTGTCAAATCCTGAAATCAACCCCCAAGCTACGATAAAACGGCACGGAGGACAGCAACACGTTGACGGCGGCACTTCATCTCCGCTTTCACTCGCTTACTCGAAGCTTTCGCGTTCTGCCTCTCCATATATCACCAGCATCTACTGGAACTTTCATTCCTGTCCTCAGCAGCTCAGAAACTCGTGTAGTGCCCGCAAGACAGGCGCCGAATCAGCCATCTTGCGGCACTATGTTGTTCAACAAAATGCGGCCAAATGCCGGTTCATCGACGCTCACATGCTTACACTTGTTGTCAAGAATAATCTCACTTGCTACTCCTCTCCTGCGCCTGCCCGATCCCGAGCGCGACCGGTTCCACGCGTCTAAATATCCCGATCAATCTCCAGGCTGAAGAGAAGAAATCGGCGCACCACTCTGTCACTTGGCTCAACTGGCGCCTTTGGCTTGCTCGCCTTCTTCTTCTGTGATGCTCAGTCAACGGAGGAAATGCCATCTGATTAAATTGCTCACCGGAGGTGCTTCCTCTGCGGCCGTCTCTGGTACGACCTCCGCCGCTTTTCGCTTCTTCTTTGCCTACAACGCGTCAGTCGACGCGTTTGGAAGAAATACACATGTGATACCTGCTTAGGCGGCGAGGCAACGTCTTTCCCTGGCGCGTCACCGCCATCCGTGAGCGCATCCGGCTGTCTGCGTAAGCCCGAGAGAATGACAGTGGCGCCACGTACCACAGCTTTCCCTGTCTTCCGGCGCTTCTTCTGAGATGTCTCGGGCTCGGCCTCGTCTGCATCGAGCGTCCTCTTAGCCTGGGTACTCATCAATACGCAAAGCAGAGCGAGAAATCCATGCTCACCACAGTTTTTGCGCCCGCTTGCTCGCTCACCGCTTTGGGTTTTTCTTTGCCCTCGCCAGCAACAGGTTTCTGGACGAGGTTAGCAAGGGAAAACACCGCCCGACGCGAAACTGTACCTCAAGCGCCTTCCCCTTTCCCTTAAACTCTGGCTATAATCGCGTTATTACGCTCAGACACGAAGGAAAAAGGGAACACACCTCCGGATATTCGTCTATTGTGATCGTCATCGCGTCTTTAGGCTGCGGAGGCTAAGATCAATGAGACAATGCGTGGCGCTTGTTGGAGAGCAGGCTTACCTTGCTACGCGCGCGTTCCTCCGAGTCGTCGGTGTCGGCCGGATGAAACGCCTCCCCGTATTCGGCCGCCGCTTCCACGACCTCCCATGCTTCCTTGAGATTCTTCAGGCCCAAGATTTTCTGATGCAGCGCTGCTATGACTGGCGGCGCAAAGGCGAATTCGATGATCAGGTCAAGGGGAACTCTGACGTTGGGAGCGAGTTTGACGTCAGAATGATTGCGGATCGTCTTGGTGATGTCAAAGTCATCGCCGAACTTGTTTGTGATGATGTTCTTGATGGTGGAAAGTATGATGCGTTTTCCGCGGGGCCCAAAACTGAACTGAATGTCAGCGACCAGAAATTCTGAAATGCACGCTCGACTTACATGCCCGCTTTCGACGCGTCGTGAAGCAACCCAGGAAGACCCAACCCGGGTGACGCATGCCATTCCAACAGCCAGCCGAAGTCGCGATCTAGATGTTCGAGCATATTAAGGAGAAAATCCCAACCGCCGGACTGCCGTATGTTCTCGCAGTGCTTGGTGACGCGCTTGGCAGCCTCGATCACGTCAGCCTCCAGGTTCTCAAACGACACCTCGTCCCACCCCTTCTGCCGTCCCTCGAGACGAAGTGCTTCGCGCCGGTGGAAATGCGAGATCATCGAGCAGATCCTTCCGTTAAGGTTCGCGAGAGCGCCGTCATCCGTGGGCTTCGCGTCGCGGAGCTTCAGTTGTGCTGCAAGCGCGGAGATGAGCTCGGGCGTGCACTCCGC
Source organism: Mycena chlorophos (assembly GCA_014461115.1). Classification (NCBI taxonomy): domain Eukaryota; kingdom Fungi; phylum Basidiomycota; class Agaricomycetes; order Agaricales; family Mycenaceae; genus Mycena; species Mycena chlorophos. The sequence continues at coordinate 753,629 of JACAZE010000021.1, forward strand.
AGCTGGAGGGATGTGGTCGTTGCAGAGAGGGCAAAGAGGCGATGGCGTTGGCTGGAAACGTTGAGATCATGCGGCTTGTGATGGGATCACGCACCTTTGATGCAAGTACTGGACGCGGTTTGACGCTCTTGGGCTTTGGGCGCGTCGTTATCGGAGGGAGCTTGTGCAAGTTCTCGAGCCCGGGACCCAAATCCTACGAGAATAAGCAGAAAGGTGAAATGAGGCACAAGCAACGTACCTGGTACTCGTCCGAATCCTCATCATCGTCCAACCCGTAGCGAGCTCGCTGCCCTCAACGCGTCAACGGCCACGCAGTACAAAAAAAAAAGGATAACACACATTGTACGCCCGCTTCGCCGCGTCCGGCGGCGGCGTCATCTCGAAGTCGTCGCGACGAGGAGCGAGGCGTTTCGGACGGGGTGGAGTCGCGAGTTTGGGTGGGGAAAGCGGCTGGAAATCTGCGCCCTCGTCGGCCATCTCGTTGTCGGACTCTGCCGGAGGCGGAGAAGGAAGTTTCGACGCCGAGGCCTGCTCCTCGACGTCGTCCACGTCTCCCTCCGCCTCAGACTCCTCCGACCGCTTAGCGTCCTTCTTTCTGCTCCGCTTCTGTTTCCCCGTTGGACGTGTCGAGATGTCCTTTGGTAGCTCCCAGGCCCAGCCACCGTTCTCAATGTCGGCTTTTTGAAGCTCATCCTCGAATTTCTGCGCAGCGGTCATCGACGTGGCGTTGGACTTGAAGTACTGGTGTAAAATATGATAAACTGGCCACTCGTTCTCGTAGTTCTTCAAGAAATCGATCTTCGATACAATCTAAGCACGGTCAGTACACGGGAATACGAAGGTGAAAGGCGGCGCACAAATTGTTTCGCCTTCAGAAAGTCGTTTCCGTCGCGTTTGAGCCGGCCCTTGATGTGGAGGACCTCAACTGCGTAGCCCTTGACGAGCTTCTGTCGGATTCATCAGCACGCAAAAGAAAGACCGGCGGATTTGACGACGACGCACCTTGAGGTTGTTGAAGCGCTTATTCATGTTTTGCATTCCCATTGCATCCTGCAGGTTAAAGCCATCGCCGGCGGTACCACCAGGGTCCGGAATGAGTTTGGGCGTAGGTGTGTGTTTTTCGGCGGCCGCTGCAGGTTCTACGTTAGCTGCACAGCTGCAGAATCTCGACGACGCACCGAGTTTCTCCTCTGCCTCTTTCTGCTTCCTTTTGCTGCGCTTCGCCTTTGCCTCTGCCTCATCCCGCTTCCTCTCCGCCACCGCCTTCCCCCGCAAAAGCCGCCGAATAGCGTCGGCGTCGCCAGCCAACGCTGCCAGCGCGTCATCGTCGAGTTCCTCCTCGTCTGGTGCGTCGCCAGAGTCCGATGCCGGCGGGGAAGGTCGTTTTTTCGACAAGTTTTTCGACGACATGGGAGTCAGAGTCAAAGAGAGAGAGCGATGATTATCTAACGTCGACAGCTTCTCGTTTGGGCTTGATGGGCATTTAACTCCGCGGCTGGCTTGATTTTTGATTTTTGATTTGACAGTTTCTGTCAACTCGGATCAACCGCTGCGCGTCGTGCTTGGATCTGGATTTTCTTCTGCGACAACTAGCCATAGTAAAATTCCCAAAATACTACTGTGAGGACACAGTATCTCACTCATGACAGCCAGGCCAAAAGAACTCTGGCGGATTTTGAGCTTCCACCAGATAGCAGATTAAGAGCGGCAAGCGTGTTTTCGGGCCACCATTCTATCTGCATTTATTTCTAAGCTTAGCAGGGTGCAGGGATGGATACTCTGGCATAGTAGCAGTAGTTTATCTTCAGAGCCCATGTACCCCCAATGTATTGTGCTACGAGAATTCCCTTCACAAAGGTGCGATCAAATCATGATGATGACAGCCCTGTGTTTCCACATTTTCTCACTTGTTCTCCGGAGTAATCGGCTGATTCTTTCTGGACAATTTATTTAAGGTCCGGTGAGTACATCCATGCGGAATTCAGCACTGAGACTCGTGATTTGAGCCGATAATTGGCCAAATGGCAACTAAACATGATTTTTGGTATTCTGGCAAGGATTGCCCCTCAGAGACAAAGAAACAAGGTATAGGCAGTGGATTGGGCGCCCTTTAGCGTCTCAAAGAAGTTCAAGATAATCAAAGTATAAATTACTCCGGCTCGGCGGCTACAAACTCCGGCCGCACAGCGCCGTTGGTACGATCCAAAATAACCCAGTGGCCTTGGGTCTTGAACCGCCCTGCCAAGGCGACCACCCCTGTCATCTCCACAACCACCTGCTGCAGCTCTCGTCGATATGTGATGATCTCCTCGCTCGCATCGTCACCAGAGATCGAGGCAGGCGTGATGACTGCGATCATCAAAGGCCGCCCAGCGAAAGATCCAAGGACTCGCTCCTCCGGAAGATCAAACTGCAGGATCTCGAGCAGCGTACCATAACAGATCGTCGGCGCGAACTCGCCCTCCCTCTCCATCTCCATCTCAAACTAACACGGGAATTTAGCTTGGCGCGAAGCAATCGTGGAGAGAAACTTACACGAACGAATGTTGCCTCCCGCCGATCTTCGTCCTGGTTGGAGGGAACCCACGCGGCACGAATTGAGTCGCCCTTGTCCAAAATTCGCACCCCACCCCATCGCGGAACGGTCGTCGGCAGGAGTTTGAGGATATTCTTCGGCTGCCCGCCGACAATGTCGCGCAGGTAGTATGCGACTTGGCCGAGGGTCTTCTTGGAAGGCTCGAACGTCTTCTGGCAAGGAGTGCGGACGAAACAACTCGGATCTGAGGACAGATCAGATTGTATCAACGAGAGATCAATCGATCAAAATGAGACGCACATCCGGGAATTTGACGCTCGGTATTGGTCGGCTCGTTCTCGGGTCGCGGCGGCTTGATGTTGAGCTCCTCGGTGACGTCATACAAGTACTTGACTTGGTCGATAAGCGCAAAGTCGAGCAGCCGACGGTCGATATTTGCCCAGGGCTTCTTCTTCGACGTGATCCCGCGCTTGACGAAGCCATTCTCGCGCTCAACCTGGAACGCCCAAGTAACCCACTCGGGACCCGCCGTACGGATGTAGAAGGCAATGTGGAGCATGGCGTGAACGGGGAGAACACAGACGCCAAGACGAGAGCCTTCGTACTGGTAGTAGTACCTGCCGAAATTAGCAGCGAAAAAGGATAAGGGTCAAATCAACTCACTCCTCGTACTTTTCCACCCAATCAACAATCTCAAGCTCAAGCTCGTTGATTCGCTCGTGTGTCAGCGACGGCTCGAGGCATGTCTTGACGATTTTCGCGAGCGCGCAGAAGTGAGTGTGATACTTCGCAGGAAGTCGACCCTGGAGGAGGCCAGGTGCCATGTGCGTGAACCAGAAGAGCCAGCCCTCGGGCGGGGAACTTGGTTGGACCGCCAGCGAGGTTGCGAACGAAGGCAGACGGGATCGTCTTCATCGCTCGACCGGTCTCGATAAAGACCTCGTCCATCAGCTCCTCGCCGAGTTCGTAGTTCTCGCGCCCGTCGTCAAGGCCCTTGAACGTTCCGGTGATGAGTTTGACAAGGTTTGGGATGACGTTCTCCGGAATCATGTGCATCAAGTCCGTCGCGTATGATCTTGGGCGATCCATGGAGCCGACACGCCGCATCGACGGCGGCCCATTGATGCCATGGTGTTTCTGCAGGGTCTCCTTGAAGGCTCTCGTCGGGGCGTTTGCAATACTCTTGCAGACGTCGCGGTAGTGCTGTTCCGTGCGGATCGGAGGGTCTGCCGCTGGCCACGAGCGTCCCTTGATACCCGTGTCTGTCGGCTTCGCGAGAGCAGCAAAGTACATCGTGTTCTGGGGATGGAGGAATCCGCTCTGCTTGCAGGTCCAGCAACCCTCCCGCGAGCCCGCTCCCTTTGTATCGAGAAACTTCTCCATGGAGCGCATATCACCGAACTTGTAGATGTTGTACGCGCGCGAAGAATGAAGATCTCGCCTGTGAGTGCGTTGTACGTGGGAACACCGCGAGCGAGTTCGACGAGTTCTTCGTCCAGCGGGGCTTCGTAACTGTGCATATTACGAGGCGCCTTTGGACCGCCCGATGTTACCGAGCCGAAGAGAGAACTCGCGATGCGTACGGCGATCAGGATGCAGGTTCATGATCTGCATGACCATGGGAGACGTCGATGGCCCGCCGCGGCGGCCGTTGATGAGGACGCCGTCAGAGGAGAACGCAAGTGCAAGATCGGTCGGTTGAGAGAAATACTTGTGGGGCAATTTCTCGCCATCCACGACGACATTCGTCTCCCGGAGCTCAGCAAGGTAGGACGCGTCGCACCAGTCGCTGATTGCTCCCTCGACAGGCTTGCGCTCAGAGAGATACATGAGCTGACGCACCATGTCGGGGTTCGAGAACATGGCTTGCAGACGAGGGATGATAGGAATATACCCGAATCGACGGCGAGGCTTGCCATTAGCACGAAAACGAGGCTCAGGAACGTCGCAGTGAAGACACATATCAAGATCGGAGTAAGGGCGAGTGTACGCCATGCAGGAGTTGATGCAGCAATCGAAGTACTGGGTCTCAAGCCCAGTCACACCCGCGAGACGGTGGCGGATGACCCAGAGCGAATCGACCTCCATCTTGTGCGAAATCACAGCGCGCATCGCGTCGTAAGTATCCCGAGCCATCAGGCTCTTGAGCTTAAGATAGAAAACACGCAGATTGTCACGGTCTCGCTCACTCAGCACCGCAGCGCCTGGCGTTATTACTCAATTAATGAGGCAAAGAAAGGCAAATTTAATCCACGCACGATGAGGATAGAGGAGCTTATCTTGCTCAGCTCTCTGGAGGCGGCGCTCGTAGCGCTCGTCATAGGTCTCGGAGTCGCTGGGCGCAGCAAGATCTTCGTCGACGAGGGGCACTTCCGCCTGCTCCAGCATCAGCCGCCGTTGCTGGCGCGTCTCGTGCGGATTGAGCTGCTGGCCAAGATCGCGATTTTCGTCGAATTCAAGACGAGAATCAGAGGCTTCAGACCCAGAAAAGGAAGAAGAGGAATCCGATGCGTCCGAGGAAGAAGAGCGCGAGTCAGACTGAGCACGAGAATTCCGAGACGGAGTAGGCGACATCGCAAAATCAGGTATATTGTCGAAGTCCACGTCCATCTCAGGCTCGAGTAATTGGGCAGCGTCGTCAGGATCGGACGAGACATGGGTGTAGAAGAGAGACGTTCGCGGATAGCCGGCATGGCGATTGGATTCGGCGTAGTGGCGAAGACGAGTCCGACGCGCCAGCGCCTTGTTGCAGTTGGGAGAACAGCGACATATCTTGCGACGTTCGCGTTTCTTGCTCTTGGTGCGCCGTTTTCGTCCATGGCCGGTACCCTTGCCGCCGCCGCGGACCATACTGACAGAAACGATGAAGAGATGCAGTGGTGAGCTGGTAGGTAACGCACCTTGACCCCGGACAGCACAGCGGCAGCAAAACGCGGTCGGCGTGGGCCCTTGATGACGGTCGAGAACAAGAAGAAAATGCTTACCTCAGCCCACACGTCAATCTAGCCGAAAGTGCCGGAGGTCGGCCGAAGCTTCAAACTGTACTTAAAGAAATTCATCTCTCGCTTATTGACACTCCTACACGGTAGGCGCAGTGGATACGAGCCGAATGTAACAAAAACTAGCTTAAACGCGTCAAAACTCGCAGAGATATGAGGGAAACAGTGATGGCCCGCACTTTGAGCGCGGACTTAGCGAAAATGCAGCCAGCTCCAGCCTATGATACTATGACCAGCCCCAGCGACACCGCTTGAGTCGGACATAGTCTGACCGCTGAGAGCGGTCAAACTCCAACGGACAGAATCTGACCGGCTTACCGGACATTCTATGACCAGCCCTACTATGTCCGAAAAGCCCGGTCATAATTTGACCTGGATTTATGCACAATGTCCGTTTCGGTCATACCTTGACCCGATTACTTCCTACAGTGGCAGCACCGTTGCAGTCTCGTATCTTCGAGGCCTGCTCCTCCAGGCTGTCTACTCTCCACACTCTTACCGTGTGCGCGACGCGTTCCATTCTCTCCGATACCCTCCCGCGCTGCGAATCGCTCACGCAGCTGGTGCTCACATTTTCACCGTTGGGCTTGGACGAATCTACGCTTCAATCTGCGCTCCGACTCGATCAGGCGCCCTTCAGCACTCTCACTGCTCTGGAAATCCGGCGCCACGGTGTCTTACTCGTTTTTCCGAGGCATCCTCATCAACAGCACGGCGCTCCATGATCTTACGCTCTCTGTCCAAGCAACACGGAACGACGTTTCTTCGGCCGCTGGAGGTTCTGCACCATGCGCGGCTTCTCCAACTGCGACTCTGCTTGGTAGAGGATGCGGATCGACAATTTAATCGACAGGTAGCCGACAAGCAGCGCGACTTCCTTAAACGGCTGCGGTTCCCGTCTCTCCGCTCTGTCTCGGTCGACCTCAGGGATCAACACTTGGAGTCTTGGGAAGACGGTATTTGCCAGGGAATCTTAGCCCATTCTCACGATCTCGAGTCGCTGTCGTGGGATATGACCGCCTACGAGAATCGTGAGCTTCAGGGCTGCTGTCCGACGCAATGCTTCCTCGACGCGCTGAACCTCCTTCCGAACCTGACAGCGCTCTCGCTCGTGTTTGAGCACCGAGTTGCTCTGATGCATTTCTTCAAGTCGGTTAATGCGCGCAAGGGAATTCTTCCGGGACTTCAGGAGCTCCGCGTCGAGATCAAAGAGCAGGAGTCGCTGTCGACGTACAAGGACGATTTGGAGCCGTTTGACTGGAGCCGCATCGTGAAGTTCGTGAAGCGACGCAAGGCGTTCATGCGGGTGTTGGACATGCGGCTCGAGGAGTGTCGGGGCAAGGAGGACAGCGCGATGAGTGGTGCTACCAGTGAGTCGAAGGTGCAGGACTGGATTGCGCGTGGCTTACTGCAGTTGGTGTTCCAGGACTCCGAAAATTAGGACGCGGATTCGGATAGGCAGGACTAGATCGCTGGCTGGCGGTGCTTGCTTGAGACGGGGCAGACTCGATTGTAGATAGTATCTTGACTTTCTTGAGGATTAGCTCGCACATCGAGCTTCGTTGTCTGTTGCGGGATACCGTTCCAAATGTAGTACATACTTTTGATCCGCGAACGCGGCTTGAACCAGAATATTGTGGCCTGTATGAATTTCTTGTCTGCGCCATCATTGTAACAGCATTATTACTAGGTCAGAAAACCGACCTCGCGATCAAGGAACTTCTAGTGAGTACTACATGGCCGTTTCTCTTCAGTAAAAGCCCGGAGAGATATTCAGGCAGGCCAAATGTGAGGCCTTGGTAAGTTGGTATCTTACCTCGAGACGGTGCTCGTTCGCCGAGAATTCAGACCCACGAGTCGGCGGCGCGACCTCGGAGACGGTATGAAATAACTGCTGTTGCCGAGGATCCAGCGCTTCCGAGCAAACCACTTCCGTACCATTGGGCTTGGCCTCGGCTCGGCTATGAAGCCGGTTTTCGGCCCGGTCACGTGTGTTGACATCTCCTTCCCACCAAACGACGACGACCCCACCTCGTCGTCTCTAATCCTAGTCTTCGCCGCTTCATATCGATGTAGCAACCACCCTGAGACTCGCAGTTACTTGACGGGCACCTTCATGCATGTCATGCCCGACATCTTCCCGAGGCCCGAGAGGCGAATGCGGCCCGTCTCGGTCTCCCGCTTGCTCCCCTGCGAGAACTCGAGTATTTTCCTAGGCCGGCAGTGGCGTCGTAGGTCTTTCACCCTGTCCTCTTCTGAAAGCTGAAAACACCGCCAAGAAGGATAACACTCGGACACGCTGGGATGGATCGCCGAATGAGTGCCTTGCCGCGGGCCTTGGATTCAGGATTCAGCGTTCAGGATTCGGTGTTCACCTTTCAACGTGCGTGGCCCATCTCTCTGTCTATGCAGAAGCTGAATACGCTATACCAGTGTTGTCGACAGCAATCCCATCCTGGCACAGTATCTTTTGGCTCGTAGCTGGCTTGGGCCAGGCTTCTCTCAGTGCGCCGATTTCTCTCTCAGCCGAGCCTCTTACTAATGCCTTCGCGATAGGATTCCATGAAAACGCAAGCAACACCCACATGAGCTGCTTCACCAGCGCTATTGCCGCAACTTTGGTCGAGCACCGGATACCTGTGTCACTTGCGCCCTTTCTCTTGTTCGCGTCACTTCGCGTTATCCTTTCTTCGTGGCCAACGACGGCTGGGAGTGTCTTAGGGAAACAGGTGCGTGAAGCTTGTCTCAAAGGGATGGCGGTTCGCTAACTCTCCCGCCGGAAGGTCCCGTACCGTCTTCTTACAACTGCCCATCCACGAGTTCGCATCTTTGGACACGCATCTACGCTCCTGGCGCCGGCGCCGGCGCTCCATCGTCGTGGTATGCGACTCCCTACGGCCGCTCACATTCCCACCAGCGCGTTAACGGTACCAGATTTGCGTGCCGACGCTATTCAACAAGAAATATCGTCCGGTATGTGTTGTTTTGCCTCGGACTGGCCATGCGCTGACGCGTAATGAAGCCCAGACTGGGTTGCTTCTCGCATCCACCATTGCGTCCGCCAGCCGTGGCCTGCGAAGCACTCCTGGGCTGGGGACTTTCGTCCCTCGCGTCCGCAGCACCCTCCTGCGTGATATGCGCGCGGTCCTCGAGCCACGAGCACTGCGGCGTTCGTCGTCATCCTCCCCGACGCCGATTCCGCGCCCAATTCGCGTTTCGTGGCTTTCCCCAGCCACTCGATTTCCGAGCCTCATATTGCCTACCCCGCAGCCGTGCGTACGCTCTATCGCACCACGAGGATGCTGCGCGGCTGGAAACAGCAAGCTGCGGCCTTTCTCTGCGTATTTGGGCGACCACCTGGTCCGTGCGCGAATCACGTGATCACTGACGTCGCCCTGCTTTGGTCGCAACCCGTACGCTGGCTCGCCGCATCACCTCAACGTCGATGATGCGGAATCCCTCGCTGCGCTGTAACGCCTCCTCTCATCCGAATTCGGTCGCGTTACTTTCTGCTCGACCCGAGCGGCCCTGGCACGAATCCGCAGAATTTGGGTCGGATGGGCCATCCGTTGGAGGAATGCCCAAGGCCCCGCTGAGGAATTGGATTGCCTGCATGCGGCAGGTATTGGTTTGCGCTAGAGAGATGGCGTTTAACCATTGGATTCTGCTATTCGGTAGGTATTTTCGTGTTCTTGGTCGAGATATTACTGAGCTTCTCTTCCAGATTTTGGGTATTCTACGCCCGCCTACGCGCTCTATGCGTCAATTCCTACATCCCCCAACTTCCCCGGTCAGCCCTTCGAAGGTTATGGCCCCGAAAATGCTACTTCAAAGTCGACGCTGCGTTTTTGGCGATCCCGCATACCGTGGTCTCGCACTCCGTGGCCCACATCCCCATCCAACTACCTCCCGCCATTCGATAATCAACACTGAGTGGTAGCAACGGCGCCGCTTGGACGTCCTTCCCAACCGCCGTCCATCGTCGCGCAATATACTCCCCATTTGCGCTGCTTTCGGTGGGGCGGCTCGAGGCGGGCTTAACGCTGCACGAAGTCACGCGTGGGTTGTATGCCCTTCTTCCCCGACGTCTGTTCCTGCCGGTGGATGCGCGAAACGCCCGCTTGCTGCCCATTCCCCGAGTTCTGCTGGATCCTCCCGAGCATTGTCACGCATAAACGCCACCGCCAGAGTTATCGTCGTCGTTCGATAGCCTCCCCGTCTACGCCCCTCGCGTGCTACAGGTCGTCTCTGCGACGAATTTGGCGGGATCTATTCCATGTTACGTTGCCGATTCTCATCTGGAGGGGATACGGTTGGAGGTCGGGGCCGCTGTACGCGTTGGAGCGCGATTTCGAGTTGGCGGGTCTGTTTGCTGGGGTTTCCGGCGAGTGCTTGGTTATCAGCGGACTTTCTTGCTATGCTGGGGCTGCTGGTGGAAGTTGCAGCGCGGACGTACGGTATTTCGCGACAGCGGTCGAGATTTAGGCCACGAGTGCTGCTTGTGCCCGAGGACAATCTTAGTACTTGTCGTACTTTTCTTTGTGTTTATGGACTCTCTACAGTACGCCTTCACTGTGTACTTACGCGCTAGACATACGCCGTAGTGGGATGCGATGTATAGAGGTTTGCAAGAGGCCTCGAAATGCGGGTGACGGGCCGTGTGAAATCACACGGTGTGTGTCTTTTGCTTCCGCCTGTCATCTCAACGGACCCTCCCTCGACGGATTCGACTGCAGCTCGTCTGTAACAATGCCTCGGTCAGCGACGCGTTGTTCCTGTCCATGACAAGCCCATCGCTGACCTTTCCGATAGCAAGCAAGCCGGGAACGGTAAACGGCGCGTTGGGACGAGGTGCGTTCTGAGCGTGGCTCTCTTCGGAGCTCTCGTTGATGGATACCTTCTGAAGCAGCAAATCGAAAAGCGCACCGGTGCTGCAATCTTCACTCCCTCCTTCCGAACCGCAGCCAAAGTGAGTGCGAGTCAGTTATCCGGAATCCAGTGCTGATAGGTTTCGCTCAGGACGCGAGCTCGGTATACGTATGAGCAGAAGACCACGCTTGCAGACGCGCTGCGGGAGGTGCCTACCGGAGAGAGGTCGCACGTTTCAGTCTTTGAGAAGATTTGGAATGCGGTGCGTCGCGGTGCTCTGACTTGACGACTTCGACTTACTGTGTACACCACCCAGGAAGAATCTCTACAAGATCACCCCGTACGCTCGCTATACGACCAGTATCATCGGAATCGCGCAAGTTACGACGAGATGTGTGCACGGCCGCCACTCAAAAAGCCCAAGTGCGAGCATCCACCTCGCTCTCATGTTTTCCGGCGCGCTTATCACGGTCTTCACACACAGCAGCCAAACTACGATCTTTCACGGCGTTCCTACTCTCCCGCCAGGCCTCGTTTTCAAGCTCTCGGCCCGGGATACGCGCTTCGTCGTTGGGCTCGGGCTACAACGTCTCGCAGACACGCACGGCGTGGATTTGGACGACGCTGTGGATGTCTGGCAGCGCGCGGGGCATAACTTCAGCAAAGCCGAAGCGGTTCTTCTCGAGCGGTCGCAGTCGGAACGGTCGTCAAAACGATCCCGGTCTGATTCGAGCTCGGAAGACGAGGATGACGATGACGACGAGCCGCCTCGGCGGAAAGCCAAGATCACAGACGCTGCCCACGCCGAGGACGACGAGGATGAGGACGACTCGATGGGGGAGGATGCTGGGGCTGTTGGCGGTGCTGTGGATGAGGATGACGAGTCGGATGAGGAGGAACTTGAAGAAGAAAAGGAAGTGGCGAATGGGATGGACGTCGATGTCGAGGGAGGCCCGAACGAGTCGGAGGAGGATGACGATAGCGAGGATCCGGTTGGAGGCCAAGTGCAGAGCGCGCTAGCGGAGGATTCTCGTGAAGACGAGAAGGCGGAAGACGAAGACGATGATGACGACGAGACGGGTGAAGGTGCGGTTGAGGCGAACAGCGCGGGGAACGAGGAGGAAGACACGGAGGAGGAGGATTCGGACGAGGAGAAGGCGCCGGCGCCGGTTCCGCAACCAACAACTCGCAAGCGGTCTTCCACCACTGCGACTACCGTTGCGGCGTCTTCTAATTCCGAGCCCGAGGACGATGAAGAGGAAGAGAAGGAGGAGGAGGCGTATATCCCCACGCAGGCGTCCCTGTTTGGTACGCAGATGGGACCGTCTCGGCGCCGGTGGGGATGAATACAGAGAATAGATCGGAAAGTCGGAGAAGTATTTCAAGAATGTAGCAAGATTCGGATTCGTTGTATCTTATTTTAGTGGTATTGTGTACATCCGCCTACACTACATTCTTTGCTAGTTTATGAGCCAGTTTGGTCTTCATTGCCGGTCGCCGAGCGAGAGCCGTCGAGATGCCGTGACTGCGCTCTTCTCCAAACGACCACCACCTCCAACAGCCCGCCTCTCTCTTCAACACGCTCCACGCTGCGAGAACCCCTCCATTACGATGCCCCCGCGCCGTCCAAGCGGTCCAATCCTCAATCAGCATCGCCTCGACTTGGGAGCCCAGGCTCTCGCCGGCAGCGTACGTCTCTCGCGTCGCGTCGCAGCTCGCTGGCCCTTGTCATCCTCGTGGACTCTCTCTCTGATACGCCTCTAGGACGGAGCAGACGCGAGCAAGAGCCTGGCAGCAGGAACTAGACGAGCGGTGCGTTTTTCACGTCCGTTTTCTTCACGCTCGCTGAGGATTTTCTTGCAGGATGACGCCGTCCTCGGCGAGAGCACCCTTGAGCTGGCGCGATGCAAGGTGTGTCTCAGCGGTTTGTCGAGGCTGCTGGCGTTCCTGACAAACGGTTTCCTGCAGCGCGAGCTCGAGGAAATGAAGAAGCAGCACGCACAGAAGGAGGCACGTTGGGCGGCTGACCTCGGGCGCTTGGAGAGGGAGCTTGCGGTTGCCCGTGCTGATATCGCCAGGCTGGTGCGTCGTCAGACACATCCTCTGTTGCCGCCACTAACGGTTTTTCTTCAGGTCGACGTCAAGAGCGAGCAAATCTCCGCGTTGCTGAGGGAGCTCTTCAATGTCCAAGCCCATCCCGACGCCGCATCTGTCGAGAACGCCCCGCTCGTGTTTGGTCAAGCCAGCGGTCTACTCCCGTCATACCCGCCAAGGACTACGAACCTCGAGCTGCTGCAGCAGGGCCTGACAGGCGTACGGGCGTGTCCCTCTTCTGAAAACAAGACGGAGGAGACTGTCGCACAGGTGTGTTTGGCCAGGCTTTCGTATTCCGTGCAGCTACTTACTTCCCGTTCCCTCACGGCAGGCCCACCACCACCACGAGTCGCTCGGAGATGCGTCTGTTCACGATGCCCGCTCCCAAACTTTCGTCTCGCCAGCTGCCCAAGCGACTACCTGCGAAGCGAAGCTCTCACCACTTTCCGTCGACTCGTCGACCCGCATTCCGGCCCTCGATGCTGGTAGCGCTACGGCTATGCATCGGTTGCTTGTCCCAGCACGCACTGGGTCGTCTACGCAGAGGAAGGGCAAGAAGCGGGCTCGTAGCACGCTGTCGACATCTCCGGAAACGGCCTCGACCACGCTGAATTCGCGGCTCTTCCTCCCCGGATCCGAATCGCCACTCGCCACACGTCCCCCATCCTCAACGCCGAACTCTACGCATGCCAGAGCCCGTGGCTCCCCGACTGTTACCGTCCAGGGACGCGATCAGCGTGCGCCGAATCCCGTCGTCGCACCCGATCCTGCTGGCGTTGCCAAGACCCGCGAGAGACCGTTCGGAACGAAGCAGGATGCTCAGGCCGACTTTAATGAGCGGAGGGCGGCGCGGATGGAGAGGAAACGGCTGGCGGCGGCTGCGGCGGCGGCTGCATGTTCTGTTCTCGGTGCCGACCAGGAGCGGAACGACCATGTGCGGTCCAGTCCCGCTGCGCGTGTGGCGGCATTATCGAATTCGTTCGTGGCCAATGTGTATGCAGCGGACACGAAGGACCGTCGTCATCGTCGAGGCCAGGAGAAGGGACAAGAGGATGGGGTATACGCTGACAAGCGCGCCACTGAGGGTCGTCGGCGACACAGCGGCAATCCTCGACCCAAGAAGGTTACTCGCGAGCGCTAGGTGCGCTTCCACGGACGTTATTCTCTCCCCATCCTCGTATCATTCCATTCCTCCCGCTGTATCCCTCAGTCTCTTATCCCATTCCAACGAACCTTTCGCACTGTACAATCACATCATCCAGTTTCTCTTTCTCGTTTGTAGCATCGGCTGTTGTACGCATTCCTTTCTGTAGCCATCTGGATCATATTCTGGACGGACAGCGTACGACCCTGTGTAGTGTACCCATAGATTTAGAGAGCAGACCCGCATACACAAAGAGACAAGCGCTCGTAGCACCATGCATATGCTGCTAGTGAAACCCCCTACAGATGTTCTTTCTAGTACTCAAATGCTATGCGTTATGGCTCAAAGTCGCCAGAAATGCTATGCGTTGTGGCTCAAAGTCGCCAGAAATGCAGTCACTTTGAGCGTGATGCGATGAATAGAGACCTGTCAATCGAGGAACACCAAACTTATCTCGGGCTTCGACGCGTTTGAGGGGTCCCAATTTTACAGGTGAGATGAGATTACTGTGTGGAACTCGGGAAACGTAGACAGCTCAGTCCGGGTGACATGAGGCTAGCCGTCTGATGAGCTAAGGTTTTGCAGCTTGCTCTTGACTCCCATCATCGACCCACCACTGCCAGATGGCGGCCGCGCCAACTCTCATCCACGAAATATTGCTCGGCGCCGTTCCGAGCCCCGACTCTGCCCCTCAGCAATTCCGCGTTGCCGGCGACGTACTCGACGAGCAACTTGCTGCTTTGCACGAGTTCTTCATAGACGCTCGGTCGCGCCTACTTGAAGCGAAAGCAGCAGTGAGCACGCACCTCGCGGCCGTCAAATTCGACCTCTCTACACTTCCGCGCGAAATTCTGTCCAACATCTTCGTCTTTTCCTTGGATGGCGATGCTTCGCCATCTGCATCGAAGTCGCCCCTTGTCTTGCTCTGCGTTTGTCGGCTTTGGCGCGACGTCGCGTTGGGTACTCCGCAGCTTTGGACAGAGGTGAAGTGGAAGCTTAGCGAGGAGAATTCCGGTGGTATGCGACCAGAGCATCTCGCAGCATGGGTGGCTCGTGCGGGAAGTCTCGCTCTGAGCCTGACGATCGTGGTACCGGTGAGCTTTCGGAACGGATGCCTCGCCTTCGTTCTTGGCTCATGACTCGGAACCGGAACCGCAGGACGGCCATCCTGAAGGCGAAAATCCGACTCTCTTGCCCAAGCTGTCGGAACTCCTCAAAAAGTCTGTTGTCGCACATCTCGACACGGCTATTGCACTTGCGCTTTTGTTCGACGCGTCGGCTCGGAGCGCTCCTTTCTTTGCAACGCTGCAGAGCTTGAGAGCTCGCGTTACAACAGATACGCTCAACCTTCTGGTGTCCTGTGCAGCTCTCAACCACCTATCCCTACTCCCCACTCGTACCACCTTCGGCGAGTCCGCCGTATTCTCTCTACTGAAGCCATTGAAGATGGTGTTTGGTCGTCTGGCGTCGCTGGAAATAGGTGATTGCATCTCCTATGGAGATCTTGGCGACATTCTCCAGAATTGTCCTCTGCTCCTTGCTCTGGGGGTTTCACTGCACCATCCAGAAGTTGCTCAGGATGACTCGATTCTCGAGTACGGCACTCATGAATCCTTGCTGGCGCTCCGTCTTGCGTTCGAGGATGGGGAAGCGAGTCGCAGTCGAACTGAGTCGCTTCGGCACTTGGAGTTCCCGCAGCTTCAATCTCTTACGCTAGATATCGATTACGGTTGCTCCGAAACACTCGCGACCATGCTTGAGGAATCCCTCTGTCCTGCAATCCTGTCTCGCTCCCCACGTCTGCAGCATCTGTCGTGGAACTTTTCCGCGTACGAGCCGGATGTCAAGGACAGGGGCGTATGCTCTACCGAGGCATTTCTACTTGCGATCGAACGCTGCGACAATGTGACTACCTTTGTCGCTCGGTTCTCCCAGCGGATCGCGCTTGCATTGCTCTTCGACGCGCTCAACGAACAGGAGAATATCTTCCCTCGACTTAAGACTGTCATCGTCAACCTGGAGGAGGGCGGTTTTCACGGCGATGGGATCGTCGGCGTACCCTTCGAGTGGGAACCAGTTCTCGACTTCATCTCCGCACATCAACCACACCTGCGCGCGTTCCATTTGCATCTGAATGAGTGGAGACAGGATAATAGTGCGTTCGAATCGGTGATGACGGGTTCGAGGGTGCAAAAGTTTGTTGCGGCGGGCTTGGACTTTGTTCTGGTGGAGGAGGGTGCCGACAGATATGAGGGAGGTACTTGGCCGGAGAGCGCCGCATAGGATATTTGAGTGCTTCTTGACCCTGATATTGGCTTGAAGAACTGCTATGTCCCAGTATGTCGCAGAAACACTGGCTGCGGCCGTCGCGACGGGTCGCATTCGGGCATTCAGACCTATTCAGAGCCGGTCATCTAATCACATGTTGCGACCACTCTTGCCGCAAACCACCATGAGCATTGAGCACTGGCAACACCTCAACAGGCCTCTTCCCTTGCGAAGCCGGCTCTTCCGGCTCTTCTAGCATAAAGGCGACGGAGCAGACACCACACGCTTTCGAGCGCGATCTCTGGGCTCAGACGAGTTTCGCTGCGGACTGGTGCGTTGTCGCCCACTTCTGTCTCGTTACCGACGCTGACGCCATTCCTCGCCAGATTATTGCCTCGGCTTCCTCGCCGAGCTGTTCCCAGACACGACCCCTGAACTATGGAACGCCGGAACTAGCAGAGGACGAGCGAGCAGCGCGAGTGGCTTGAGGGCTAGTGTCGAGAGCGTGGTCGCGGCGATAGTGACCATGCCCGTCGGGAAGACTCGGTGATATAGGCTGCTACGGTGCGTCTTCCATCCTTGCATATGCCATCGTTATCCTGAATGCCTGCGGGCACCGGCAGAGGCGACCTCCAGCGGACAAGGACACATCGTAGCCTCGTGTCGTCACCATCCTCCCACAATCCAGCTACGGGTGCTGCTCTCGTCGTGAGGATCGGCCTCCAAGCTGTGCATATGTTCCGCGACGAGAAGGAGAGGGTTCTGGCGGTACGGCCTGAGATGAAGATACAGCATTGTACGTGTGTCGGGGAATCCAGCTTTGGCGGGATGCTGATCGTCGTGTAGCTCGTGCAGGTCTCGCGCGGCACCTTTGCTTCTTCGTACATGAACGCAGGCATCAGGAAACCTCCGCGCAATCGGCTGAGCTCAGATTTGGGGCCTCGGTGGTGCGTATTCGCGTTACACTGTCGCATGTGCCTGACAACACATGAGCCTATCTCGTCGCTTCAGACGCCGTATGACGCTGCTACCACCCCAACTGCATCTCTTTTCCGC
This sequence comes from Mycena chlorophos, assembly GCA_014461115.1. NCBI lineage: Eukaryota > Fungi > Basidiomycota > Agaricomycetes > Agaricales > Mycenaceae > Mycena > Mycena chlorophos. The sequence continues at coordinate 770,595 of JACAZE010000021.1, forward strand.
AACTCCCTTGCACTTCAAACTCAGCCCTCCCGCCCAAGTGGTCGTAGCAGCCTTCCACGACGTGTTTCTTCACGTTTGCTGGCGTTGCCGAATCGAGAAATTTCCTGTCACCCTGCACAACGTCGTCGTTTGCGTCCCTCAACGCGGCTAGCGACGGGTCGGAAAGGGTGCTCCTGCGCTCCCCGGCCGTGTATTCTTCGTGGACTGCCGTATCTCGAAGACAGGATTGACTGGCAGCTTCGAACTCGTTAGGTTGCTGGAAAGGAGTCGCGCCGGACATGCTTTTTCTGACGCTTGGTGCGTGGCCCTCACCCGAGTCGTCTTTGCTTACGATCTCCCGCAGCGAGTGTGCGCCTTCACCGAACATCGACTTACGCGCCGCCATACTGCCACCATTGAGCAGGAACAAGCGACGACGCAGGGTTGCATGCAGGGTTGCAGGCACTTTTCGAGGCTTGCGGGCTTCGGTCGGAGAAATTCTCCGTCGTTCTCGACCAAGACACGCTTTGGAGGTGTGCTACTAGTGCTAAAGGTCGCAGTCGCTGCTTGGCCGACGGAGCAAGCATCATCGTCAGTACGTACCTCCGTACTGTCTTCTCTCCCAATGTGCTGTTTTCCGCTTCCTCCACGCTTGTGTTTCGTTGAACATGTACAACGTCGCCCTTGAATATCAGATGGCCGGCTTACGATACCAGTACTCCGTCTTCTTGGTTTTGCTTTTACGATCTTCCTTTCGCTATTCTTTCACGTCCCTCCTTCTCTCTCCCCCACCCACTCGAACGTCCCTTTCCCGTCCCGTCTTTTCTCGATCTTGTACAAACAGTTCGACTATGTATTACAACTTTCTTCGAACGGGACACCAGATTTTATGCGTTGCGATAGAGTGGATTGTCGTGGCGCGTCGTCACTTTCTGCAGGTGAATGACGGCCCACTTCGTCTTCAAAGCGCGAAACCATTCCTCCTCGGTGCGCTCTGTATCTCCCCAACGCTGCACAAGCATCTCCTGCAACTCGCAGCTGTGCGGCTTGGGAAACTCCACCTTGACGATCCGCGCCCACCCATCGAACTTGAACTGCTGGTAGATACCGTGGTGGCGGCTGATGGAGAGGAAGATTGGGTAGTGGACGCGCGTGTCCAGACTTTCCGGCTGCAAGCATGCGATATGCGATTTTGCGAAGAGGCGGGACGGGGATTGCGTGTAGAGAGGCTGGAGATCAAAGACAAAGAGCGCGCGCAGCTTGGGAGACGCGACGGTAGCGCCAAGAACATTGCTCCCCGTCTCTTGCTCACCCTTGCCGCCGGGAGCGTCCGCCATCGTCAGGTTCTCCAGCGCAGCGACAACAGCGTTCTCCACCCCAGCCTCTTCCAGCGTGTCCATGGTCACCTCCGACGCGTTCTTCGTCGCCTCCGACGCGTTCTTCGTCACCTGCGACGCGTCTTTCTTCGTCACCTGCGACGCGTCTTTCGTACCAGTGGCGGCCCAAGGGACTCGCGGCACAGAGTCCCAGCGTGCCGTGCGAGCCGTTGGACTGTTCCAGGCCCAGCTTTTCCGCGATCTCGGCACGAGAGAAGATGGTGCGGGTGGTGCAAGCGCCAGGGCGGCGGTGAGGAGGTACGTAGGCCATGGTGGAGGAAAGCAAGCCTGTGACGCGTCAAGTGTTCCGCTTTTAGCGCACGGGCCGTCTCGGATGAAGAATTCCCTGATTCGGGTCTGCACTTTCTTTTACACACTCATACGAGTGCATCGACTTGCTCAGCCCGCGTGAGCCTGAAACGCGTTGGACGTATCAAGATTCTTCAAACAATCGCCAGCGAAGAAACAAGCGCCCGGTCGTAATTCGTATAGCTCATCGCATACTTCCCTGAGAGCCGAGAGCATACGTTCCCCGATCTACACGGAGTATTCCCATTGCACCTGCAAAAATTGTACCGCTGAGACGCGTCGGAGCCCGAGATAGGTTTGGTCCTCCTCGATCAACCAGTCTGTATCCATCCAAAAACTGCTCAATGTATACGTACTGACATGTGTGAGGTTTAGAAGCGTGGATAGCATCAATCCTGCTGGCTGCAGTGAAGTATTCTAGTCTGGTGAACCCATTGCTTTTTAGACTATAGAAAATAGACAATGGATACATTATACAGGGTATACAGGGTATTCATCCAACATACTAGAGAAGGATAGATAAAACGTATAACAGCCAATACTACAAATGAGAAAGAGAAAGGAGAATGCCCAGACTACACGGTAATACAGTATAGTGCTGTCCAAATATGATATTATTATGCACTTTGGCATAATATAATTTATTCTTAATTTAATCTGGTCCATGGTCGCGTAATTTATTTGTAGTATAATATAATCTGTATTCAGATTAAATTATGATTATAATTTGAATATAATAAATTATAATCTACTTTCTAGTGTACGTGCGGATGTACTCAAGATAGTCAACGTCCTTCGCCAGGCCAGCCTTGAGCCACTCCTTCGTGATAATGCACATGGTCGCGGTGTCGATGGTCATGGACGCACGGTCGTCAGTCATGGTGCGCTTCAAGCTCGAGAAAAGGCGCTCGACGGACACGCTGACACCGGGGATTGCAAGCACATCGCGTGCGGCGCGTCCCATGCTAGGCAGCGTCCCCGCATTAGTCTATAGAGCAACACGGTCAACGTAGTGTAAGAACACGAATAGGGTTGCTTACCTTCCACCAGCCAAGAGGATCGTCGAATCCAGGCACAACGGGCGACATATTGCCAAGGTAGAGGTCAACCTCGGCCCGACCGTCAGGAGCGGGAGTGGTCGACGATTGCGCGGGCACTGATGCCTGCATCGCCATTGCAAGCAGATTGTTGGTAGTGGGCATGGAAGGAGCTGGCGCTGAGACCGATGCCGGCGGCGGCTGAGCCTGTTGCGCGTATGCCGCGACGGTGCGGTACAAAAGCTGCTGTGCGCGCACAAAAACAAGAGGGTCCCATGCGGCGCTATTGAAGTAGGCGGTGCGGAAGCCGGGATGCAGCACTATTTGCGGTGAGGATCGGCGCTCATTTGACTCCACAGGAACATACCTGCACCGAGCAATGGGTAGTCGCCGATCAGCGCCTTCGCGATGTACCCTGTAGCGAGATCGGGCGCCGGCGCGGAGCGCTGCTGCCAGACTGGGTTCGTCAGTGATGTGCTCGTTAGAAAGACGGAGCAATTGTTGTTCCATGAGCTTGTAGTACGGAAGGATCATGCAGATCGTCGGCCCGTCCTTGCGTGAAAACTCGAGGGTGACCTGCTTCAGGACCTGTACAACATCAGCGCAAGACACGGAGGAGATATTGTAGTTGCGTACCTCGAGCGCCTGGATGAGCTTTTCCGTGAACTCCCATTCCTCTGGTGCCATCTCCCATTTCTTCTGGCGGGCCTTCGCGATACGTTTCGCAGCGCCGGCGGTACCATCAGCAAGGTGCTCGACGATATAATCAAACGCCTCCGTAAATATCAGGTCCGGACCAGCGATAGAACAGCAAACACTCACCGCTTTGAGTTTGCCTGCACGATCCATTCCGGTGAGCGTCGAATTCCAGCGGATGGGCATGCCCTTCACAAAGACCAGGTGCTGGTACTCCTTGTCGGCCTTCCTTCGGATAACCTTTGCAGCCTTCGCACGACGGATGGGCGACCGAAGGACATGTACAGCGACAGCATGGATCTGTGTCTCACATGTTAGCTCAAGATGAAGCCCATTGGACGACGCGTACCTTTTCCGGAGGCGTCAAATCCTTCTTGACTTTCTTCTTCGTTTTTGTTGTGTTAACGGTCCCCACCGTCCTCGTCGTCGTCAACGTCCCAAAGGCCATCAGCGGAATCCTCCTCGTCAGAATCGCACGAGTCGCTGGTCTCGTCGTCACCACTCTGCACCTCCCCTTCCGACTCACTGTCCGAGCCCGACTCGTCACTCTCCTTGGGCTTCCCCTTCCCCTTCGACGGCGCCTCCTTCAAGATGAGCATGTCCATCTCCTCCTGGTGCCGCATAGCGTTCGGGTCGGTGGCCGGGTCGTAACACTGCGGGCAATAGCCAATTTCCTGCCTGGTTAAATGCTGGTTAAATGCACACTTTATTCAACATTTAACCACGATTTTCTACCTGGTTAAATGCTGGTTAAATTTTGACTTTAACCAGACTTTATTCAGCATTTAACCAGCATTTACCCCCTGGTTAAAGTTTGACTTTCCGCTGCATTTTCCTAGACTTTCCTTAGACTTTCCTCCAGCGGCTGTGCATTGATTGGATCGATTCGGATCATAGATGCCGAGCACGGGTCAAAGCATAATTAGTCAAAAACAAGGCACCCGTAAGGTTTGAACCCGGGACCACTTGAGCAAGGTAGGAGCAGCAGATCTGGAGACTCCGTGTTCCAAGTACTCCAAACAACTTGATAGATATGGAAAACTTTCCTCCCTTGAGCCGTTTGTCTTAGACTTGTTGCACTTGTGCGAGTCACAGGGCACGTGATGTAGCTGCTGCGCAGCGGGCATCCGCTACTGGTTTTTTTAAGTAAAATATATTATGTACATAACACATAACAGCGATATTAACGCTACGATGGGAAACAGGCTCCGTGGAGTGATTCTTTGAGTTTCGCATCTTTTGCGCGGAAGAGAACCACCATGTAGACTTCCTCCAAGTTGTCGCTTGGCACTCCGCAATGATAGCTCGCAATCCTCCGCGCAACACGATTTGCCTCTTGAGCAGCTCGCGGTACCACGCGTACGGCCAACCGTAGGCGAGCAGAGTCGCGCCCGGCAGGGCCCTGAACCGACAATTATTTTCCAGGATGGGGTTACCGAGAGATATACCGCGTTGGGATTGCGGAAGAAGCGCTGCTGCTGCTGATGTATCTCGCAATCCTCCGCGCCAATGTTATCTGCCTCTCAAGCAGCTCGCGGTACCACGGCCGGACGTAGGCGAGCAGAGTCGCATAGATTAGCAGAGCCCTGAACCGACGACTGTGCTCCAGGCCGATATTCAGCGGGGAGGGTATTTGCGATGGGGTTGCTGAGAGATGGGCCGCGTTGGGATTACAGAAGACGCACTGCTGCACGTCCAAATGCCGTGTGAAGAAGAAACCGCAGTCGTATGGCGTTTGTAGCAGCTTGAGGACCTTGCGCAGATTGCTGCTGCGGGGCTGAACTGGATTCGCGTGCCGATTCCGTTCTGGGCCGTTAGGTGCGCATAATGCAGCCAAGCATCCCGTGGACCCGAGTTGAGCGCCGTTTCAGCACTTGGTCGGCGTTGGCAATCGCCAGACAGCGAATCGGCGAGCTCGAGGTTGCAAACGCCGTCTAGGAGGTGCCGGTACGATTCTGTATGTGGTAGAAAACGCGCTTGCAAGCCAAAAGCTACTAGCTGTAGAGTGAGCAATCCTAGTATACAAGCAAGCTCAGGCGATCATTCAGTGATCAGCCAATCATATCGTATTTTTGTCTCAGCGAATCAGAGAGCTCCGTCGTGTCAAGCATGTCATCAGGCCTTCCGTGAGCTTCTGTGCTCTCTTGCTCCCGACGTCGTCAGTCGTCGCGCCGCCCACCAACGGTGGCTTCAGCTTTCAGCTCCGCAGCTTCATTCCCCCGTCCTAATGTGCTTCAGCCCGTTGCCCGATGGCCCGTTGGCCGCTTCCGCCGCATTCTGCCCACTGCTCGCCGCCGCCGCCGCACGCACGCAGCACGTACCTACCCATAGAACCCGTGCCAGGACGCACGGTAAGCTGTATGATATCTCTTTACAATGCTCATTTCGTTATTACTTCGCTGTTGTGTGCAAAATGAGTACCGGAGAAGGCTGAGAGCTCTGAGGGTTCCGGTAAGTGTTTTTGCTCTTTTCTTTTGCATCATCTGTTCGTCCTGCACCCTCCACACTCTCTGGGCCCCATATGTGAGTCGCAGATAATGCATTCCAGCTCAAATTGACGCTCTCTCGCTCCCCAGGAATCCACTGCCCACGCCCGCTTCCTCATCGCTCGCAGTCCGTTCCCCGCGCGCCATTCGTCAACAACGAATCCAATCGAGCTCTCCGCCGTATCGCCGGCCTCCGTTGCGCGATCTTGGCAACGTTGCCGCTGCCGCTGAACGTCAGCGTCAAGCTCAACGCAAAAAGGACCGCGAACAAGCTTCGGCTCTTCAAGAAACACCGAGCAGGCGACATCGGCGGACACCTGAGAGGCCCCGAGACGAGAACCGGGACGTTTCTCCAACGCCAGCGGGACGCTCTCGACCACCGGTGCGTCTTCCTTTCATTCTTTTTTTTTGCTTTCACTAAATCTTTTCCGTTTCAAAAGGTCGCAGGAGCTTCTTCTTCAAACACTCAGCGTCAACTACCAACTCCGGCAGCCTCTCGACCACCTGCAGGCGCCTCGGGCCAAACAGATCCTGGTGCTGTGAGCAGACAAGCACAAGCGCAACGCGAACGGCGTGAACGCGAATGGCAGCAGCGTCTACAGCAAGAGCAACAGCAACGAGGGCCGGGTAGAAGCCTTTTTTATCTATTTCTTCGAGGCATGCTCATTCGGTTCAAGCGCCGCGTCCCTGTCCCGCTCCCCGTCCTCTTCGACCGCGTACTGCGCCTCAGCAGCAACCCGGTCAGCCACAAGCACGCCAAAACCCACCCCATGTCGGAGCCTATATGAAAGCTTCCTGGCAACTGCCAGCGGAATGGTTGCCTTTGGCCCTGGACCTTGCCAGGGCCTGGCACTTGCCAGCCACGAGGGCCATATGCACCTCCGGCACCCATCCGGCACCCATCACGGACCATGCGGGGCGTCTGGCGCCGTCCCACAAAAATGCCAAGCGTGTGATTCCATCCCAAAGTCTTCAACTTGATACAAAAGATGTACTTTTCTGGGTAACACGCTCTGATAATTGCCCATGAGTATTACCCGTTAACCGGCAGGTGAAACCTCGTCTCTAATTTGCCCTGAGTACTACAAGTCGTCAATCTGCTCATCGTCGTCGTCTCCGCTACTCTCCTCCTCGTCCGACCCATCGCCGCCTTCTTCGTGGGCCGTCTCCGTTCCCTCCATCGCATGTATGAAGAAGTCCATGTCCTCGGCGTGTGCCCACGACCCATCCCGGACCTTCTGCCACTCTGCGTAGAAGCTCGCCGCGATACGTTGGTGAATCGCCACCTGGCGCAACGCGTACGCCCGCAATCCCTCCGCAACGTCGACTTTGACGTCTTGGCGCACCCGGTCAGCCCGTTGTTGCCATTCGCGCTCGGCCCAACGCAAGGAACGTAGTACACGTTTCATCTCCTCGCGCGTCAAGCAGACCTCCTCCTTCCATCGCGTCTTCCGTGCGCGCGCTTTCGACCACTCGACTCGGACCGCTACAGTCAAGTTAGCGCGTAAGGCAATGCACGAGTGCGACAACTTACAATCGTGCATTTCGGCTTTGTCGCTCTCCGCGTCCGCCAACCAGATCCACGATACGGGCTTCTGCTTCTTTTTCTCGTTGGCCTTCTTCGGCTTCGGCTCCCGACGCGTTGCCCTAGACCCATCCGCGCCGCGCAGGCGCCTGCTCGCCGCCATGTCTCGCTCCGGCTCCTCGACGCGCAAGTTCACGTCCGCATCTTCCAGCACTCGGAACTGAGGCGCAAAATCCGCACCCTTAAGCTCCACAATCGCCCTCTGCGCCGCACGATACTTTCCCGCAATCCGGTCCACCACTTCGTCCAGCCGGCTCGTGAGAGTGCTCGAACGTGTCCAGGCTTTCTGGCCGACCCAATTGGCGTCGCGGAACCACAGCAGGTGCCGCTTTGCATGAAGCCGCACCCGTAACGCGGCCAACGCGTCCGCGCACTGTCCCATTCGCAAATGGCCTTCCGTCTCCGCCACCCGCGGTGAACACGCGAAAGAGCGCTCCTGCGCCGTCAAGCTGGACGGCAGATAGAGCTTGAGGTGCTCCGGTTTCGGCGGCTCCTGGTCGGGCTTACGCGCCGCTTCGTCGGCCTCACGCAGCGCCTCGACGCCGGGCATGTACGTGAGTTGCAGCCGCTCAAAGGTGGTGATCTGCTTCAGTAGTGAAAGGCGCATTTCTTGGATTTCGCTGCCGCGCGTCGCCGTCAACGTCTTGCTTTTGAGCGCCGCTGCAATTCTTCGTCTGTAAGAGAGTCAGCACGCCCGACTTCGGTCAATGCCAAGGAAAACTCACTGCGTGTCTTCGAGCTGAAGCCCCGCCCTTGTGAACGCCGTCAACGACATCTTCTCTTCGAAGAGCGGCGCCCGCCCCGCCCTCATGTCCTCCAATTCCGTTTTCTTGAGATCCTCCGCGATCGCCTGCTCCGAAGGGCCCGCTACGGGATTCTTAGCTGGACTACTCTTCAATAGGAATCAAGAAACATACCTTCTCGGCCGCCCTCGACAATGAAAGGATTTTGTTGCCTCGAATCCTTCACCCAGGTATCCATGATCGTCCTCCACTCTGTGCGCTTCTTCTTGCTGATGCTTTTGTCCAGTTGGCGAAATTCGAGAGCTTGTTTATCATCCACGTCGGGCATGGCGACACGCGGTCGGTCAGCGCTGATGCTGGAGCTGCTGCCGCCTTTGCTTGCCCACGCCGGTGGCCCCTGCCTTCCCATTCCTCTGTCCGTGTGAACTCCGCGCGCGCCGCCAGGTCCCGATAGACCGCAGCCTGCTTACAAGCGTAGGCGCGCATCCCATCAGCAAGTCCCTCTCCGACTTTGGCGGCGTCAACCTCCTCCGCCCGCCGCAACCACTGACGCTCCTCGTATGCGAGTGAAAGTAAGTTAAGAGCCAACTTACCTTACCTTACAACTAACTAGGGCTAGTTAGTTAGCGAGCACAACTAGTTGTGCAACTAGTTGGTTAGTTAGCTGCTAACTTACCTTACCTTACAAGTTGCGCATCTAGATAGATACATTCATTAGAGTCGTAAGTTAACAGCTAACTTACCTTACCCTACGACTCGTAAGTTGACCGCCAACTTACCTGTTGGCTTGTCAGTTAACAGCTAACTTACCTTACCGTACCTTACTTACTTGTCCGACTTCATTAGATTGGATTTGCTCCAGTCGATAGGTTTTCATTAGATTCGAAAACCTAATGAAACTTTAGGGCCGGCTTGTAAGTTAGTTAACTAGATTAACTAATCGAGTTGGAAAGGGATGCATTAGATAGAGGAAAAATATGCGCGTGTTTTCAACTTCAGAACCCCACCCTGAATCTCAGCCGTTGCTTAGCTATAGGCCTTACTTACGGAACTAAATTTCCTTTTTTAGGAAATAATTTCGCCCAGCGTAATTGTGGACACTGGTTTTCACGGTTTTTGCAGATTTGTTCCACTGTGGCGCTCAGATGGGTCAAAACCCTATGTATGGGAAGAAAGATGGTTGGTGGTGCATGCT